>CAJQZJ010027415.1:0-62377 GCA_907164525.1 Lophiomys imhausi | reverse complement strand
TGCTGTGACAACGGCCACTGCCATGGGTGTACAAAATGTCCCAGGTTGAGAAACATCACTTTAGAGAAATAGAGTTATAAGTTACCAAAATGGAGTTCAAGACATAGACATCTAGTATAGCATTTTAAAAAAGAAAATAAAAATAGGCAGGTTACCTGCATCAAAAACATCTAGTATAGCATTTTAAAAAAGAAAATAAAAATAGGCAGGTTACCTGCATCAAACATACTCAGGAGAAAGTTAAGTTTTAGCAACTAATAGACAGGTTGATCACTGGATTCACACACGAACACTTGAACCTCATGTGATGTCACAGGTGACACCAGCGAGGAAGAATCCCTGAAAGATGTGGGCTGGACACTCATGTCCCGCACAAGCACCACCAGCCTGTTGGTGTCAGAACAGTCTCAGCTTCCACTTAGAATCTGCTCCTTACTTGTCAAGCAATTCTGGACACATGGTTTAATAAAATTTTTAAATTTTTGAAAAATGGAGACTGACATACATTTTGTTTGTGAATATATAGTTGACTCTTATAAATATATTCATTAAAGACAAAGCATGCTTGTGAGGCTTGGTTTTGGAGGGATTGGTTGGCCTTGGTCAGGGACTGTGGAAGCCAAAAGGGTGGGCTGGGCTGGGGGGAGCAAGATGATAAAGTGCCTGCCTGGTCACACATGGCCGTGGGTCACTGCTTGGAAATGTGAGAACAAAATGGGACCCCAAGCTAATGACTTTCAGGTGTGCTGGCTCAGCTGCCAGGTCTCTGGGGAGAGATGCCGGGGCCAAGGCCAGTGCTCCAGGGCTGCCAAGGCAAACATCCAAGCCCATGGTAAACCAACCAGGGCCAGGCACCCGGGCCTCCCACCAGACCGCATAGCACCCTGTGCCTGTGTGAGCCTGCACCTGCCCACTGAGAAATTAACAGGACCTTCTCCCCCTTCCCCTCTCACTGCTGCCCAGACTCTTCTCTACTCAGAAGTATCTGCCCCATTCGCTCAGTCCTTACTTGGACCTATTGGAAACCCTGGTGGTGGGAACTCTGGCTAATCTGACCTTCAGCCTGCCGGCAGAGCATCCCCTTTATTCTCCTTCCCTCGTTGCCTGCTCTGTTCTTTACATGGTGTAACCTTCTCTCCTGTGGTCTCACCAGTTTTCTTTGGTATCCCCCAACTTTTTTCACCATCCATTTATTGTAGAGAATCTGGCCAAGACACATTCCAACCAAGCTCTGCTCATATACTCTTTACTGAGTTAGCTGGAGGGCCTTTGAACACCACAGAGGCGACGCTTAACACCCTGAAGTATGATGGAAAGTGTGTGCAGGTGAGCCTCGTCAACATGGCATGACTGTTGATACCCATATGAATGAACCATCTTCTTAAGGTACCTTGCTGTAAGCTTCCAGAGGGATTTGTTTTTAATTCTGGACCCAGGCCTGTGATGGTGGTATCCTTGTCTGTGGCCTTACAAGCACAAGCCAGAACCTAGGTAATACTCCTTCTTTATTAGCTGTCCAAACTTTGTTTACACTCTCTTTATGCCCCAGTTTACTGATTTATCAAGCTATAATGTCATTCTGTCTCATTTGATTACTGGGGAGATTTTCAGAAATGACTTATTCTTTTATTCACAAGGTATCTGTTAAGTATCAGTTACATCCCAGGAGCAGTAATATGTCCTGGGGATATAGATACAGAATGGTCTCTCATCTTCAGGGATCTATAGTCTAGGGAGAAAGGCAGATGTAGAGTTGCAGAAAGATGCTTCATTATACCAAATATAAAAATGAGAGATGAAAGCCAGGCAATTCTTTAATTCTAGCACTCGGAAGGCAGAGACAGGTGTTTCTCTGTGAATTTGTGAGTTCGAGGCCAGTCTTGTCTACAAAGTGAGTCCAGGACAGCCAGGAGTATTGTACAGAGAAACCCTGTCTCAAAAAACCATCACCACCACCACCACCACCACCACCAAAAACAACAAAAAGAGTAACAGAAAAAGAAATGGAGAGATGAGAGTGTTGTCTTTCTGGGACATGTCATGCATTCATAATTCTGGGTCTTTTTGCTTATCATTGTAGTCTCCTAAACCCATCTTCCCAATCTCTGAAAACCTCCTTTAACTAACTCCATATTCAATGTCATTTGATCATTAGCGTCTCTGTGACTATATGGTTATAAAGTAACATCCAGTCCTTCATTTTCTTATAGACATATTGCCATTCAATATTACACTTTTTTCTCCTCCTTTCCCAAAATATGAGCTCCATGGAGACTTCTCTGTTGTATATCAGCATCTAAGACTGTACCTGGAGTGGAAATAAATGCTTCAGCAAATATTTGCTGATTAAGAGGGCAAACCAGCATGAAAAAAAGAAAATATGAGTGAGTACATTAGCAATCAGCTGGCATGGGAGCCTGTGGTTACATCCAGATGGGAATTATGGGTAGATGAAGAAAAGCTCTTACAATGCTGGCAGCTCCACATTCTGGCTTCTCCAGCATGCCTAAGAGCTTAGAGACCTAACGTTCCAGGCTCTGGCAACCAGAGACTGATGGAGGCTCGTTGCTGTAGACTTTAATCATCAGTGACACTGGCGCTCGGCAGCTCTTGTCATCCTTGGCTTCCAGCAGTAATGGGCTGTGGCAGCAGATAGCAGAAGAGCAGCAAGCACAGCGGCCAGTGGTTGCTGGTGACCCACCGTCCTTATAGACCTAGGCTGTCCCGATCCCCAGCCTCCAACAGCAGCCAGAGTCACTTCTCTCAGGGCTCTTAAAGCTTGGCAGCGAGCTGTGCCCTATGGTCACGCCCCTCGGTTTCGGGTCTCCAGCCCTTTGGCGACTTCTTTGCCTCTCTGTCACCTCTGCCCTCACCCTTTGTCCTGTTGCTCTTCAGCTTCCCTTTCTTCACAACACGCCACTTCCACCATCACTGCTCTAGCCGTTTCTAACACTGACCACATGCTAATACTTCCATCTCCATCCATGCTTCCAGCTCCTACCGAAAGGCCACTGGAGGAAAGCCCTTGAACAGACAGACTACTGCAACATCACGGGGCAGCATAGGAAGTGTCTCTCAAAGGACTTGAAAAGTGAGCTGACTCACCTGCTTATATAGTCAGGAAGGGGTGTGTGTGTCTTTATTCTAGATGTGGCAGATCTACATGCAAATGAATGGCTGGCTGTGTTTGCACCAATCACAGGCTTTCTGTAATCTGCCTTAACTGGTGTTTTTGACTAGCTAGGGAGTGGCAGCTAGGTTTAGATGCCCTGGCAAAAATGTATGCAGACAGTAGGCTGGCAACAAAACTCATTTAATCCTTTTAAAGCAGACTGGAATTGGCATGTAGCCTAGAACCTTAAAAAAAAACAAAACACAGTTTTAGTGCTATAAAATGTGATTCTGCAACAGTGGCTGCCCCTATATTGGTCTATGAAAAATGCATGAACATCTCAGAAAAGAGACAAAGTTTGCTGACTCCACCTGAGGACACAGGTATGAACATAGTATGTGCTCTCCCCTGGCCTATGGTCCAGGGGAAGGACAGATGAGAAACAATAGCAAGGAGATACATGACGGAGAGATGCCAGCTGACTCTGATTGGTCACTGTTCCAGGGGACAAGGGAGGTGATTGGCACCTGGACTGAGTCTTTCCAGTGTCTGTGGTGGTCAGGCCTGATGTAGATATTTTTAAAATATTTGCATATTCTGAGAGTTCAACCACAGCCTGCCAGACCCAGTTGGGTCTTCTAGACCATATTTAAGCTTCCCATCTCCAAGGTGCTGTTCCTTAAGGTGCTGATAAATTAGAGCTCAATTAGTTCAGCTCCAGTTCCACTCTGCTCTTGTTACAATGCATAAAGTAGAGTCTGTTAAAATGGGGTTTTAGAGCAGTTGAGCTCTTCTGAAGCTCTGCCCTGCAGTGGGAGAGCTGCATGGAAGAGGCAGTTCATAGAGGAGGTGGGTGGCACCTTCGCCTGCCTGGGCTTTGTGAGATACCTGGAGAAAACAGGCAACTGATGTTCATGATGGGCTTGTGTAGGACCTGAACAGTATACTTGTGGGATCAGCAAACCCAGTTCTTATTCCATTTCCTCACATGTGTCTAGGACTTTGAAAAGTTGCATTCTAAGGGAAACTGAATAATCATATTGCTCTGAAATGCAGTTTTAGTTGGCTTTTTTTAAATTAATGATAGGTCAGAAGTAAAGAAATATAATTTCTAGAGATGCTAATGTGCATGTGTGTGTACATGCATTCAGTGTGTGTGTGTGCGTGTGCATGTATGTGTGTGTGTGTGAAGAAAATTTAATCATTTAAACTTTTGGGAGTGGCGCAATGAGTCATGTCACTTAAAAATGTAATTGAAATTTGCTATCTTTTTTTTGTCTTATCACCTCTTATATATAGCAATTGTCCTTTAGTTCTTGTCTACAACTTCAAGCTCACATAGATGCAGCCTACTCTTCATATCAATATAAGCACACTATTTACTGCACATAGTAAATATATATACCTTTATTTGATGTATATATATCAAATAATGACAGTATTTTCCAAACCTCTTTTAATATACAGCACTATCATACAGAATAACACCTAAACTTTTAAAATTCACATTTATAAGCCCTTTTAAAATAATATCTCCCCCAGCACCCAGCATTTCAGCTGAAAAGTATCCAAGTGGACCATGATAGCTTACCTTCCTTTGGGGAACACATTCTCAACCCAAATACCAAGTTTTTGAGAGAATGTTTAGAAAGTAGATATCTTTCCCTTGGGGAAAAAAAAATACAGGAGACCTGAAAGATGAGCACAGATAGAAACATCTGACTATATTCTTTTCTTTCATTTCTTCTTTTCCCATAGCTGTAACATATTCAGGGATAGCAACTTCTTTGATGGGATCCATGTGTTCAAAAGTCAAGGTCAGAGGAAGGACAAGCGAAGCATTCAGATTCAGAGGTAGCACTAACAGAGACATTGCCTCATGTCTTGGAAAGAAGGGGCTGTGTCCTTTCTGGGGGATTCTGAAGTGACTCCTCCTGGGACCAGGTTGCTTGGATAGGATAAAGAGTATGTTTGACCTGGCCAAGGACACAGGGAGGAAGGCTGATCTTTGCATGTCACAGAACTGTGTCTGGAGCTCCTGAGCCCTGCTTACGCTAGCCTCTGTGCATGAGATTCTCTTTCAGAGAAAGCTCTAATTGACATCCTGCTCTTGACAGTGGTGATAATTGTGCTTCAGGTTCTGGGAAAATAGCCACAATTTGTAACCATCAGTACTGTACCAACTGAAGAGGCAACAGGCACCATTTTGGAGGCTCAGGAGGTCAAAAAGTACTATGAGTTGTGTGCTAATTTCAGAAGTAGCACTGAGGAGGTGCAATGGATCTTCAATGTGGAGCCCATGTTTTGCAGAACATGTTCTAATTAACTTGGTTTCTGGTAGTCTGAGGTTCACTGAGACCATGTATTCACTAGAATACTCAAATAATGGATGTTGATTCTGAGTGATCAACAAAGCAAGAGATATTTTCAGATCTCAGCCCTGAATGAGAGCTCCCTAACCAAAATATTGGACCTCAAAATTCAACCAAGCATGAAGAGGCTAACTAAAATGGTGTGTAAATGGAAAAATAAAACAAAACAAAACTTAGAACTTTATCTAATCAATGGCCAGAGCTCTTCACTTGGAAATCAGGAGCAAGATGATCCAGCTAGGGTAAGTCAATGTCTTTTTAACTTCAAATCAGTGTGTATGTGCACTGAACCTCAGCCCTTCTCTTAATTCTGCATTACAGTGATTACTACCTGAGGCTATATTAAAATGAATCCTTCGTTGCCCTAAGCCTCGCTCTTTGAACCCAATTGTGAATCTGGAGGTTTTGTCTATGCCTTTGGTTGATTTTAATATGTTGTGAGGGCCTAGAAGTCCCACTTATTCATTTTATTTATTTATTTTAATGGCCTAAATTCAACTCCACTAAGCAAATCAATTCAACACCGAGGCTGAAATTTACAATACGCTCACCAATACTATGACTCAACAGGGTGCATTAAGAGGCTAGTTAAACACCAAATGCAGTATAAATCTCAGCCTTATAGGTGTGCTGAAAACATAAATAGCTTCCAAAGAGCTGCGATCGATACCAAGATATATGTGAAGGCCCAGAGTGCACAAATAATTTAAATTTTAAATTAGCCTCTGCTTAGTAATCCCTCCACCCTGTTAGCATCCTGGGCTCTTCGGTTTCTGTTAATGGCACTAAGTTTCCAGTATCAGTGTTTGAATTTCTGTTCAGATATCAAAACTTGAACTAAGGTAGCATCGAGGTCCTTGTGTTGATTGAGATTGAAAGATGGAAATGAGAATGAAAAATCTGAAGGAAAGATGACAGGAAAGTGATAAGGGGTGGGGATACAGGGAATTTGAGAAATAGACAAGTTGGGAGAAAGGGTGGAGAGTGAGCTGGCACTGAGAAAATATGGGAGAAGGCAGAAGGTGTCAGAGCATTGGGAAAATGTGGCATCATGAATGATGTTATTTCTTTCTCCTCATGGATCCAGTAAAGCTGGATCGTTGGAGAGTTAGTCCATGGACCCTGACTGCTGATGCTTGTACCTGGAGGTATGTATTCCATGAATCAAACTGCCTGGAAGCCATTGACCCAAATTCAAAGTCATCTAATGTGTGTAGCAGGACCATGTCTATTCTCCTTGCTGTTCTCAGATCCGCTCATCCACTCGTGGCTAAGCAGACTTACAGACAGCAAGGAATTCCAGAAGGAGCTCAATGGGGAGAAACTGTAATTTTCAATGGGCAACATTTTTTGTAACTATTGGTTCCTGAGGTGTCATGGGTGGTGTTACAGACAAATCAAATTAATGGCATCATATTAAGGGTGAATTAGAAAACAGGGTACTCCAGAGACAATATTCTCTGGGAAGATGCCTCAATACACTCTGGACCACATTTGTCCACTATTGGCACAATTCAGCTCAACCTGGTTGCATTCAAGGCTTGTTGCAATTGGAAAGAGATGCCCAGCATTCCTATGTCCTCACTCGATGGATGACTGTTCATCAGGGTCATGATGAGTCCTGATAAGTTTGGTTGCTTTCCCAAGAGGCTCATGCAGAAGTTAAGTGAGCGATTACAAAGTCCTTACTTTCATCTAATCATAAGAACCTCCCTAGGGCCTCTCTCCGTCTTTCCCAGGTACTCAGATGGAGACAAGGCCTAAGCTGATGTAGAACAGGTTAATGCACCAGTCTACAAACACTCCTCCTGCCAACATTTAATACCATCCCAATCTGAGCCTGAGAAAGTGCTCTCCGTTTCCTCTGCCCAGACTTCTTTGATGCCATGGGGATCTGAGAAGAAAGTACAACCAAGCCCATGTGACTAATCTTTAATGTCACCATTCCATCCCTAGTCCATGGGCTGAGATGACATTGTCCTAACCTCATGCCTATATCTTTGAATATATCCATTTTCCATCGTTTCCAGAGCCAGCTTTCAGCTCAAAAGACACCATTGCTCTAAAGCCAGAAAGGAAGAGCATTTGCCCTTCTGAGTACCTCAGATATTTCCTTGGTTCTCCCTCAGATTTTTCAAACTATCCTCTAATGATCTGTGTTTATGACAGTCCTCATGTGACTGTATCTAGTTTTAGGACATTGGCTATATTATGACATGGACTGAACATTTGGTACTGTTAACATTGTGTTCTGCGTAGATTCGGGAAAATGAGCAGAGGGTATCACACAATACAGTGAGTGATTGTTGCAGCCCAAAATGCTCAAACACATAAACACATTCACTCTTTGTCTTTCCTGTGAAGAACGTGTGTAACAGACATTAATTCACAAATCCCACAATGGAAGAATTTTATTCTTGTTTTGAAAATGCTAAAATGAGACTTTCATAAAATGATTAAGCAAATTGCTGATGGTCTTGAAAATTATTTACAAGTTTCAAGCAGGAATTGAAGGCCCACTCCATCCAGCTTGAACAGATGTACAAATAGCAGCTGTAAAAATGCACTGAGGATCTCATAGTGAGAACTGTAATCCTTCTGAGCTTACAGATGGTCAGGTCTGAGGCTAGACTTTCAATAAGCTGAGGAACTGTGAAGAAGTGATTGCAAGAGAGCCAACAAGGGACTTTTGTCACAATCTAAAGCATGTAATAAAGTGGGCTCTTGTCATGCCCACAGTGCTTTGATGATAATTCTAAATCATTCCTCACATCCTCACTATCTAAACCAGTTTCTTTCCTTATCCATGTGCTAGCCAGCTTTCTACCATGTGACAAAACATCTGAGAACATACCTTAAAGGAGAAGAGTTTCTATTGGTTCACAGTTTCAGAGATATCAGCTCATGGCTTGCTGGATTCAATGCTTTGGAACGTCATGGTGACGGGCACGCTTGGTGAGGTTCCCACCTCATGACAGCTAAGAGTCAGCCTGGGAGAAAGGAACTGAGAACAAAAATATATCATTTAAAATCAGATACTTAGTGATTATCCAGCTATGAACAAAACAATGGATTAATCAGATCTTGCCGTGACTCGGATCAACTCTCAGTAGCATCATCATCATCTCAGGACTAAGTTTTCAATGTGTGAGTCTTTGGGGGACATTTTTATTATCTGAACTCTAAGAAACTATACAGCTTCAAGACAAAGGGAAGAGTGTCTTAATCAATAGCCATCACAGAATTCTGCTGTTTTCCTGGCTTTGATTTTGGACAAAGGAGTAAATAAGATATTATCAAAAATCTGAGGACAGTTCACTTATTTCTGGGAAATTTTTCAAATAAGAACTCTTGTTATTTTCAACAAAATGTCTTTGGCCCTTATGTATTCATTCAACAAACACATTAATAATATCTCAGACCTGTTGTAGGTCCTGCTGCTTTGGGACAAAGAAATCTTTAAAGTTATGAAACTCAAACAGGAGAGATGATAGTATAGCCAAGACTTACCTATAAAATTAAAATAACTCTGCAGTCCAAGAATATTTACTAAGAGAGAGTAAGAAAACACAAGACTTTCCTGACTTTGGACAGTGACGGCGGGCACCTTCTTGGCAGAGACTCATTGAAGTAGAAGATTAAAGAGAGAGAGAGAGAGAGAGAGAGAGAGAGAGAGAGAGAGAGATCAGGGTAAGGGTGGTAGGAGAGAGTGCCCCTGACATAGAAGTCTGAGGATGCAGCTGGCAGCTTCAGGAATGAGAAGCTGTGTGCACCCAGAGGTGCAAAGAAGACCAAGGTATCAGCAATGTTCCTCCAAAATTATTTGATGCCAAGAGACAGATAGATACCCCAAGTGGCAAGTCGCAACTTCCTTCTACTTCTCATTATTTACTGACATGAACCTAGCCCCTTCCTGTAGCAAATCTCTATTTTATTTTCAATGTTCCTACGAGTTGAGGCAGCAGCATCCATACAACTGAGAGAAGGAAAGATTTTGGATCACGATTTAGAGGATTTCAGTGTATCATGGCAAGTCAGCTCAGGTTCTTTTGACAGAAGCATGTGATGGGAGCTTTTCACATCACAGTGGCCCAGGAAGCAGAGTATGATAGGAAGCAATAGTTGGGTATAACCTTTGAGGGCTCCTCCTTTGACCCTAATTGTGTAATTCTGGCCCCTCCTCCCAGGTTTCACATAGCCTCCTAAAAATCACCACCAGTGGGAAAACAATTATTCAAACTATGAAGTAGCTTAAACAATAAGCTTCCAGCTCCCTCAGGCCCAGGGCTTCCTCTTCTTAGTGCCCCTGGCTCCAACTCAGCCAGGGAAGTCTCTTTGGAGGAGAAGACTTCAAAATCTACATGGTAACAACTGAGTCAAGATGAACAGAGGAAACCCACAGGTAGTTTTGCAAATGCATTTGAACTAGTTTCTGCACATGTGGAGAAATGCCAGACTATGGCAGGCCTGCACTAGAGAGTAGCCATGCTTAGGAATGTAGACGGAGGTCAATAAAATGGGTCTTTGAGTACTTCCCTTAGTAACTTTTATTTTATCCCCTCCTTTCTTTCTTGGATTGATTGAAGCTATTTCCCCTACACTCCCTGGGGTTTTTCTATTGGCTTCTCTCTCAACAGCTTAGGGAGATAGACGTAATTATCCTCATTTACTACCTATGGAGACAACCCAGACTCAGAGGTGTAGACTCAGAAGCAATGGAAGCAGAATTTGCCCCCCCTGTAATGTATCTCCTCTGCTCTAACCCAGCTCCATCCTTCCCACACTTGCCTCACTGGACACATGCCTAGGCCCACAATCATCTTTACTTCTGCTCTTGGACTCCAAACACAGGTTTGTACCACATTTATCCAGTATTACAGGTGAACAAACTGAGACTCCCCCAGCCTTACATGGCTAGGGAAGTCAATGCATTATTCAGATCCAGAGCACCACAGCAACACTCTGTTGTCTCCAATATCTAGTACCCCTGCTTGTTAGATGATGATGAAGAGGAAGGTGCCCAATTAAATTGTTACTTTGGGTGAGCATAGACGTACAGGAGTAAACAGATAAGCCAAGCCCCTACACAGCACACTCAGACCTGGCTACCTTGAGCTTCGCTTGAGCTGCATGCCATAAACCCTCTCAAGCCTTGGAGCTGTCAGCACAGATTGCACAAGGGAATGAGCAAAACCCGGAGCTTCCTCAGGCCCCTCTGAAACCCAGCCAAGGAGAAGGCATGGAGCAACATTCAGACAGTTCCTGGATCCTCTGGCCCTGGGCATGGTGCCCCTGCTTGTGGAGATTGAAACATGAAGACTGTCTAGTTGGAAGCTTCCTGACACCTTGGACTTAAAACCCACCATGACTGACACATTATGTCTCCCTGCTAGGTGGAATGATGCAGGGACAGAGGAGGGGAGAGAAAAGGGAGGAGACCTCAGAGTCAGAGTGGGAGGCTAGGAAAGAGGCCACTGAAAAAGCTACCTTGTCATATAGGTGTCCAGTACGGGGACCCATGACCCTTTCCTATAAGAGAACCCTAAATGGGAATGTCACTCTTTCCAGTTATTGCCCCAGTCATGATAGATGGCCACATTAAAAAAAAAATCCTTCTATTACTAATTCTTTCCATTGTTCAGATTACATCAAGTAAAATGGTTTCAGCTAGTTCAATGTGGTAGCATCTCTAACACAGATAATGTTGCTACCTTCCAAACCAAAAGCTAAGTCTGACAGGCCAGGGTGCCCAGGTCAACCTCAATAAAGCTGTCTAGTTTCCACTCTGTTTTTTAGTTATCTGTTTCCAGTGGGAAGTGACCTTGTATCTCTCAAGGAATGGTGGATGGTTTTTATTTAAATCTGATTCACAAAGTTTCTATAAACATTAAAGAAAACACTGGACATCCTCTTGCAGACACTCCAAAAACCTGAAGGAGAAACAGAGAGGTCTGCAAGCAGGGAACAAGAGCCTTGGAAGATAAGCCTTGGCAGCCTTGCTCTGAGAACCTCAGGGAAAATCTGAAAGGTTCTAGACGCCAGTCCTGAGGTAGCTGTGTAGAGACTTGGCTCCTGCAGCCAGCAGGGGCCCCCCTGAGCCCCTGCATTCCCAGAGCAAACATCAGTCTCTGCTCTTTGTCCTTAATGACCACAGCCATGGGGGAGCAGCCTTTACTCCCAAGGAGGCTGTTTGCATCTAGTCCATGAGGAGAGACCTAAATTGGCATTCCACATAGTAATAAAAAAATTCCCAGCAATTATTAAAAGATTCTTATCTCTTGTTCCCTACGTGGATAATGAGTTCCTTCTCTGCTGGACTGAGACAGGCTGTCTCTGCTCACACTTAATGAAACCGGACCAAGTTTGCAAATGAGCCTGCCCTGCCTCTCCCCTTAACCTCTGCTTGTCGAGCTGTACATCAAAACTCTGGCTTCTGTCTTTTCTTATTAACAGCCCGTAATCTTACCAGGGACCTTGCCTTGGCACTTCCTTTTTACATGTACAAATCTGGCTCTTGCTGGACATAACAACTGCAGATCTTAGCTTCTGGATCTATAGTTAGGACATCTGGTTGACCCTGATTAGAAAACAGTGTGGGGCGACAGGCAAGTTTTATCATCTATTTTCTGATAAATCATTCATTCGCTATGACTTTTTCATAGGACTCAATGATCCTAGAAACTGTTTAGCAAAGGTTTGAGCGGATATCTTCTCTACCTGGGTTGAGTCATTGTGCATTTATGCTTTTTGGATTTCTGGGGATTTTCCCTTATTTTGATATAATTTCAATAAAAACCTTTGAAATAGCAATAGATCCTTTTAAGTAGGGTGAGCTTTCCCTGAAAGGCTCACCCATGCTCCCTACCCTGGATGACAAAGAAAGAGATGTAATTGTGTGCTGAGGGTGGGGGACAGTGCAGGGAAATAGGTTGACATGCCAGGCATCCTCAGTGTATAGGCTATTATTTTCATATCGAATGGGTGCTGCTCTCAGAAAATTCTGCATCTGTGAAGAATGAATGCCTTTGTCAGTTTCAGGAAGATTTTTTTATTCAAAAATGATCATCCACTTTAGGGGTGCTTCATTCAGATGATTCTAGCTATGTGTTATAATGCTGTATAGCAAAATTCACCTGAAACATGGTGGCTTAACCAAATATATATATATATATATATATATATATATAAAATATATATATATATATTTGATAATATATATATATATGTGTGTATACATATATGAAATATGTGTGTATGTGTTATATAAAAGCTAACACACATATTTTATGTATATAATAGCTTCCTGACTGCTAGGACTAGGAAACCAAGCAGGATTTCTTTGTCCTATTCCTTTGCCCCCTATGACACAGATCATAAGCTGGCATCTCGGAGAAGGGTATTTGCCTAGGGGGAAGGTTCTCCTTGATGGGCTCCTTTTATCTCAATGGTTCTCAAGAGCTCACTTGGGGTCTCCAGAAGGCCTGGACATTCTACATGATTGTTAGTTTCCCATGGATGTTTCTAGAAACAGAGAAGAGAAGCTACTGGCCTGTTGCAGATCCAGTATCTGAGGTGCTCTGAGTCTCCTTCAATGCCTTCCCCACCCAGCGAATCTCCAGCCCCACATGGCTGATACACAGAGGGAAGTTACTTTCAGTCATTTCTATACCTCACTGTCCATGAAAGGAACTTGGGAAACTTGAAACAAAAAACAGAATACTGGAATATCCTAAACTGGGCCCTGATTTAAAAGCACAGGATTGGGCCACAGGTATCCTTGTGCCCTGGCTTGTTCTTGTGATTTTGATGTGAGCCTGGTCTGATAACCACTGGTCCGTGTCCATGTCTTCCTACAGTCATTTTATTAACTTCCTGAAGGGCTAGGTCCTCATTTCAAAAAGACCAGGTAATTAGCCCTCTCAGCTGGTAAAACCAGCTTGGTTATTGAGGAGGGACAGCCTCGGGGTGTATTTTCTATAGTTAGGGCCTGACCTTACCTTGCTGCCCTGCAGATGCCATCGGTCACCAGGGCAACCCAGCAAGGGAAGGTTAAAGGCTCAGAGAAAACACGCCTTCACTGTTGAGAGTGGGTTTGAGACAAGTCTAAGCATGGGCCATACTGAATGTGTCATGGCTGACCAATGTCATCATTTTCTATTCTAAAAATATATATGACTCTTGATGTCTTCTTGGACCTTCAAGTAAAGTTTGAGATTATTTGATACCCCAAAAGTGTATCCCACCCACACTCCCTACCCCACTATTTTTCTCCAAGTGTCGCGCGCAACCTTTGCCGATTAAGGAGACGCGGCAACTCTGGATTCTTCTGGCAGCAACTTTATTGTGTAGCTCCTTATGAAGACAGATGTAGAAGGACCTCGCTCACCGAAGGTGAGGAGTTTATATAGAGAATGGGGAGGCGTACAAGACTGTCGATAGGTGCTTTACAGAAATCATAATTAGCATAGCCCTGTATCAACTTCTAATAGGTGCCCCAGGAATAGCCTGATTAGCATAATCATGCGTCAAGGGCATGCATGCGCACTGGCTCAGGAGGCTACGCCCAAGATGCTTCCGTAGAGAACCAGGAAGCAGGAAACCGGCGCCATCTTGTAATGGTGGCGCGGCTCCCGACATCTCCCCCTTCTATATTTAAGAAAGGAAAAGGCAAGAGCAACCATCGTTCACCTGAGTCCTGTGCAATGGGAACCTGAGCCCTAGGAGGTGAAAGAGAGTACTGTGCACCGAACTCCCGTGCAATGGGAACTCGAGCCCTGGGCGGTGCACAGCGCTGCACTGAACAGTATCCTGGTGCAATGGGAACCTGTGCCCTTCAGGAGTACTGAGCGTCCAGGCAGCATCTCAGTGATGGAGCATATTAAGCCAGACTTGAGGAGATGTCCCCTGTTCAATAGCCATCATGGCCTGCGCAATCACAACCCTGTCACGCTGATGTTGTCTTTTAAATTTGCGGAGCAACCAAAATAACAACAATAATCCTCCCAACAGTAAACAGCCAAATGTTCCAAAAGAGGCAAATTCTTTAACATAAGAAAGAGCTTGCTTAAGCCAGGAATACATATCTTTAGCAACAATAGCATCAATTCTTGTAGAGTTAATATGGACAATAGCATATCTTAATTTTCTCATTGTACTGTCAAAATTAGAAGACCAATTAGTCAAAAGATAATTAGATAATTGTTTAGACAAATTTGCAGCAACAGTATGATTATGGTAAGGTACAGAAGTAACACACAATCCAGTCATTTTCCACTCACAGCCCAATTGAGCAAGTTGCCATAGAGCATCTATTTGCTCTTGAACCAGATCTACTCTTTGGTTAAGTATCATTATACCTCCTTTTACTTGTGAATTTAAGGAAGATTGAAAATCCAATGCCTCAGCCACCGTAGAGGACAAATTATTAAGTGTGTCTACTGTTTGAACCGACTGAGCAAGCGCCACACCAGCAGCGGTGGCAGCGGCGGCCGCTACAGCAATTGCAGACACAATGGCTGCTGTGATGCCAAAATCTCTTTTCCTCCTCACTAAACCCAAAGAATGCGGCGCTTGGACAGGAATTGGCATAAATCGGGGCATTCTCATAACTATAGCGAGAGGATGACTGGTAGCATTCCAACATAAAGTATAAAAACAAGTATTATTGGTACATCTCAATTCCTCAGACTCCACCGATGTATTGGACACAAGCCACACAAAGGGTGGCCAAACACAGACAGGAGTGGGCTTAAAGGTAACATTCCTATGAGACCAAAAGGTGACACTATCCCAACCATCATCCCGCCTATCTTCCAGGTCATTCGCCTGAGCAACTGTTGTATAGTTACTCAAAGAAATATTGCCCTTGTGGAAAGCTCCTCCTCCAAGCATGACAAAAGGTCCTAAATCTGTACAACTTCCATTTATCCCACATAACAGCCAAACATCAAAAGGATTGATTTTAACAGGATTAACAGTCACATTAGGGCTTATAGGAGGACTGAAGGAGAAATGTCCTGTCTTAATCCAGATTGCTTTCCAGTCCTGACATCCTGTCCAAGGAAGGAAGTCTTTCCTTTCTGCAGATCCTCTACAAAAGGGTGCATAGCGGGGCTGTCTAGGGGGCACTTCACTACTGCTCCGAGCAGGCCACCATCCATCAAGACGAGTACTATTTGTAGAGATGTTGAACCCTTGGTTTTTGGTCCAAGAGGGAGTCTCAGAAATAAAGTCCACTGACTGATTAGACAGTAGAATGCATTCTGTGGCGACCGTCCGATTATGGTCTTTTAAAAAGCATAGAGCACCCTTTAAACTGAAATTACGTGCACCTTCTATGGGGCTAGTCTGAGGATCAAACGGCAGGAAGGGCATGTTTAAAGATTCATTAGTAGCAAAGAAGCGCGGGAACACTTGTGCATCATGTGTCACTGGCAGGGGTACTGGAAACACCGACAGGATTCCCCATCTGTCTTCTCCCAGGGCCGGGGATGACGTCATCATCATCAACAGCATTACAATCGCCCATGGCTGCATGGCTTTCTTGTTCATCAGCATCTTGTTCTTTAATGACCCTGGTCAGCCTCGCCGGGACCCAGATAGGATTTTCCTGATCCTGTGGAAAAACACAAACAGCTCCCCTGGATCTTATTAAAATAGGATCCGGTCCTTTCCATTTATTATCCAGAACATCCTTCCATTTTACCATTCCTTTGGGTGTTTTATGATTAGCATGCCTATCCGCGGCAGACTGTCCTTCAGAATCCAAGTTTAAAAAATTTAAAGTAAATAAGGTAAGAGATAAAGAAGACTTTGGTCCGGGGTGAATTCCCCCTTTTTGTTTTTGTAAGAAACGTTTTATTGTTCCGTTAGCACGTTCCACAATGCCCTGGGCCTGGGGATTGTATGGGAGGCCAGATATATGAATCACCCCCATACGCTGACAGAATAATTTAAAAGAATTAGAGGAGTAGGCGGGGCCATTATCAGTCTTTAGCTGAACAGGCTTTCCCCAAGCAGCCCAGGCTTCTAAGCAATGAGTAATGACATGACTTACTTTTTCACCTGCTAAAGGAGTAGCATGAATAACACCAGAGCACGTATCCACAGACACATGAACAAATTTCAATTTCCCAAAAGAGGATATGTGTGTAACATCCATTTGCCATATCTGCAAGGGGAGGATTCCTCGAGGATTAACCCCAAAGGAAGGAGCAGATCTAAATTCAGCACAATTATTACAGCGTAAAACAATATCTCTAGCAGCAGAACGGGCAATTTTGAATTTGATACGTAAAGTATTGGCATTGACATGATATAAATCATGGAAAGCAGTAGCTTGGTCTACAGGACTCAAAGCAATACAAGCTAATCTGGTAGCTTTATCAGCCAAGTCATTAGAGTGAGTCATGGGGCCAGGTAGCAAAGTATGTGCCCGCATATGTTGAATAAAGAAAGGATGAGTTCTATTCCTAATAGAATGTTGTATATCTGTGAATATCTGTGCTGTGGGAGTGCGAGGATCAATGTATCCCACAGTTTCCAAGATCCTTACCGCCCTAACAACATAGTGGGAATCTGAAATTATATTTAAAGGCATATTCAAATGTTTTAGAACAATGGCTACAATGGCACATTCAACTAACTGTGGGGATCCAAAGTCAAACTGATGTTGAGTAACTTTTTCATCAATAACATAAGCTCCAATGCCAGATTTAGAACCATCGGTGAAAACATCAATGGCACCGGGAATAGGAGTCTCACAGGTAATCTTAGGAAAAATAAACTGATGAGTTAAAGCAAACTGCAAAAGTGGATGTTTAGGGTAATGATTATCGATTTTTCCTGTAAAAAAGCAACGTAGAACACTCCAACTATCTATATTAAAAGTTAAAACTTGTAATTGCTGAGCAGTATAAGGAACTATAAGCACATGAGGCTGCTTCCCAAAATGAGTCAAAGCTAGCTGAATACCTTTACATGCAATATCAGCCACTTGCGTGGGATAATGCCCTAAAACTTTTCCTGAAGAAGAATGTGAATGAATCCATAATAACGGTCCCTGTTGCCATAGGACAGCAGTGGGAGCTTGTGGAGATGAAATAACACATAAAGAGAATGGTTCAGAAGGATTAAAGCGAACTAAATACGCTTTGGATAAGTGCTCCTCTACCAGCTTTAGTGCTTCTTCAGCTTCCGGAGTCAAAATTCTGGCAGAAGTAATGGAAGAATCTCCTTCTAAAATTTTGAATAAGGGTTGTAATTGTGCTGTAGGGATGCCCAGTGAAGATCGGATCCAATTTATATCTCCAAGTAATTGTTGAAAAGCATTAAGAGTAGTTAAATTATCTCTTCTAATATTAATCTTTTGAGGTGAAATTGAAACATTGGTAATAACTGAGCCTAAAAATTTTCCTATTTCTCCTTCTTGCACCTTTTCAGGAGCTATATGTAATCCTTTGGATTGAAGGGATTCTGAAAGTGCAGAAAAAGCTTGCTGCACCATCTCTAGTCTAGAATGGCACAACAAAATATCATCCATATAGTGACAAATTCTCACAGACGGAAATTGCTTCCGAATCGGGGAGATAGCATCCGCTACAAATATCTGACACATAGTAGGACTATTAGCCATGCCCTGTGGGAGCACCTTCCATTGATATCTGGAATCCGGCTCTTCATGATTAATTGCAGGCAAGGTGAAAGCAAAGCGCTGTTTATCCTTACAATGTAGCGGTATAGAGAAGAAACAATCTTTAATGTCTATAATAATTAAGGGCCAATATATAGGTAAAGCTGAAAGTAATGGCAAGCCTCGCTGAATGGGACCCATCACCATCATTTGTGCATTAATAGCACGTAAATCATGGAGCAATCTCCATTTTCCAGATTTCTTTTTGATTACAAAAATAGGGGTGTTCCAAGGCGACGTGGACACCTCAAGATGCCCAGCTTCCAATTGCTCTTTCACTAACTGCCTTGCTGCATCTAGTTTTTCAGAGGGAAGTGGCCATTGAGGAACCCACACTGGCTCCTCTGTCCGCCAAGGTATGGGAATTGCCTCCTCAATGGCCTCTAAGAAAAACCCAATCCTTTTCTATCAATTTTTGGTACAGCAGTTATTGGTTCTGGAATCCCTTGCAAAGTTTTTCCCAATCCTTTTCCAGGGACGCATCCCATATCTCTCATCATCTGTTGGCTTTGTTTAGAGTAATCATTAGTCAGCTTGAACTTCATTTTATGTAAAATGTCTCTTCCCCAGAGGTTAACTGGAAGGGACAGTACATAGGGTTGAAATGTTCCTTTATGACCTTCATGATCCTCCCAGTGAAGCTCCTGAACACTGATAGCTGGAGCCTGTTCATACCCCAACCCTTGTAAAGACTGTGAAGATTGACTCACTGGCCATTCTTTTGGCCACCAGGAGGAGGCAATAATGCTAGTATCAGCCCCAGTGTCTAATAACCCTTTGAATTCTTTTCCATTTACCCAGAGACTCATTATAGGCCGTTGATCTAAATCCATAGACAAGAAAGTATGTTGCCCGCCAGAAGAGCCAAAGGCTTTAGTTCCCCTAGAGGCCGCCTGACTAGGGAATAGTTGATGTAGACTTGGTAATATGACAAGTTGTGCTATTCTATCGCCTATAGCAATAGCACTAATCCCTTTAGGGGATGAGCAGAGAACTTTTATCTGTCCTTCAAAATCTTGATCTATAATTCCTGGCTGAACAATCAAACCCTTTAGCGTGGTAGAAGAACGGCCTAAAACCAGCCCTACAGAGCCTTCTGGTAAAGGGCCTGCCAAATCAACAGGTATGGGCTGGCAACCCATCATGGGAGTCAATACTGCTCTGGCGGTGGAACAGAGGTCCAATCCTCCTGACCCTCGTGTTGCTCTTCTGATTGTCTGACTTTCACAGACCTTCGGGATCTGTGAGGTAGAGGGTCTGACCTCCCAGGGTGTTCCATGACCCCATATATTTTTGGGCCCTGAGGTCTGGGGCCCCTCCTCTCGTTTTTTGAATCAGAACTCCCGAATTCTGGCAATGGCCTGCCTTTAATATCCTTGACTGATCTACATTCATTAGCCCAGTGCTTTCCTTTCTGGCATCTAGGGCAAAGCCCTGGTTGTTTATCGTTCCTTCCTCCGCTAGAGGGAGTTGAACTTCTACACTGTCTTCTCAAATGACCTGTCTTGCCGCATCCAAAGCACTTCAGGCCTGCTGCTTTTTGAGCAGACAGTACAGCAGCTGCTATGCCTGAATTAGTTAACGGACCTCCAATTTCTCTGCATGCCTTCATCCAAGCATTAATTCCTTTTCCTTTCCAAGGGGTAATAGCGTTCCTACAGTCTTTAGTACAGTTTTCAAAGATTAACTGTTCCACAAGAGGCATAGCAGAATCTGGGTCTTGAAAGATTTTTCCTGCAGCCTCCATCATGCGAGCCACAAAATCAGAAAATGGCTCATTCCCTCCTTGGAGGATTTTAGTTAAGTTTCCTGTTACTTGTCCTTTATTAGGGATACTTTTCCAGGCCCTTTCTGCGGCCTTATTAATTTGCTCATAGACCTCCGGAGGAAAAATAGTTTGATTATTTTGGTATTGGCCTTGTCCTGTAAGCATGTCAAAGTTCCATTGGGGACGCTGATTGGCTAAATTTTGTTTAGCTTGAGTGGCACAAAGGTCACAATATATAGACTTCCAATCTAGGTATTGACCCGTGGTTAAGCAAGCCTTAACTGTGTTGTACCAATCATCTGGCGTCATAGCATTTTGAGTTAATCGTTCTATCAAGGCCAACGTAAAGGAGGCTCCTAGTCCATAGGTTTGCACAGACTCTGCTAAGGCTTTCAATTGTTTAAATTCCAATGGATGATGTGAGCGGACATTATTAGCATCTTGGAAGACTGGATAGGCCATCGCCATCCTTTTTCTTTCTTTGGATGGAATCCAAGAGTCAGACCCCTGTTCTCCTTTTATAGTTTGCGAGGTGGCCCCAAAAGCCACCATATATGGCGGCGGGTTTGGCCAGTGCTCCCTAGGCTTATATCTTGCAGCTTCCTCTTCAAGCTCAGCTTGTTCCTCTCTATCTAATACTTCCTCTTCTTCTGAACTTGATGAGTCCTTGTCTAATCTTCCAGGTCCTTCCTCTGCAGAGGACGTCTCCTCATCAGAGAAATCTGTGACCCTCAGCTGTGTAAATTCTGTCAATGGTGGATATAATTTAGGGCGAACAGAGCTTGGCTTGCTCGGCCCCGAACCGGAATCTGTTATCTTAGGCTCCGGTAGCCTTTTGTCCGTAGTTCGGACTTTCCTTTTCTTGTCCTCCTCTCCCTTTACACTCCTCTCAGCTTCTGATAGACTGTCTTGATGGTCCTCTAAAGCTCTTTGCCCTGCTCTAACTTGAGGTTTGCAGTTTTCATCCTCAATACAAGATTTCAGCAACTTATAAACTGGCAAAGCACCTAGTCTCAATGTTCCCTTTTCCTTTTCTGCTCTAAGATCATTCCCTAACTTATTCCAACACCCTATAGTCAGATTTCCAGAAAATTGAAACCAAGGAGCCACCCGATCTACTTCTTTTACAAAATTCTTCAACACCCGATCGGGAATTTTCAAATCTCTTTGACGGAGCAACGCCTGCATTGCTTCCAAAAGAGGCTTTGCCTGATGGTTTCCCATGCTTCCTTTATCTACAGGAGCGGGAGCTTGCTCAGTTATCTACCTGAGTCTTATAGCAGACTATAAGTCACAACAAGAAGGAACACAGGTTTTATCCCGTTTATCACAATTGAGACATAGGCAGCACAACAAAACAAAAACGAAAGCAAACACCAGAAGCGGACCGAGCCAGACCACAGAAATCATACCTTGCCGAGAGGGACCCGGGCTGACAGCGCCGCCAGTTCTGAATCCTTTTCCGAGGAGCTCTCGGGGTCCTTCGAGTCGTTCCTTCGCCCAGGAGTCGGCGGTTCCCGGGTTTCGGCACCACTTGTCGCGCGCAACCTTTGCCGATTAAGGAGACGCGGCAACTCTGGATTCTTCTGGCAGCAACTTTATTGTGTAGCTCCTTATGAAGACAGATGTAGAAGGACCTCGCTCACCGAAGGTGAGGAGTTTATATAGAGAATGGGGAGGCGTACAAGACTGTCGATAGGTGCTTTACAGAAATCATAATTAGCATAGCCCTGTATCAACTTCTAATAGGTGCCCCAGGAATAGCCTGATTAGCATAATCATGCATCAAGGGCATGCATGCGCACTGGCTCAGGAGGCTACGCCCAAGATGCTTCCGTAGAGAACCAGGAAGCAGGAAACCGGCGCCATCTTGTAATGGTGGCGCGGCTCCCGACATCCAAGGGCATCTATATTAAAATTAAAATGAAATTATGCATTCGTGTAACAGTGGTTAAGAGAGAGACCATGTGTTTAAAGGCATAAACTAGAATCTTGGTCCCACTGTCTGTATATGCTATGATGACCCTCCATCACTCCAATGTCTTCACTATGCAAATCAGTGCATATCTTACTTTCAGAATAACATATAAGGGAGGACTTACAAAGTCACTGCAGACACTTGGCATAGAGTCTATAGAATGCAGAGTGCCCAGGAAATAGTTCTGACAGTTATTACTTTTTTATTTGTTTTATTTTGATAACACTTAACATGCAATCTACCCTTAAACTTATGTTAAGTGTGCCATTCAATATTCCTATCTATGGATAATGTATGGCAGATACCTGGAACTGATCATTATTCTATGCTCTGCTTCCTCGAGTACAATGATTTTAGATATCTCACACTCGGTAGAAGCAGAGATATTTGTTTTTCTGTGACTGGCTTATTTCACTTTGCATAATGTCCTGATGTCTCACCATGCAGGATCTACTTTTTGAAAATGTTGGGTCAAATCTCAAGGTGTGAACAGTTGTGTGTCTTTACTAAGAAATGTGCTCTAAACTGATGCTTCCCTTGCATGAACACCACAATGTTAAGCACTATTGCTAATTGCATGCGTTGTACCGTTACAGGATAGGGACACAATGGGTTTATTTATGCCAAAGTCTCCACAAAGAACTGAGCAATGTGCTGGGCCATCAAAGCTATCATGGGTTAGCAATGCTAATAAAACATCATGTGCTCTTGTTGTGTTTTCTTAGTTTGTATATCGGCCCTCTATGGAGTATTTAAGATCAGAGGTCTTATATTTTACCTCATAATCCCTAAAAGACACAACCTTAAAATGTAAATCCTCAAAGATTCAAAATCTTCACCTAAAAAAATTCTATAAAAATCACAATCTTTTATCCATTAAAATTCTAAATGTTAACATTTTAAGAGCCAAA
Source organism: Lophiomys imhausi (assembly GCA_907164525.1). Lineage (NCBI taxonomy): Eukaryota > Metazoa > Chordata > Mammalia > Rodentia > Muridae > Lophiomys > Lophiomys imhausi. Next base: position 39,545 of record CAJQZJ010027415.1, on the reverse strand, counting down.
AAAATAACCCAAATGGTGGTCCTCATTTTACAAAGGCTGTACAGCAGAAGGTAAAAGCTAAATTCTGGGTAGCAGATTGATCATGTGATATGAGAATAGCAAAAAGTTCCATTAAACACTTGCCATGTGACTGCATTGGCATTCTTTCTGGATGACAAAATCCCCAGAACTTTAAATGAAGTAAAGACGTATTTGCCAGAAGAAGCCACAGAAGATAAGTAGCTTGGGGACACTTATGCGCATGGCAGGGTGGGAAGCCCCTCGGTGGTAAAGATGCTTTGGCATCACTAGTACAGTTGCTAACAAGTCTGTGATCTGTTCACAAATGCATATGGAATGCATTGCTGCGCATCTAAAACAACACAGAGACATGACACATATGTTGGGAAAACTTAACAGGGAATGTTAATTCCTAATGCCACTCTGTGTATATCAAATCATAGCAAAATTTCAAATAAAACAGTGTCATATAGCAAATAAATGTGAGTATATTCTCCTAGGAGAACCAATGCTCTGAAAGGCAGAAAAAATAAAATTAAAAAAGCAACTCTCCATCAGAATAGAAACCTTCAAATGGAGTCAGTGCTTGTGTGAAAGTTTGCCAGCTCCTCTGGACTGCCTTTGTGTTTTCCCATCATCTCCCCCTCTAATGTATGTTCTCTACACAAAGTTTTCTTTTTAGTTGTTTCTATTTGTTTTTCTGTATTAGTTTTTGCCACTATATTTCAAACCAATGGTCACATTTTTTTTTTTGCAATTCACTATGCTACATATTTCATTTTCATAAATTTCCAAAGCGGTAAAGGTTGTGAAAAGACTTTCAGGGTGTTCTAACTCACTTTGGGCATTCTTTTCCAAAGCTGAGTTATTGGAAGTACATTATCACATAGGTAAGTGCGTGCAAACATTATTCTTAAGCACAAAATTGTGGAAACCTCCCCTAATCAATAAAGAGGGGTCTCCTGGTGTCTTTGTTATGAAAGATAAATTGACTTGCCTTCTCAACTCTTTGGATGGTTGTAGATATAGTGATAACCCATCATCACAGTTTTTGAATGATTTCATCCAAGGATATAGGCTTTCTGTTCTCCTCATTCAGATTATTGCAATTTTGAAGTGGGGTTTGCACAATCCCCAATTATAGTGATACGAGTTTATATGTTTTACCTTCTCACTTATGCACTGACAAGGTTTGTTTGTTTATCCTTTTATACTCACACAATTCTCACAAGTGTATTTGGGTGCTAATACTTATAAAATATGTATTTTATTATTGCCTAGTTTACTATAAAATGTAAATGTATTGGTCACTTTTCCACTGTAGCACAACACGCAAGACTGGATCATTTGTAAGAAAAAGATGTTTATTTGGCTTCTAATTCTGGGAGGTCTAAGAAGAGTGGCTGGTGAGTCCTCAGGGAGGATGGGACCAGAGAGGCTAGAGTGCACACAGGAGAGATGATGTGGGGAGTCAGATGAGAAGCCACAGCAAGAAGAGAATCTCATCTTCTGTTGAATTTAGTTTTTGCTTCTTATGCCTCCCCTTCTTGTTTCTCACATGTGAGCAAGGGAAAGACCTAATCTTAACATCTCTCTGTCTCTTTACAGCTGAAGCCTGTGGTGACAAGGATAGAATAGTTTCCAACAGCTACTGTGAAGAGTAAGTTAGTAAGAATAAAGACATATATTTGCAACTCACTCAGGAGAGTTAACTTGCTCCATGACAACAGCTTTAATCCCTTCCAAGGCAGCATTCCCAGTCACCTGAGTCCCCTCTATGAAGTGTTTCTCAGAGGTTCTATCACCTTTCATTATTCTGCTGAGGAACACACTTCCAACATAAGAATCCTACTGGACATTGGGAATGTACGTCATACCTTACAGTTTTCATAATTGTTTCCTAATTGTTCTTATTGTTTTATAATATGTTTATTGTTATAAGACTGCTGAAATGGGTCAGGGGACTGTTATGTAGGGACACTCCACTCCAGAGGAGTGTGATGGAAGGGATACAGGGTAGAGGATGGGAGGGCAGGTCGGGGAGGGGTGGAAAGAGAACACTGTGATGGAGATGTAATCTGAAGTAATAAATAAATATTAAAAAAAAGAAAAAGAAGCAGAGCCTTTTATTGAACTAAAAGGGGGAGATGTTGGAAAAAACAAGATATACTAAAAACAGGAAAAAAAAGAATCTTTGGGGAAAAACACAATAGTGCTCTATGAAATGCTTTGTTATCATATATACTTCTAAAATAAATTAGTCTTTAAAAGTTTAAGCAGATGAATTGTCAAGAATTTTAGGACTGGTGTGATGGCTCAGTGAGTGACCTGAGTTTGATCCCTGGAGTACACATGGTGAAACCAATTCCCCTAAGTTGTCCTCCTACCTCTACATGTATATCAAGGTACACACACACACACACACACACACACACACACACATACACATACACACACACACACAGAGAGAGAGAGAAAGAGAGAGAGAGAAATAATACAAAGAAAAAAGTTTTTAATTAAAATTCTTTCTTTTCCCAGAATTATATTTCTTTGTATTTTTATCCTTCTGTATTAAAATGTTTATTAGGCGAGAAGGCACATACTACAAGCCTGGTTTGAATTTCTCTTCCCTGTTAACTGTACACTTTATCCAAGTATACAGACCATAATTCATCTGAATACAGAACATACTGCCTTATGATAACCTGTGTAGATTTCTTAGTGCTCTACACAGAGCCCTGAAAGCCCTGTGAACACCCTTAAGGGACATGTACAGATCACATGAGGTCCTCTAGAGATATAGTACCAATATAGAGCTCATAGGGCCCAGTTAGGAGCTCATAGGGACTGATGTAGGACTCATAGCAGTGCTTAAATGCTTCATAGTACCCTGTGTACAGCTCACAGCACATTTTTCTAGACTGCTTAGGGGCCTCACAGAGTTCATTCTTCATTTTTATGCACCCTACAGTACACTTTATAGAGCTAAGTGTCCCATATATGACATATATTACCTTGTATAGAGGATATAATGTGCAGCATTGATTTACTTTGCAATGTGTAACTCCATGTTTCCTTATAGAGTGACTATAGCCCATGTATAAGAACACAGCGCATGTTATAGAGGCCATACTCTCTTGAGTAAACATAACTATGATTTTTAAACATTGGCCAGTATTGATTTCATATTCTGCTGCACTAATCTCATAGTGCACTGGGAGCTCCTGTAGTAGAGTTTTAGAGGCCACAGTGTTCTTAGTAGAAGGCACAGAGCCCTGTATTGAGTTAATGCTATTCATACAAAATCATGTTGAACTCCCATTGCCCAGTACAGAGCTCTTTGTGCCTGGTATAGAATCATACGGAGTTCACAGACCCTTAGGTAGATCTCATAATTCACCATTGCAGAGCTAATAATACCTTCTATAGATCTTACAGTGCAGTGCTTAGAGGCCACAGTGCCTTGTCTTTAACTCCTAGCGTACTGTCATTGTGTCTTGTACTGAGCTCACAACACACCTGCCCATGTGCATAATTCATCCTCCCTAGTGCATAGCTTACCTTTTCAGTACTCATAGTATTCTATAGTCAGCTCATATATCTCAGGAAGCCCTGGTATCACTCACAGTGAAGAGTAGAGACTTAGCAGAATCCATTATATAGCTCTCATTTTACTTTTGTATGGCTCATTCATGCCCCTAGGTTGACGCATCATGGTGAGCTGGACGGGTTCACTCAGCCCTATACTGAACTCATTTTTCACTTTTCAGAGCCCATAGTGTCATTCATTAAAACTTATAGGGAACCCATATAGGTTCTGTAGGGCCTACTATGGTCCTCACACTGTAATGTAAGAGCTCCTACTATACATTTATTGAGTTCACGGTCAGTGGTTTAGAGCGCATAGTGAAATTTCTAGAAGCTATAGTACCCAGTAAAGAACTCTACAGAATCCAAGTCGCCTGGGTATATGTCATGGTGAACCTATACTGATCTCATAATCTTGTGCATAGACCTCACACTGCCATGGCTAGAGCTCATAGTGAACTGTATAGATACATTGCATACTCTAGCTCTATTGAAGTTACTGTTTTCTTTATTGACTTAACACTTCATCTATATAGAGTTTATCACATATAGGTACAAAAGTCATCATCCCCTATGTAGGCTTCATGGAGCCCTGTATAAACCTCAGAATGTTTTCTTCATTAGGGTTATCATTGATGTGATGAAACACCATGATCAAATCAACTTGAGGGAGAAAGAATTTATTTGGCTTCTACTTCCACATTGCTGTTCATCACTGAAGGAAGTTAGGACAGGAACTTAACCAGGACAGGAACCCGGAGCCAGGAGCTGATGCAGAAGACATGGAGGGGTGCTGCTTACTGGCTTGCTCCTCATGATTTGCTCAGCCTGATTTCTTTTAGAACCCAGGACCACCAGCCCAGAGATGGCACCACCCACAATGGGCTGAGCCCTCCTCCATCAATCACTGATTAAGAGAATGCCCTACATGCCTGTCTACAGCCTGATCATATGGAGACATTTTCTTCATTGAGGTTCTCTCTTCTCAAGACGACTTTAACATGTATCAAGTTGACATAAAACTATCCAGTGCAGTGCTCATATAAGAGGGTCATTGTACCATTAAAATAACTCACATTGTACCAATATATAGCCCATGGTACACCTGTGCAGAACTGATACGGCCCTGTGGGAGTTCATGGTGCCATATGGAGGCTATAATGTCAAATATAGACTTTGTAAAAACCATTTAGAATTATTAAAGTTTTTAAAACAATATTTCTGTTAATTCTTGAGAATTTGTGTAAACTGATCATTCACCCTTCCTCCCCCAGCTCCTCATGTATCCACCTTCTATACCCCATCCTTACCCACTCAACTTATTTTCTTCTTCCCCCACATTGAGTCTCATTTTCTCTGCTCAACATGTCTTTATGTAGCTCTTAGTGTACCTGTTAGAGCTCATGCACCATGTTTTGTATGTCTCCTGATTTGCACAGAGTTCCTAGTGCCCTGAATAGAGTTAAAAGTGTGCTGTGTGAAGCTCAGGGTATGAAGTTCAGAGACATTTTCTGGATCTCATACAGCACCTGTAGAAATCTCTTAGAACCCTGAGTGGTGCTCATTGTGTACCTGTATATAACACGCATGTCCTTTGCAGAAGTTGGAATGTCTATATACATACAGCATATATATCCTTTATAGAACTCATAATTCACTTTCATACAGCAAGTGTGAAAGATGAGTATTATGTTGATTTTTCTGTAAAGGATTAGGGGTTAATGAATAAACACATTTGCTTCTCTTTGACCATATGCTATTTATTTATTTATTTATCTATTTATCTATTTATCTATTTATTTACTTATCTATCTATCTATCTATCTATCTATCTATTTATTTATTTATTTATTTATTTATTTATTTATTTATTTAGTGTGTTATGCCTCAACAACAGCTGCTGGCAATGCTGAAATCAAGGTAATTATCTACCTTCCAATAAAACTTTATTTATAAACAGCAGTCAGTGGGCTAGATTTTAGTCTTAGCCTATAGCTTCCTTGCCCTTGTATGCCACAATCTTAGTGTAATGTGTTTGAGATCATACATACTGTCAAAAGTGGACTCTTCCTAATTCACTTCCATCTCTTACCTCTTAGTTCCCTTAAGTTTCCTCCTCTTACGTCTTTTCTCTCTTCTTGTTTCTTTAATAGATCTGTTATCACCTGTTTCTCAGCCAAGACCAGAATGAAAATAATAGAACTATATTCAAGAGTTTCTGTGAGGAGTAAGTTAAATCAAAATTCTGGGCTGCAATGGAGGGTTTGCTTTTGCACCTGTCTTCTGTGCCTCTCTCCACCAGCTGAACAAACACACACAAGTGCTGCCCAGAACACAGTTAGTATGCGTTATGATACATAGAAGAAGGAAAATGATACATAAGACATCTCAAAGGGATGATGGCTTTCATGATGAAGTTGACTCTAAGAACAGTTTATAACTTAAAAGCATACGTAATGTGAAAACTAAGATGTACCAAATCGTACTCCAATTTTCATGTGATATAGGAATACTTCTTATATTTAAAAGCCTTGTCTGACCATGAGGTTAAGAGCTGAATATTCCTGTGTGTTACTAGATGCTTGCTTCAATATAGGAAGTAATAAATGATCCATTTAAATGTTCATCATTTTGATTTTTAAGAATTGTTGATTCCCCAGTTGTGATACTAATTTCCTAAACAGCCTTAGATTAAAAAGAAAAGAGTCTAGTAAGTGATTGGATGGATATATAAATGTGTGTGCATGTATCCATACCTGTGAAATCTCAAGATGAAAGAACAAAAGCAAGGAATCGTAGTTCTGAGATCACCAGCATTCAAACACCCCACACCACACATGAATAGGATAGTCCCCTAAGCTAGTATTACTCAGTAATATTAAGTATTAATGTTGGAAAGGAGAGATTTGGAAACATGCAGATAGAAAGGAAGGCAGAAATCTACAAGCTGGAAACACCAAAGATTCCCAGCAAATATCACACATTAGCAGAGAGACATAGCCAGATTTTTTTTTTTTAACAGTTTTCAAAAGGATCCAATTGTGCTGAAATCTTAGCTTGGCCTTCAACCCCTGGTACTCCTGTTGGTTTTCTTTTTAAAGCACCAATTCTGTGCCACCTTGTTATGAGAATCCTTGTGAAAAATATAGAGTTGTAATTATGTTCTTACTAACAGCAGTAGTAACAATCACAAGAAACACTCTAGACTGAACCATAACTGTAGCAATCATGTTAGGCTTTTCTCTGTGTATTATTTTGTTTTGTGCTCCCAAGTTTCCAGTGAACTAGTGGGAACTATTATTCCCTCTTCATGGGTAGGAAAACTGAGGCTTTAAGGCCTTAGAGAATTGAAAGATCATTTTCAGTGTCACCTATATGGGGAGAGGTTCGGTGAAGTTTGGAACTCAGCCACCTTAATTCCAGAGCCACTTTGTGACTGTGGAGGTTCTCAGGCAGAGAAAGTTCATGGGAGCCGCTCCAAGGATCAGCCACTTTCCATTAGCCTCTGGAAATGAGGAGTGGTGAGAGATTTGAAAAGTGTGATGTTGAAAACCACGGGTTAAGTGGAGGAAGAAAGGTCCCTGAGGCTGAGTCATCTGCTGGTCCTCCAGTGTTCCATCTCAGCGCCCCCTGAGTCCAGGCTGTTTCTCTGTCATCACTGGCCTATTTTCTTGCAAGATATCTTAGTCATAAACTCAGTATGTCCTTTCCCCATCAGGAAACCGGGGCAAGCTACTGGGAAACACCCCAAACCAGTTTGGCAGCCTGGGTCTATCATATTATAAGCCAGATGATTGAGGCAGGGCTGAGTTCAGAGGTTAATTGAAGTCAGAAGTTTGGAAACTTTTTAATTGTTCATTTAATTATGTTTCACTCCTCCCTCACCCTCCCCTTTTTATCTTCACACCTGAGCAATGACTGGGAGCAAACAGTTTCTTTACACAGATGTTCCCCTTTAAACCCTGCCTCTGCAACCAAAGGAAAAAAATCAGCAGAATCTGTCTGTCACTGTGGTCATCCAAGAAAAACAAATTCACATTGTCAGGGTTCCAGGGACTGGGTTTGTGACACCAGCTTATAGCCTCACTAAGGCTTGGAGAGGCGTTTGGAGGCAGACACAGACATTGGGTTCCCAATGTATGAATGATAAGTTTCCCTCCTGGGTCTCAAGGTGAGTTTGGGGAAGTTTTGAGTCTTCATCTGACTCATACTCAAAGCCACTGTGGTAGTTTGAATGTAGTTGGCTCACATAAAGAGTGGGACTATTAGGAAGTGTGGCCTTCTTAGAGTAGGTGTGGCCTTGTCGGAGGAAGTGTGTCACTGTGGAGCCAGGCTTTGAGGTCTTATATATGCCCCAGCCATGCCCAGTTGGACAGTCTCCTTCTGCTGCCTGTGATCAAGTTGGAGAACTCTCAGCTCCTTCTCCAGTACCATGTCTCCTGCATGCTGCCACACTTCCCACCATGATGATAATGAACTAAACCTCTGAAACTGTAAGCCAGCCCCAATTAAATGTTTTCCTTTATAAGAGTTGCCATGGTCATGATGTCTCTTCACAGCAATGAAACCCTAAAATAGCCACAAGCATGGGAAACCCAGATAGGCTTATGGCTATTGTACAAATTAAATGAAGCCCTCCCTCTAAAGCACCTATTACAATACTTGAGGGCATAGTCATTCTGGAAGAAAGGTTAGACCCTCGGGAATGGTAGTCTGCTGACAACCCAAGGCTGTTATGTTCTTCTCATTGTCCTCTGTTGAGACAGGCAGACAATGGCAGTAGGTCCTGACTAGTCCCTTATGTTAATGCCCCTGTCTACTTGTGCAGATTCCCAGATGCTGCCAGGCCTCAGCATGAATTATTGACTTGGAATTCACTATTCAAAAAAAGATGGGTCTCATGTGAGACAGCTCCCAGCTTCCAGAATTCACTGTGGGGCCCTTTCTTATTTACTAGGTGGGCTCCCATTGGCCTGAGGGAGCTAATATGTTTCACAGTGAGTTTTGTAGATTGCATCTGGCCAGATGTTCCTCTGTGTGGGCTTCTTAAAGCAATGTGGGAGGGAAGGAACACCCTGGAGTACAAGGGTTTTCAGCCAAGAGTACTGGTGTTACACCACCCTGGTCTACACCAACCTCCGTCACTGTCACTGCTGTTAGTGAGCAAGACTGCATTCCAGACTGAAAGCTCAGAGGCAGTGGTCCACATGCCACTTTAGACATTTCTTTTTTTTTTTTATTTTCTTTTTTTCTTTTTTCTTTTTTTTTCTTTTTTTTTTTAGGCATGGTCAAAAGATTATTCCTATTGATAACACAGACTGCACTGTCAGTGATGTCTTTCAAGAAAGGAGCCCAATTATAGGCTATTACTAAATGCTGTAATAGCTACTCTGCCAAGTGACTATGGAAGGAGTATTGAGTAATGGCTAGGACACCATGTATTTTGTTTGCCTAAGTCTGCTCTTCCAGCATTCCATTTAACCATACGCAGTAGCCAATCAGCATTTTTCCCTTCCACCTTGTTTAACTCTGAAGGGATTTAAGCATCTTTGTTATAACTCTAAGTCCACAGCAGTGCCTCTAAAAGCACAACAAGACACAAGGTTTTTACAGAAGCCCTGGGAGGCATTGGCATTCAGAAATCAGGGACAGGGGTAAGGGAGGGAGTGGGAGCTATATCTACCATTAGAGTGTCAGCCACTCAACTGAATATAATCAACTGAGGCCCAGTGAAAAGAAAATAAACAAGAGTTCATGATCAGTTATTCTCAGAAAACGTCAGTCAGGGCTACTGGGCCCTGTTCTTCTTTGATTGAAGAGTGTGAGTTTTAAAACCCAGTTCACATCTTTGGATACTGACTAGAGAGGAGCCACTCTGATAGATTCCAGGAACTAGTGTCTCGTCCAAAAGGGGAGGTTTGGGAAGCCAGATCAATACATCAATCTAAAGATGGACTTTGAGATATACTGCGGACTGACTTTGAGGATAAAGAGGAAGGAAAACAGTACTGACACCACAGCAGTGACTACAGAGTAGGAACAGCTAGAAGGCTCCCCACCAAGAGGATGCTTGTTACATCCTGTTAGCTTCCCCAGGGCATCCACATAGCTTCTGGACTGAGACCCTAGTATGAAAGCTGACTTGATGGCAGCTTAGAGAGAAGGAATGAAGTGTTTAGAGTCACTTGACCAAGGAATGATGAAGCCAGTTACTGAATCCAAATGTGCCAAAGCTCTTAACCTCCCTGCCATAGGCCTCTGGGACTTTGTTTGCCCATTTTCCTGTCTCTGTTTCCAAGGTACATCCTGCCAGGTCAGTTGAACTGAGTTTCTGCTTCACTCTCCTGTGGTAACAATCAAATTTGTAGCAGTTTTCCTGTGACTGTGTTTTGTTCTCGAGAACTTGGCCATCACAGGCTATGTGTCCATTTGCCATTTTGTGAAAATATTATATTAGATATGGGAAAAATTATCCCTGCATAAAAGTCACAGTAGATTTGTATAATCCTAAGTGAAGATCCATATATTGCAGATATTTACAGTGATGGTAGTAATAAAAGGCCACTCTTTTCATGAACAATGACAAGTGTTTATTCAATACTTACTATGTACGATTTTCAATTATGAGCTTGTGATATGCCATAAATCATCCATTCCTCATCAGAATTATCAATGCCAGAACACCAGTGAGGTGTATGAGTCTCTTTGGATTATATATCACACAAAACTCAATTCCAGGATTGTGAAGAACGAACACCTCATTAAATTTGGCATTATTTGTCCCCACTTGCTTCATCCTACTCCCAGCCATGCCTTAGAAGGATGTGGTGATATACTATTCATGGTCATATGAACCTTTTACAAAAAGCAAATTGTAACTCTAAACATGTTTGTCAAGTTTCTAGGAACACACAGAGAGCAAGTAACAGAATTTGAAATCTAAGCCAAGCCTGTTTCAATTATGTATATGAAGTTGTATATTCTTCAGTTTCTTCCAATTTACAAACTTTGTCAGGGAATACATTCTAGCACCATCTACTTTTTGTAATCCAGTCTTTGGGGAAGAAAAGGAGGCAAAGAAAAAAATGAGCTGGCAGATGAATGCCAAGGCTGGACCAGAAGTTAGTGAGAATGGTCGTGTACCACACTGTCCCTCTTTGTATAGTAAGTAGAATGTGTTGTTATTTGTTGTTTACATGGCAGAAATCCAAGTTCCAGTACAGGCAAAAAGTGGTATTTTAAAAATATGGCATGGGTTAAAACAGTATTGAGAACACCCAGTTGAGTGGCTTTAAGAATAATTTAAAATAGGAAGCAGGCATAAGAGATGGCTAAGGTATTAATCATGCTTTCTGTTCTCCCAGAAGACTTGATTTTGGTTTCAACATTCATGTCAGGCAACTCACAACTCTCTACAGCTCCAGCTTCAGGGGATTTGACAGCTCTGGCTTCTATAAGCATCTGCACTCCTGTGCACATGAGACCCACATACAGACACATGTATATACACATAATTAAAAATAATAAGAACAAATCTTTTAAAGTAATAGAAAGTAAAAAAGAAAAGAAAGTACTTTCTTTCTATCGTCCTTCTCCTCCTCGTCATCCTTCCCACAGCACTAACGGGGTTTCTGATTAAATTGAATCTCAGACAAACTCGGTAGAGATTTTCCACTGGAATTCTCATGGTGAGTACCGTGGGATGGGGCTGGGAGTACAACACTTCTTACCTGTACATAGATAACCATGTTAAAGGAAGAATGTGACAAGGGCACACATTTATGTGCTACAAGTATTTCAAGTCCGGACAATTAACATCTAGGGATGAATGTGAAAAAAAAAAATCGAAGATATAAGTCAGAATAGGATGAATGGGATTTTGACACATGGAAAGATAAAATGATGTTTTTATAAGGGACATAACAGTAATACCTGGACAAAGATTTTAGGACATGCCTATGAGTTGCCAGCCACTGTGCCTGTTGGGTAGTAACTTATAAATCATTATATCAAGAGAAATGAGGTGGAACAAAGGAAGTGAACATTGTGATTGAGGTTGTTGGTTGTATGGATGGGAAGTTGGATGCATTTAATATTATCGACTCCATTCTCTCTCACTCAAACTTTTATTGGATCCCTACTAGTTGCTGACTAAGTCTCTGGGTGGAAAAACCATCACAGAACACAAATAGGTCCCAGTTTACTGCATTGCCCATATGCTGTGACTTAGGCCCTCCTCCTGGTCTGGTGGTCCTTGTGTAGGGTGTTACAAAATATTGCCATGCTGACACAGGAGAGGCCCCTAATGTGCTTCCAGTGCTGTGTAAGTCAGTTTTTCATTACTGGAGTGAATACCTATGAAAAAATAGCTCAAAGAAGAGAAAGTTTACTTTGGCTCCCATTTTCAGAAGTTTTAGTCTGTAGTTGTCAGGCTCCACTGCTTTTGGCTTACGATGAGACAAAATATCATGACAGTATAAGAGTGAGGAGGGAAGTTTCTACTGATGATTTCCAAGAAGCAGAAAGCGACAGGGGACAAGGAAAAAGTTTCAAAGTCATGCCCTCGGTGATTTGCTAACCTCAGATATTCTTCATCATCCCAATAATGCCATAAAATCATAAATACATTAATGGATTAGCAAGTGATTAGCTTCAAGACCCCAAGACACCATCAACTTTCAGTAGCTGAGCCAGGGAGACCAAGCCCTTCAAAACAAGAGACTTTTGTGGGATATTTGATAGTCAAACCATAAAAAGTGAAGGTTGCTGTGTGAGGAAATCAAGGTAACTTGGAAGCTTATGCATGAGGGAATAATATGATCAAAGTATATGTAGCAAACTTGTATTGGTGGGCCTAGCAAGGCCAGAATGGAAAGTGGGAGGTTCTGGAGCAGAAAAATAAATGTGTGTGTGTGTGTGTGTGTGTGTGTTGTAGTAAGAGTTTGGGTTCAAAGAAATATCTGCAGAGGTATGAGACATTTATTCCAGAATGATGTGTTTAGATCATTTGACCATCTCTTGGTTATGTTAAGCACTAAGGAGACTAAGGGCATTCTGGTTTCCGCATGGGGGTGGTACTATTAACACCTTATATCTAAAATGCAGAGGAATACAAGGTCTCAGATCAGAGTGAAAGCCAAGGTAGGATAATCCAGGACCCTAAATGACTTAATGAACAGACACATTGAGCACTAGATAGGATATAGGAAAGCTCTACCGAGTAAAACCATTGGAATGCTGGAGTTGTGTGATTGATCAGGTGCTCTAATCTAACTAATAGATATGGTGTGAAATGAAAGGGGAGATTTTCTCCTTAGGATGGGAAAGACTTGCTTCTATTTAGAAGCTGGGGGGACAGTGCCATGGAAGATAAATTGGAAGAGCAAATGAGAGAGTAGATAATCATTAGAGCAAATCCCTGCAGCACAGAAGGGAGTGACCCAGAACAGAACCTCGAACTCTCCTGTCAAGGAACAGAAGGATACTGCTCATTTCTGTTTTAGTGATTTTACCACTAATTATTAACCAGATAGAAGTTGTGGTGAAGGAAACATGGACAGCAAACACATAGAAGTAGGGAAGTTCCAAGAGTCTTTTCATGTTACAGCACATATGGAGATTTACAGGGAGAAGCAATGGTAAAGTAAACAGGAACGGAAATGCAGGTTTTGCCATGTCTTTCTTGTGACAATGAAAGCAACTTACTGAGATTTTTTGGCTCAACTGGAAGATAAGCAAACTAGTAAATGCTTCACATGGTCTAATTTCTTACAGGCACAAATGAGATACCATGTAAGCTATGCAGCGAATATCTGCAAAACTTGGCAATTTACAACAGTGGCTAATTTTTATTGAATACTTATTCTGTGTCACGCACTGCTCTAAGCCAAATATAAGAGTTAGGTTATCATATATAATGGATAACAACCCAATGAGGATTCTTGTTGAGACAGGTCTTTCTGCATATCCCAGGCTGACCTCAAACTCTACAGCCTCCTGACTTAGTCCCACAACAATCAGGTAATTCTTACCACCACATCTGATCTGAGAATATTCTTTTATGATCTCCATTTATAGATAAGAAAATCTATATAAAATAGTGTATCGTGCTTTCTTCGAATAGATTGTATACTTGACATCATCACATTTCATATTGCACAAGGTAGGCATTTAAAATTATTTTATTTGTTCTTTGAAATTTTCATATCTGTATACAATGTACCCTAATCATCTCTACCCTTATTCCTCCTCCAACTCTTCCAGGTACCTCCCCCAAAGAAAATAGAATAAATGTCATTTAATGAAATAAAATAATTAGTACTTTTTCCTCAATTTTGTTTGAGTATGACATTAGTCAAATTCCAACCCTACTGAGCCTCCTGCAAATTCTCTGTGACTCTTCTCCAGCATGTCTTTATGGCCCATAGACCTATAGAGAGAGCCAACAAAGCCATAATAATAATTGCTCTTTGCTTCTGAATTTCTTGTGTGGTGGTCCCTGGGTCAATCTGATTCCTTCCCTGCTGGGCTTTTCACAATACAAGCAGTCTCATGGGTAGTTTTTGTTTTTTCTCCAATTGATGGATTAATGGTTTGTTTCATGCTGTTTAATTCCCCCCTAGTTTCATGTTACTGTAACCTGATTGCATTAGCTTAGTGTTGCCCCAAAAGCAAACTCTGAAGTTAGTGGGTTTTTTTTAACTTAATTTTTTATTTCTTCAAGTTACATCTCAATCGCAATCCCCTCCCTACTCCCCTCTCCAGTCCCACCCTCCCACCCTCAACCCCCCATCCTCTTCCCTTTTTTTTTTTTTAAGTTTAAGGTATATCTTATTTCCCCCAACAGCTTCCCTTTTCAGTCCAACAAATGGCTCTTTCTCTCATAATAATAAATACAATACAAAACAACAGAGGTAATTAAGCCACAGTTACAAGGGTTATATGGCTTAGCATACATTCCCAATGTCCAGTCCATATGTATTTGGCACCTGACTTTAACATTCTACTATCTAACCATCTCCATGTGTTTAAAGTTCTATATCTAACTCAGCTTTCATACTAATTTGCAACACAATTTTAAAAACATCTTCTTAGATCCATAACACTCTCTTTATTCCTAAACAACTCCAAATTTAATTGTGAGACTCTAGCTATCTATTCTTCAACCACCTCAGAGACCTGAGAGGGATAAATATATCCGATTATATAGGAAGTACAGGGCTTGCAGCTTCCAAAACTAAGAAATGACATACCAGTGGCTGCCTGGACAGTTCCCATTTTCTCTCCATACATTACAGCATCAATCTTCAGCCATTTGGCCCCATTTCTCTGACAGACATTGATTGTAGAGCAGGGGTTATGAAGGACTTACCTACCCTGTCTTGGCAGAGCTAGGCTGTCGACTTACCTGCTTCCAAGTTTTGTCCTTTTTGGACAGCAGTCTGTCTACAGTTGGAGCAGGGGGGTTTTTCCTGCCAAGAGACAGGCTTGCCATTAATTCAATCATCTCCCACTGGAGATTCTTTGATGCTCATCTTCTGCTTGGAGTAGAATAGGGGGTGCTGTCAGGAGTTGATATGTCTCAATATAAAAAGAATCTAAAGTTAAGAAGACATCTTTGAATGCCATATTCTGCAGATCTCTTGAAGTTTTTGAAGAGGCCCTATCTATCTCTTATATTAGGATAAGCAGATGTTGCTTGTCTCTTAGCAACTTGATTTCTGATTAGCTTAGAAAATAACTATAATAGACTCACATAGTACCTAATACAATGACAGGCTTGAGTGACCACCTAACCCTTCCATCCCATTTCTCTGGAGTGTGTTTTAATCTAATTGGTTTTTATCATGGATGTGAGGCCATTTCCCTACACCCTGATGGGGTGTAGGGAAATGACACAGAGAGAAGAAAGATGACAAATCAGACATATGGCTGCCATCTCTTTGAGAAAATGGGCTTTACCCGAAGCAGAGATTCCAAAAGTTTATGGAGAACACACCAGAACTGCCCTGCTTTGCTAAAATGTTGGGATGTACTTTTGCCAGTTTCCCTCTTCAATTGTTAAGGACTTGGTATTGGTGGTACTAATCCCTTGTGGTTTCTGGCCCTCTAGAAGGGTGGGCTAATGTTCACTTATGGTCAGCAGAAATCCTGTAATCAAGAAAATGTGACTTGTATGACTTTCTCCAGCATGTCTTTAGGCTCATAGATAGTTTCCCAGTTCGCTTGGGGAACTATTAAAATTTTTGTCAGGTAACCTTTGGGCTATGTCAAGAGGCAAGGCCAGGCACAAACAGTATGTGCTATGGTTGTTAAGACACAGACTGGGGAGATGGCTCAGCAGTTAAAATGGTTGGTTGTGTAAGCAATAGGGTGGGAGTTCAGATCCCCAGAACCCACATAATTGCTGGCTCAACAAGATGCTACCCCTGTAATTCCAGATTCAGAAAGCAGAAACTGTATTCCTGGAGCAAACTGGCTAGTGAGGCTAGCTGAAGCACGAAGTGTGAGCTTGATTGAGAAACCTGCCTCAAAGAATAGGGCAAAATGGCCATGGTGGAAGTTTTCCAACATCACCCTAGGGTCTCCACATATGTGTACACACATGCACATTCATTTACATATACACATGTGCCCATATGCCTACAAACATGCAGACACACATATTCAGACTACACGTGTATACACGTGAAAAGAAGAAAAAGAAACACAAGATAAATGTGAAGATCCACTTCAGTAAAATTTTGTGCCAGTGACTGCTGAATGGATATGAACTGCCAAAATGACAGTAACAGTGTCCTCATTGTCATGACTAGTAGTCTGGAACTCAGTCCAAAATCTAAATTCTGTAGATCCTAGTCAAAGAGCACTTCAATCAGTAAGTAAACCCTCAAATTTCTTACTGTGTCCTCCCCGTTCTAGTCCTTATGGCTGTCTGGGCTCACCATTAATATTTCGTTTTGGGGGAGAAATATAAAATGGGAATCATTTAGCAGATTCAATCTCCCATCTCTGAATCTTTGTACTCTGCTTTAGAACACCTCCCAACCCCTGCCAAATAGCCACTATTGTTGTCTTATTTTTTTAAGCCATACCACTTATGGCTCCAGGGTCAGTTGATAGACACCTTGTTTTTATGAAGACTCCCAAGGGGTGAGCTATTGTCAAACCATGTTACTCTGGAAGACTTTAAGCCATTTTAGCTGCTCAGTGGAGAACACATCCCAGGTCCCAGGCTGGTTTCCAAGAGAACTGGGGGTTTGATGGTTCATTGAAGGATGGCCAAGGCAGCTGTGTATTGGTGCTCTGAAACTTTCAAGCTATTCACCAAGAATAGGAAATACAAAACATATTTGCTACAAACATTTCTCTCCTCATTTTTTAATCACATATATATTGCAAAGAAATGCACCCATCTTTTTTTTGCTCATTTATACTTATATTATCCAAATGAACACTGATATTTATTTGAGGCTCCATATTATTTTTTCTGTGGAAGAAGATATTTGGTAACAGGCAAACATTTATGCTCCTTATTCTGTTAGTGACAGGATCACTGACATGGCCTCCAAGTTGAGAAGGCCAATTGGACATGTGGTGGATTCCTTTGAGGATCAGTTCCTGTCAGTGGCAGAAACAATGGGCAACCAAGGGCTCAGTTAATTCTATTAATCACAGAAACTTGGCAAACAGAAGAGCAGGGTGAAAAGGGGTTAAAGGACCTCAGATATCCACAACTCCATCCTTACTTTATTTTACATCTGAGGAAACTGAGCTCCAGAGGGAAGAAATTCTTTGCCTAATGACACTTGGTTAACTAAAGGCAGACTCGGGGCCAGACACTGGGTCTCGGGAGCCTAGGAGCAGGACCAGCATATCAGAGTTCCCTCCTTTCTCTGTGGAGTATTAAAGCACAGATGGAAGGCCAGACTGAGGACCCAAACTCACAGAGGTACTGGGGTAACACGGCCCCTTAGGAGTCATGAGGAAAAGGGGTTCAGACAAATTTTAAAAGCAAAGTCCTTTCCTAAAAAAATCCCTAAGATAGATATATTCTAATTTAACTGTCTCACTGTTACTGCTCACCTTAGGGCCTTACTTAGCTTCTTTGAGTTAGCTGTTTGATGAAGGCAGTTGGGATAGTGTTTACCACAGAACAGAAACAACAACTATTATTATTATTATTAGCATTATTATTCTCACTGTTGCTCTATGGTCTTACTTTCTCAGAGAATTTCCTAATTTTTCCTAATGTTTCATGGAAACAATTTTTAAGAGATGTGCCTCATTCTTATGGAACATTCAAAGGGCAAGGAAAATACCTGATATGTCTTGTGAGGATATTAGAGTCTACCCTTGGAGATTGGTTGAGTCTCTGAGAAAGTATGAAAGTAATAGGACAATTGAAATCTGTTGAATACAGTATTACCTAAGGTCATTGACATTCCTTTTTTAAGAACATACATTATTGTATGTTCACATGATTTATTGTATGTTCTATGTCATGTGAACCTTTTGCTTTGGGAAGGAAATAACAGTTCAGGGACTGCATTGTTTTTCTTGTTACTGATGAGAACAGTTTAAATGGGGACGTGTATATTTTAATCTACAGTTTGAAGAAATACATGCCTTCATGGTGGAGAAGACATGGTGGCAGGACCATGAGGTAGCTGGTCACATTGTGTCTGTGGTCTGGAAGCAGAGAGCTGACAGGAAGAGCTAGACTTTCAGTTCTCAAGGTTTACTAGAAGTGACTCACTTCCTCTCACAAGCTTCCAAAATAGGGCCACCAGCTGAGGCCATGTATTCCAACATGTGAGCCTTCAGGAGATACTTCACATTCAAACATTAGGTTATGTGACAAAAATTAAGTTATGTGACAAAAACTGTTCAGAGGCAATAGCTAAGGAGCATGCATCTTCAAAAGTCTAATTTGTTATTGCTTCATGATGGAAGAAATGTGGAAGCAAAAGGAGCTTGGCTGGAGGTGGAAGAGACAACGCTGGTTGAACACAAAAGCAAAAAGAGGTGGAGGTTTTGAAGAATAACCCAAATCCAACTTTATGCCTTCTGCAGTGGGTGGGGGGGGGTGTTAGGAAGTAATGGCCAGAGATTTGGGGACCAGCTCGTCTTCCTTTTCTTCTTCAGAAGCAAGAAGCATCTTGGGTTTGGTCTAACAGCTTTAGCACCCAAGGCAGATCATGACACAAAGTAGGTGCTCAATAAATGTGCACTGAGTTGAGACCAGATCTAAGTGGAAGTGAAAAGCCATGATAAGTAATCTGGATGCTATTTGGTGGGCAATTGGGAGCCGTTGAAGCTTGTTACTCAGAGGAGTGACATGTTCAGAAATACACTTTAGAGACGTAGGGTTGGCAGTAGGCAGGGGATGGTGACTGAGGCCAGACACTGGAGGTGAAAATCAAGTCTGAGTCTCAGCACTGTTTCAGACAAGAAGCAACTGAAGTGGCAGGCAGGCAGAAGGCTGCAAGATCCCCATGCCAAAGAAATTGCCTTGGTAGAAACATATCAAATTTCCGAAGTGAAATTTTTGAAAGTCAAAAGAGGTGGGTGATGGGGATGATTCAGTCGCTAAAGTGCTTGCCGTGCAAGCATGAAGACCTGGGTTTGATTCCCAGAGCCCATGCAAAGATGCCTCACAGGGTGGCATGCGCTTATAATCCTAGAGGGCACACACTGGGGAGTGGGAGACAGGTGGATCACGGGGATCTATGGGCTATCCAGTCTAGTTTGCTTGAAAAGTCCTGTGCCAGTGAGAGACCCTGTCTTAAAAACAAGGTAAAGGATGCCTCTGTGGAGCAACATGCTAGGTGGTCCTCTGGCCTCCATGTGCACCTTGCTGTGTGTTTATATACTCCTCTCACACATATGCTCTGCCACACACAAAAGAAAAGGTCAAAGCACCTTTAGATCACTAAAAGACCACTTAGATCTGGTCTCAATTCAGCTCACATTTATTGAGTACCTACTTCGTGTCATGACCTGCCTTGGGTGCTAAACCTTTATGATTATAAAATAATCATAAGCGATTTGTTGCTATACAAACAGAAGGAGGTAGGCACTGAGACGCCAAGGCTCAGATCCCTAAATACAAACAGTGGTAATGTTACAGGCATGCAAAGGAGAGTGGGATATGTGAGCAGGTTGAGTTGCAGAGAAAAAGGAGTCCATTTTTGGCTTTGAGTCAAATGAGAGCTACTGATAGGACATTAAATGGCACTTAACCATGGTGCGCAAAAGGAAACCAGGAAGGGACGCTTGAGAAGCAAAACCAATTTAGGGTCGACCTGTGTGGATCTGAGATCGCAACTCCATGAGTATGTGGGAATGTGAATTTGAAGACTAGGTGAAAGGAAAGGTTTGGACAACAATTTCTTCGTGTAGTAACTTCCTCTGAACTGAAACATAGCCTCATGAAGGGAAGAGGAAGGCTTGGGAGACTCAGCAAGTAAACAACAGCTCAGAAGGCTCTGGAAACCCCTGAACCATAAATTCTCAAGGTTCCACAGGAAATCATAAAGCAGGAACAAATTCTTGAGAGAGAGAGAGAGAGAGAGAGAGAGAGAGACTGAGACTGTCCAACAACTGTTCTATCTGTGTGCAAATTATACTGAGCTCCAAGTGCTTAGCTTTCCTGGGCCCTCACTCATACTAGAGTGTTCCTTCCAGTATGCAAGCGAATTTGAGTGAGCCATATTCCTGCACGTAACCCCTCACCTACACTCCAGCAACTGACCCCAATAAAGTCATTGCTTCACCAAGACAGACTTGACTTGAGTGCAATTGTGCTTTTGATATCTTGTTGGTTCACCTATCACCTGGAGTGAATAGGTGCTTTCTTATGTTTCCCCAGGAAATGTCACACAATACTCCACATCTGCAGACAAACACAATTTTTCATTATCCCCCAGAGAGCATAGGGCTTCCTGAAGTCACATTTTATGTGACTGACATTGCTCCCCATACAGATTGGGTCTGGACATGGTCATGTCTGAAAGGAGCCTCAAAAACTCACATGTTTACTCAAGGAAATGTTTCCTCTGACTCTCTAAGCTCAAACTCAAAATCAGAGGAATGCAGTTTTGGGAGGAGATAACTTGTGAGCCCAAGGCATCAATCAGTAAGAGAGTAAATACAGACATAAAGCCTCTATGTGGGTAGTAGACTTGAAAGATGCTTCTCCTTCAACAATGGGCCCCCTACTTTTGCTTCTGGTGTATTTTGTTTGGATATATGTTCAAACTCTGTGTATGCATCCAAACCCCAGTCAACAATGAAGTATACAAAAGGGCTAGGATTTTTCCTTATCAAATTTACAACCACAGGTCACTATATACATTTCTCTCTTTTGATGCTTACTTAGCACTGTGACTAGTGTATAGTAAGTGTTCAGGAGATTTGTTGAATGAACAAATGGCCCAATAGAAACATTTAGCAGGTGGATGGGACTGTCTTGATTTTACCTGTTTTCTGCCAATGGCACCATAATAAGACAAAAGAGAAGGGAAACACAATGGATACTCTATTCTGGGGTGTTCTTGTGCTCATTTTGGTGAACCTGACTTCTGCCAATTCTGGACAAAAGGCCTTCTGGTAAAAAGATGGGTTCATGACCAGGGAGGGTGACATGTGGGTGACATAAGGACCTCACTCTTCAGCTAGACATGGCAAAGCCTTCCTACCCACCTTCTCTTTTAAACAGAAGTTGAGTTTTGAATGTAGATACCCATCAAGTCCTACCCAATGGATGTGGTCAATCATAGCCTAGTTGGGACATCCACATAATTCCAGTATTCCAGTATTTTTGGAAACCTGGTATCTCTTCGCTCCCTAGAGACAGTTTACATATATGTGGAAGACTCACTAATCTGGTAAAAAATAATAGCAAATCACTTTTGATCAAATATTTGCATGGAACACTCTAAGAAAATATTCCACATCCATTATTTTAGTAATTTTTCCTAATCATTTAGGAGAGTAGGATAATCTCCCTTCATCATGTAAAACACAAGTAATAAACTATGGTCCAGGGAAGTGCATATTCACTATCCTTATGTCACATAGCAAGTCAGTCCTTCAGGTTTTCAAAATGCTTTCTTAAACTATATTATAAATATTAGACATTTTCAGGTAAGTTCAGTATTGCATGACTTTGCTATTTCAGGGTGTTGTCTTAGTTAGGATTATTATCACTAAGGTGAAACTCCATGACCAAAAGCAACTTGAGGAGGAAAGGGTCTACTTGGCTTAAATCACCATATCCCTGTTCATCATCAAAGGAAGTCAGGACAGGAACTTATACAGAGAAGGAACTTGGAGGCAGGAGCTCATGCAGATGCCATGGGGGGGGGTATTCTTCATGGCTTGTTCAACCTGCTTTCTAATAGAACCTAGGACTACCATCTCAGGGTTGGATCAACCCACAACGAGCTAAACCCTCCCATGTCAATCACTAATTAAGAAACTGGTGGCAAGGGTGTGGAGAAAGGGGAACCCTCCTCCATTGCTGGTGGGAGTGCAGACTTGTACAAGCACTAGGGAGGTCAGTCTGGCGATATCTTACAAAACTTGGAATAGCTCTGCCTCGGGACCCAGCTATACCACTTCTGGGTGTACATCCAAATGATTCTTTACCAAATTACAAGGAAGTTTCCTCATCTATGTTCACAGCAGCATTATTTATAATAGTTAGAAACTGGAAACAACCCAAATGTCCCTCAACCAAAGAATGGATTAAAAAACTATGGTACATCTACACAATGGAATACCACTCAGGCATCAGAAACAACAAACTCATGCAATTTGCAGCCAAATGGATGGAACTAGAGAAGCTCATCCTGAGTGAGCTAACCCAGACTCAGAAGGATGCACATGGCATCTATTCACTTATAACTGGATTTTAGCCATATAGTACAGGATATCTGTACTACAACCAATGCACCAAAGGGAACAGGAACATAGGCTTTGTTTCCTGTCAATGAGACACTTTGCCCTAGTGGTGCTGCCTTGTAGGCCCCCAGTGTATGAGGAGGCTCTTGGCCCTCATATGACTGCTGAAATGGGGCAGAGGACTGTTATATAGGGACACTCCACTCCAGAGGAGTGGGATGGAAGGGATGGGGGTAAAGAGTGGGAGGGGTGGAAAGAGAACACTGTGATGGATATGTAACTTGAAGTAATAAATAAATATTTAAAAAAAGAAAGAAACTGCCCAACAGGCCGCTTACAGTTCATCTTATGGAAGTACTTTCTCAATTGAGGAGCCCTCTTGTCTAATGACTCTGGCTTGTGTTAAGTCAGCATAAAACTAGCCAGGATATTTATTATATGTACTAGACTCATGTTCTATTTTTACTTTAAAAGTGTGTTAAGATGGAAGTCTGGGTATCCAGCTCAGTGGTTAAGAGTACCTTTTGGTATTTCAAAGGTCCTGGGTTCAGTTCTCAGAACCAATATGATAGATTACAACCACCCTTAGATCCAGAAGATCTGATGTTTTCTTCTGACCTCTGCAAGAACCAAGGACACATGTGATGCTTATACATACCTAGGCAAAACATTCATACACATAAAAATAAGCATTTTAAACATGTATTAACTGCCCATATGAATAGGATTCAGTGTGACATTTCCATATATACATAGAGAACACACTGATCATGAGTGTTGAAAGAAAGAGGCCTACTTAGACCAACATCTGTCACATGAAGTGTGTGTGCGGCTGTGTGAATTTGTTCCCTCTATCAACTCGGTCCTTGGAAAAACCTCATTAAAGTTGCTCCTGCCCCAAGTTCTGCCCAATCAATCCCCCTTTCCCTGGATCTGTTGATCAAACTAGTGGCTTTCTTTTTCCTGACAAGAGAAGGTGACCATTGGGGAGCTTTCCCCTTTTGGGGATGAGAAAGGGCCGTCTTCAAGGTGTGCCAAATCCATGCTCATTCATATAACAAACATTTATAGAGCTTTGGCAAGAGCTGGGGCGGTGGCAGCCACAGCAGTAGAGACTTGATAGTCAGTTCATTAGAAGCAGAAGCCCCCCTGGAGGCCAGCAGGGAGTGGGGCTGGAGGTTGGGGGCAGAGCAAAGGCCAGCTGGCTCTCCAGCAGCAAAGTCAACACTGCCCCAGATGTCTGCCCTGGGGTTGAAGCCATTAGCTACAGTTTACCTGCTCACTTCATTTTTCAAAATTAGCCAGAAAAACCTCCCAGGGAAACACAGTGGGCAGAATTTCTCAGCAGGGGTAGAAAGAAAACAAAACCAATCTTTCCCTGCACTTGTTTGGGGTTTTTTAATGTCCCCTAGAGCTCTGGGGGCTTGGCAGACAGGATTCTGGTTGCTCCCAAGTGGGTGTCTTATGAACCTCACCTTCCTTTTCTCTCCTAGATGCACCCAAGTAAAGGCTGGACCGATATCCCCCTCCCCAGTCTTAAAGAGAACAGAATCCAGGAGACACTAACTTCTCTTTTCTTCTGTCTTTGCCTCTGTCTCTGTCTCCCCCTCTCCACTCCCCAGGGGATATTAGAATTTAAATTCCTGGATTGACTATGAGAGTTGCTGGGAGACTGGAAAAAGGTATTAGCTTTCAAGCATCTGATTTAATCTCTTCTCTCTCTCCAGCCTTCCTGTGCTGCTGCTCAGACAAGGCAAAGGGCAAAGGGGAAAGGTGAGAAGGTTAAACACTTGTCTGAAGTGACATCTTTTCATCAGGCCTTGCAGTGCAGAAAGGCCAGTCAGACAGGAGTGGCCACAGTGTTGGTGGAATGGTGAAAGATAGTCTTCTGTTTGTCTGTCTGTCTGTGTCTTGGTTAATCTGTATAGCCCAGTTTGAGCCTAAGTGGGAGAAATGAGGACAGAAGGAGGAAGGAGGAAATGTCATGATGAAAAGAAAATAAGACGCAAGTAATAAGAACTTGAGTGTAAGGCTGTACAGTTGAGACTGTCTGCAGAGTGTTTATATTTTACCCTACGGAAGCTCTGTCTAGATAATAAACCAATAAGAAAGGTAAGCATCCTTGTAGGAGAAGACCCTCTAGCTCAAGCACAGCACAGCCTCTGGGCATAGACCAGGCAGGATCCATTGGTTTGTGGGTTTCATCTTTGTGGAGTCCAGGAAATATGACAGAGAGGGGCCAGTAAAGTGGGCACCAGCAATGTTTTATTCACATGATTTGGCTATTAGTCACACATACACAGGGACTTTTGTCTGCATCCTCTCCAGTGAAGCTGTTCATCACAGAAAATTCCTTCTCCTTCCTAGCAGGTTCTGACTAATCCTTGTTGCTGGAGGATCTACAAAGAAACAGGGGAGCCTGCAGTTGCTCTGGAGAAAGTGTTTCAAGGTACTGATTCGTGGCCAGGCCATCCCCAGGGCTCCACACCAGTCTCTGAGCTTCTCTTCCCACTGTGTGTATGTCAAAATTTGTAAATTACTCCACTCTCATCCTCATTGAGAAAGTGGGTAAAAGGCTTTATTGTGTTTCACCTGGCCACCACCATCTTCCATATTTGAAGAACTTCCTTCCTGAGTCATTGTTGTCTCTTTTCAGACCATTTTGAATAATGTCTTGGGCTGGATAACGGACCTACAAAGACACCAGTTTCTAATTCTTGAGACCTGAAAATGCTCCCTTATTAGGAGTGTCTTTGCATATGTGACTAAGTTGAGGATCTTGATTTAGTGAAACTGCCTTATTATTTAATTGGATCCCAAGTTTGGTCACAGGTAACTTTATAAGAGAGACACAAAAGATATGTTTGTATCACAGAATGCTGGGTAAAGATAGAGGCAGAAAATTGAGGGATGCGGCCACAAGCTGAGGAGATCAGAGGCCAGAGAGGCAAGCACTAGGCTCGGTCCTAGAGTCTCCTGAAGCCTTTTACATAAACCTTGATCAGACCATTTGACACTATAGTGAACTGGGAAATAGATTTCTGTTGTTCTAAAACACCCAGTTTGTAGAATGTGTTATAACAACACACTCAACTTATATAGGAAGCAATGTTTAGTGCTGAGTGCAGGGGCTAGGGCTTGGTCAGGGCCAGAAGAGAGGCTGAGGCTTGTGGCTAGTGGGGTAAAGTTACACCAATAATTCTAGGAGATAAGGTGTGGCTGCGCTGGCAAGATGGCTCAGCAGGTAAAGAGCTTGCCGCCAAGCCCGACATCCTGAGTTCAGTTTCTGGGATCCACATAGGAGAAGGAGAGAACCAATGCCCTAAGTTGTCCTGACTTCCAATGTGAGTTGTGCCGTGTGGGCACGCCCTCCCAAATAAATGAATCTAGTATAAAGAAGATGTGGAATCATACTGGAACTCAGGAGGCATTGACATTTTTCTGCCATGAAGAGTAAATGGTAGCAAGGACACAGCCTCTGTGGTGTAAGAAGGATTCTACAAGTGGAGATCAGTCTTCATCAATACAGGGTTGCCAAGGTTGCCTTGGGCATCCATAGCCACCTTTGGGGTACACATGGGTGAGAGAACAGAAATAGAAATAGGGTACTTAACGAACCCAATCTATAAATGACATGTATGTAGCATGTCTCCGATGTGTTATTGGTATAGTTTAATCATGTTAACCCACCTTGGGGTAAGGAGTCTGGCAGTCTACTTTCTGACTGTATAGCTACACTCAGCAATTTATATGTATGTGTGGAGAATTTCTAAAATAAATTTAAATTAATAATAAAATAAAAGATAAAAATATCTTTAAATTGATACATGCAAAGGTAGCATTTGTACATATTAATTGAATATAATATAATGTTCAGATCAGTGCATGCATTGTGCAGTGTAACAGTTTTCTACCACAGAGTAGACCCATGGACTTTTAGTGTGGGCAGCTGTCCACAGCCTCAACCAATGGTGCAAAATAGCTATGAAGGCAAAAAATAGAAGTGATGTAAGTAAGAACACATAAAATGATTCAATCAGAAACCATACTTTTTCATTTAAAAGCTGGTGTAAGATATTGTGAAGTAAACTACCAATTGCACATGAAACTTAAGACAGAAAACATAAAGCAAGTGTGGCTTCATCATTCAGTGAGAGGAAGGCTGGTATGCAGCCAACTATTGTGTTTACTCCCCAACTTGAACTGCTGAGGAAAATAAACACAAACTCTGGAAGCAACAAGCATGGCATAAAAATTCTAGCTTCTTCACTTACCTGGGAACCTAGAACACAATTCACTACATCTAAAGCTTTTTATTTTTTGCTTATTTTGGAAACAGAAGAGTTTGTACAGGTTGTCCAAAGCCCAGGATACAATACAATGTAGACAGAATATGCATACAGCATACCATACAATCATACATATACACCAAACAACCACACACATATAACACACAGCCACACAAACGCACAAATACACGCACACATACCACAACAACATACATACATACACATACCATAAATATTCCCCACATGCATAATACACACACACACACACACACACACACACACACACACACACACAAATTAATAGTCTCAGGATATAATGTAATGTAAAAACAGGAAACGGTAAATAAAGTTATGTCCAGCATCATATAAAATATGATACAGGAAAAATGTGCTACTAAATGGGCATATTTTAAAAGGGACTAATGCTACTTATAGAGAAGAACAGATAAATGAAGCCTTTTAAGGACACCTTAACGAACACATGGAACATAAGAACTGAATAGCTGAGGAAAACATGCGACAATAAGATGACTATGGCCTGATGTCAGACTCAAATGCCAGCCGATGGCCAATGCCAGCGGAAAGCAGCCCATGAAGGAGCCAGAGAGAAGTGCTGAGTGAAAGGCTGGGCCGAGGCTAGGACTAGGTGCTCAGGAGCAAGGCCAGAACTGTGGCTAAAAGCTGCGACCTCATGGTTGTGCTTCTGCCTCCTAGGGGATCCCTTAGTCTCCAGTCCCTGTGGCATACAGTTTCTTCTGCACTACATGGTCTCTCACACAATGGCTTTGGTTGATAGATGCTACTGGAAGTTGACCAAAAAAAAACCTGTTCATAAGCAGTACTCTATGTACTTAAGTTTTGCTAAATAGTTTTAAAACAGATTGACACTAATAATAAGCTTATATTGACATCCCCTTTCTTACTGGTGACTGGTAATGATAGGCTCAAGATAAACTATTTAAGATGGAGTAGTAACCGAGTGAAAACCAGTACTGTGAGTGCACTGGAAGCTCACAAATCCTTCTCTTTCTCACTCATTCCTGCAGCTGGAAAAGCCTCTCAGGCGGTTCCAGGTGGTTGGGGAAATTACTTGGATCGATCAAGTAAGTGAGTCTCTAGGAACAAGCCCCAAGATGAGAAGGCAAAGGTCCTGTCCCACTCACCTCAAGGTGGACTTCCCTGCTCCTCCATATAAAACGGTCAACTGTGAAAAGAAAGGTCTTGGCCTTCAAGCTTGAAACTATACACTAGGTCAGACATCTTAGAAACCCACCTTTCTACCATGTCCTATTGAGACTGGTATCTCCAGCCCTCACTCTTTTTTGCGTTTATGCCTCAGAAAGCAGAGAAATCATAGCCAAAGCTTGAGTTGACAAATGATCATAAAACCAAAGAACTCCCAGGCAGGATTTGAGCTTGACCTCAGGGCTGTTGGTCAAGTCGGAGATATATTTTTAATGTAAATATCCCTGGTAACATGAGCTTGTGGTTTATGCCAGAGAAGTTTCCGAAGGGCCTTTCCTCACCCTGGGTTCTCTGCACATGTTTCTCCTTCTTGGAGACTTTTTTTTTTCTGTTTAGTTACAAATTTTGTTTTATGATCTCTAAAAGAGCAACCTGATAGCTTTTCCAAACCCGAAGTTAAAAGACCATGGAGGGGATCTGAGAGCCTGAGTTGAAGTCCCCAGGACTGGTCTATATTGGACATATTTGTAAGTTTGCTTCTAAGCTATGTGAAGCAAGTATTAGAAAATGTCTGATTGTTCATGCACAGTGCATTCTGTAGTGTACTTCTTTTGTAGCACATAAGAAGGAACATTAGGCATATACATATATTAATATATATATATATTCATAATCTTGAAGGATTGTGAATACTAAGTTTAAGAGTATCCTAGTTGTTAAATTAAGTAATGTATTTAAGCTTCCTGGTGGCTACCGTGAAAAGAAAGACATTTATTAAAATGGAGGAAATATATTTAGTCCTATGGAGAAATAACAGTTTCCATTTCATTTTATACATTTTCTGCAGCCACAGTTGAAGACATATATGTTTCATGAGACCTTCTAAAAGGCTGT
The DNA here is from genome assembly GCA_907164525.1 of Lophiomys imhausi. Lineage (NCBI taxonomy): Eukaryota > Metazoa > Chordata > Mammalia > Rodentia > Muridae > Lophiomys > Lophiomys imhausi. The sequence continues at coordinate 10,680 of CAJQZJ010027415.1, read as the reverse complement.
TGATAGGTGCTATGGAGACAGAAGCCCAGAGCAGCATGGAAACCAAGACAGCACTAAATGCGAATGGCTGATAAGAATTTTAATATTCGATAAAGACCTTCGGTATGTAGCAGTCACTCCATACATGTTAAGTGAACTAATGGAACAAGGGAGGAAACAGTTGAAATGTCTGTTTTATTCACAGTCAAGTTAGCCCATCTCAGGAGAGCCAAGAGCTAAATTTGAATGTTTGGAGAACTGAGCATGGTTTTGGAAATGAGTGGATTTGGGTTGACAGTCTTTTTTGAAAAAATGTTAATGTAGAGATAGGAAGCAGGGAAAAAGAATTGGGAGCATGAATGGCTTTTGGGGAGGAGACATTTACACAGATGGCATTCTGGAAGCATCTACTGATAAAACAGATGATGGTATCGAGGATGGAGGAAAAGGAATGGGCCATGGGGAGAAAAAGGGACGGTCTTGATAGTGCCCTTCATCTGAGTTTAGTAGCATCCCTTCGAGTGTGTGGACCAGTGTGTGGTTAAGGATAGGATGAGTTGTGATGGGCTCTACTTTGACATACTATGTGGACAACATGAAACAATTCATGAAAAATGAATTGTTACTTCCCCCCTCCTTTCTAAGTTTTCCTCTGCTCCTGTGTTAGAGTCAGGTGATTTATAGACAGCACACTTCACTCTTTCATATAACTATATTATAAAATATATTACCAGAAGAAATGCACTGAAAATAGTAGGTTCCTTGGGCTTTGGTTTGTATGTTCTTCTTTGTCAGCAACTTCAGAGTCGGAAGATAGCATACTAATTCCTGTTCAAAGATGGTACTACCCACATTGGATAATACAGATACCACCATTTTTGTGTTGTGGGATATGTTTAAGGAAAATTAAAAGTGTTACCTGATGCAAGGAGGACAAGCCTTTTGTTTCTCTGAATGTGGAGAGAGGACAAGGAATCCCTCCATTCTCTAGACTTGTGATAAAGCTGGCTGCTCTCATGACTATTGCTGACCTTGTAAACCAGGTTTTAAAATGACAAAAAAAAAATGAAATGTGAAGTTTCAGGCCTTTTTCTACTAATTGTCATAAACTGTTTAGGATAATTAAGAAATGCAAACTAATAATCACGCAAGCCTGTCATTGTGTTAGGTACTATGACAGTCTATTATAGCTATTTTCTAAGCTAATCAGAAATCAAGTTGCTAAGAGACAAGCAACATCTGCTTATCCTAATATAAGAGATAGATAGGGCCTCTTCAAAAACCTCAAGAGATCTGCAGAATATGGCATTCAATGATGCTTTGTCAACTTTAGATTTTTTTTGATATGGAGACATGTCAACTCCTGACAGCACCCCCCTATTCTACTCCAAGCAGAAGATGAGCATCAAAGAATCTCCAGTGGGAGATGATTGAATTAATGGCAAGCCTGTCTCTTGGCAGGAAAAAACCCCCTGCTCCAACTGTAGACAGAATGCTGTCCAAAAAGGACAAAACCTGGAAGCAGCTAAGTCGACAGCCTAGCTCTGCCAAGACAGGGTAGGCTAGTCCTTCATAGCTCCTGCTCTACAATCAATGTCTGTCAGAGAAACGGGGCCAAATGACTGAAGATCGATGCTGTAATGTATGGAGAGAAAATGGGAACTGACCAGGCAGCCACTGGTATGTCATTTCTTAGTTTTGGAAGCTGCGGGCCCTGTACTTCCTATAAAATCAGATATATTTATCCCTCTCAGGTCTCTGAGGTGGTTGAAGAATAGATAGGTAGAGTCTCATAATTAAATTTTGAGTTGTTTAGGAATCAAGAGAGTGTTATAGATCTAAGAATATGTTTTTAAAATTGTGATGCAAGTTAGTATGAAAGCTAGGTTAGATATAGAACTTTAAACTCATGGAGATGGTTAGATAGTAGAATGTTAAAGTCAGGTGCCAAATACATATGGACTGGACATTGGGAATGTATGCTAAGCCATATAACTTTCATAACTGTGGACTAATTACCTCTGTTGTTTTGTATTGTATTTATTATTATAAGAGAAAGAGCAATTTGATGGACTGAAAGGGGGAGCTGGTGGGGGGAAAAGATATACCTTAAACTTAAAAAATAAAAGGAAGGGGTTGGGTGGGTTGAGGTGGAAGAGAGTGGGAGGATGGGACTGGAGGTGGGAGTAGGGAGGGGATTGTGATTGAGATGTAACTTGAAGAAATAAAAAATAAAGTAAAAGAAGAAAAGACAACATCCAGTCAGGCATGATGCTGCACATTCTCAGAGGTAGAAACAGGTGGGTCTCTGTGAGTTCAAGGCCCGCTGAGTTCCAGTCCAACCAAGGTTACACAGTGGGACTCTGACTCAAAAATAAAGTAAAATTCTTTACATGTGATCATTGGGGGGTGTGATTGCAGATAGGTGACAGGGTCAAAAGGCAGCATTTCTATCTCACATACATTTCTTCTTGCTGGGGGAAACTCACGGCTTCTTTAGTTTTATTCCCTAACTCTAACCTGACTCTAACACAGGAGCAGAGGAAAACTTAGAAAGGAGGAGGAAGTAACAATTCATTTTTTATGAATTGTTTCATGTTGTCCACATAGTATGTCAAAGTAGAGCCCATCACAACTCGTACAGAGGATCCTATCCTTAACCACACACTAGTCCACACACTCGAAGGGATGCTACTAACTCAGATGAAGGGCACTGTCAAAACTTGAGTTTTATGGGAATACAATTCCTTGGAATGTCTTAAACACCAGTGTTTTATTAGAGCATGGCACTTAGTAGGTGCTCAGCAGGGGGCAGTGTGATACAATGGTTAAAGGCATAGGCAATAAATTGTCCGTGAGCTTCCTCATCCTCTCCAACAAGAGAGTGATCAGTCACTTATATAAATCCTGGATGAGTTGAATTGCATAATGCATACTTATCCTACAGACAAAAATATCTGATGGATGATAACTTTAAAAATTACTACTATAAAATATATCTCTCCAACCTAGATCTCTCATCCTAATTTCTAACTCAAAGATCTGCCTCTTAAACTTAACTCATGGCTGTTCTGAGCTCTCTGTTTGGTATTTGCCCAGCATGTCTTTCAGTAATCTAGAATCCAGTTCCAAGGAGTTTTGTGAGTTATTTGGCATTTTCATTTCTTTGCTTCTGTCCACCAAGGTAATCAGAATTCTTTCCATAAAACCACCTAAATGGGCCTGAAGCTTCCCACCTTCCCTTGAGTCCCATCACCTCCACAGGTGGTCCACACTGCCCATCCCTGTTGACACCACTGTCTGTTTCCATGTTCCTAAGACCACTCTTGCAGGACACAAAATTCTGGTCCTGATGCCTTTTGCTGGAACCCATCACTATGCCCCAGGACTCTTGGGATGAAAGTCAAATTATTCTGGTAGTCCTATTCCAGCCCACCCCCTTTTCTGGACTCTACTTACTGAGACCTGCTTCAGTACATATAATATGTATATATTAAAGAACCACATGACAAGAAGCAATAGAAGACCCATCTTGACTCTTTGAATTCACACTGTCAATCACAATGACATTTATATATTCGTCTCCCCTTCTTTACCACTTTCTCTCTCTGTGTGTGCACGTGTGTGTGCATATGTGTGTGTGTGTGTGTGCATGTGTGTGTGTGTGTGTGTGTGTGTGTGTGTGTGTGTGTGTGTTTGGAAAGGAGCCATCTCTTACATTTCAATATTCACCCCATGTTTTTCACGTACTACTTCACTCCCTTCTTTCTCTAGACACTTGATTCCCAGAGAAACCAAATATTTCACTATGCGTGTGATGATAATATAAAGCCCACTGATAATTAGGGGACACTCTCCATTGACACTTTTGCTCTTCAGCAAAAGCTAGGCCAGGTTTCATGCTTGACATTCCTTAACTCCTGAAAGATCTTGGACTCCTAGTATGGAAAGTGAGAGAGACCATAGTTGCCTAGAATGGAAGGAGGAAATGTGTGAAAGTGTTAACTGGTATGAGAAGCCATATTAAGTACCAGTGAGTTTATTCTTATGTGACTCAAGTTGGGCCCTTGTCCAATGTTGTCCTCTAAGAAAAAAAAAATATCAGGTGCTATGTTTTAACAAGGAGCAGGAACCAGGTAGAAACATGTCTCAAATGAAGCAAGTATTCTATAAAGCTAGCTAGTAGTGTTGGAAAGGGACAGATGGTGATAAGTTGATACTTTGGGTGGCTTGATTCAATGGGATGCCGTAGAGTGCCATCTAAGCACTAGCCCAGCTGGTGGAACATCAGGCTGAATGCTGTTTCTGTACACTTTCATGATTCGGCATGACTTCCTCTCAATAGCTATGATGACCAAAGGTTTCCATGTTCAGATCCTCCTGGGATCTGGGGAGCACCATCTGTAGAGTATCTCTCCCAGTCATGAAGCAGGTGTTCCAGGGACTTGTCAGGGCCAGATGATCCCATTGTTGATTGAAAACACAACCCAGGCCGACAAGTTTGCTTTCAATTTTCTTGACTGCTCTCCCACTGGCACTTGTGTTTGTCCCTTCATGGTCGGTAAAGAAAAATCAATCTTCCTTAGCATAAAAGAAATCCACCTTAAATGTGGTTGGGATAGGTAAGTGGCTCCTTGGAGCTTCTAGCATACACAACCAAGAGTTGCACCTGTATGTTAGGGCATGCGCAGTACCCTTCAGTGCTCCCTACCACGTGGAACTGGAAGCAAAGTTGGGGTGGGAAGAGAGTAAACACAGAAGATGCCGATTAGAGCAAAGAATCCAGAAGACCCAATGGCTGTTCCTTCATCCAGAGAAGCAGTCATTCAGACCCCATACCAGCTTAACAGAGAATACATTTTCCATTTTGATCTCTTTTCTCATTCTCAAAAACCAAGGCCTGAAGAGAAAGAAAGTGAGCCAAGGCTGGGCAACCAGTGAGGATGATTGGAGGGAGCCCCAATTTAAAGCCACACAGACCCTTTTAAATCTGCAGTAGTTAACGTGGCTGCACTACAAAGTTCTCAAGAGAAATTCCATAACAGCCATTTCTTAACTCCCAGTAATGCAGACTTCATTTATATATATATATATATATATTAATGAAAGAAAACTGTTCAGTGTGTTTAAGGTGCATTTAAAGTAGAATACCATTTTCTAGTTTTTGACTATCAGCAGGATTTATATCCATCTGTAGAAAGTGTGCCAAATATTCAAACTGAGACCTAGGAAGGCTTTGCAAATAAGGCTGCATTTTACGGAAACCCAGTACACAGGACCAACAATATCCATATTCTTTGTGCTGGGAACCATGTAGTCAGGAAACACTGTTGTGATACTTTAAAGGCACTACTTCCTGTACTCTTTCAAGAATGTCCCTAAAGTAGATAGCAATAACATGGCCTGTTGTATAGGTGAGAACACTAAGATTCCAGGTGGTTGGATGCCTGGCCTTGTCACATGGGAATAGCTTTAAAGTCAGGAACTCATGGGCTAAGAACTTTCCTTCCTGGGGTGTCCCTATACAGGTTACACTTGTTCCTCACCAGTTCAGACCTATGCAAGTCTTTCTCACATTGCAAGGGTTGGAGATAGCAGAGGAAGAAGGGTTTCCATTGTCCATATTAGACAGGGGTGCTCCATGAATGAAAGTACATTTGGGAAACGTACCTCTGTAGTTAAATTCATGAATAATTTTTAATGTAGTAAAAATATTCAGCAAAATAAAAGGTACTATGAGCAATGAAGAGACCCTCAATTGCTCGTACTCCAAGTGCATCCTGGGTATCCTGGACATGTCAGAGATGTTGAAGGTCTGAGATAGGGGCTGCCATTTAAGTATGAGTCTCTGTGATCCTGTGATCAGACCTCAGTCCTCAAACACTCAACCAGCCAGTGAGGGATTGAGCATTTACAGTTATACAGTGAGGAATTTCCAGGAATGATTTCCCTGTAGCATTTTAATAAGTAATCTATAAATAATAATTTATCGAAGTTGCCCACCGTGTTAGAGAAAAGAATATATTAAAGAAGCCTGGCTAATTGAAGCTGGCAGTTAAGTTCCCTGAATCGAAACCAATCAGTTTATCTACATGACTTTAAAGAGTTGGGATGAAAATTGTTCATTATGTTCCAACATCCTGATACCCAAAGACCCAGATGTTCCACAAAACATTGACATGGCCTTCCAGGAAACCTATGTGCAACACTGAGTTTAAAAACGTTCTGATCCAATTAAAATTAAATTGGATCAGAAAGAGTCTTACTTCTCTTTCCCTGGGAGCTGGAGAATCGTGAAAACTGACAGCTGTGTGGCCCATGTCAGCTAGATTGCTAGTTCTAAGTTGGATGGACACACAGCTTGAGTTGTCAGCGACTACATCCATTCCCTCCTTAAACCGCTTTACTTTGGATAGTCAATCATGTAGGCACCCCAGTGATCAGACCAACGAGACTCCACACAATAGGAACAGAATGGACATCAGTGAAGAAGGCTGGGTTTCTGGTGGTGAGAGAGCACAATCCAAGAGGCTGCATGGTGGCTTGAAGAGAGACTTTTTCAGCTTTCCCTGGGTGCTTCTTTCCATCTTGTGGTTTAGTAATTTCTAACAGCTTGCTTAACCTCATTCTAACTTTTGTATGTGCATGTGTGTGTGAGGCATAAAATCCTCTGAACATCCTTTTCCCACCTAAGTCTCACCCAACTTGCCAAAGTGCACTACTATGGGATAGTTGAGGACAAAGGATCCAGCGTGAAACATCTGATGTACAAAATCCTCTGAAGGCATTTGCCTCAGCTGGCCTGACAGTTCAGAAGAGTCTCCAATCCTTCCTCAGGATTTTATAACAACTAACATTTTGGGGCCTTTGATGAGTAAATAGTAAGAATTGTTTCTAATACTCATGGGAATTCTGTGAGGTCACTATTACAAGGATCCCTGTTTCACAGTTGAACAAAAATAACAAGATTAAGCAATTGGCTCAGGATTCCACCTGGAGTACGAGCAGTGTCAAGACTTTTCCAATAAGAAAACTATCACTGGCTCCTTCTGACTAGTACTATATTCAAGGGAGACTACTGGGCATTGTTCACTCTAAAGTTTCTTCTGAGTTGAGTGGCAGTAGAGGAGGAGAAGAGGCAGAAGATGGCCCCTCTATCATGTGGGTCCTTTTCATGCCTGGTATGTAACAAGCCCAAGAAGTATGGATCAAATGAATAGGGAAGTGTTCTGAGAGGTTTAAAGATGATGTAACCACTAAAAAGCAAAGATTATTTTTAAAGAAAGGCTTTAAAGGACTTCCAAGGAAAGGGATTGTTTATGAGATATGATTCTTAGAAAGATAGGAATTACCTGGAAGAGTTGGGAACTTAAATAATGACTCTGACCTGTGGAATGAGCGGTGAGTTTCAGTTCCCAGGTGATCATTCAGGATAGACTGCCAAGAAGTTCAAGTACATTGATGGGTTGCATGAGGGTTCCCCACCAGTTACTGTGATAAAGTGCTCATCCAAAAGGAACATAAGAGAGAAAGGGTTTAACTTAAGCTCACAGCTTTAGGTTGCAGACTACCACTACAGGGGAGGCAAGACAGCAAGAGCCTGACGCAGCTAGCCTCAGAAGAAGATAACAATGAATTCATGAATGCTACTGCTTAGCTCACACTCTCCAGGTCCCCCACACAACTGAAATAGTTTCTCCTATATCAGTTAATGTAACCAACTCAATCTCCCATGGCATGTACAGAGGCCCATCTCCCAAGTGATTCTAGGCTTTTCCAGGTTGACAATCAGCACTATCACATACTGAAATATCTTTGGTGCTTTCTCCATATGTTTCAATTGTTTACATCAGACACTGCTTCTTCCCCAGAGTCTTCTCTTCTACCCCAAGAGGGTTATTTCTCTCCACCATCGAGTTTAACAGTGCACACATATATTCACACTGCTCTGCAGTCCTTAGCACAGAGTGGGACTCCACAAGGTAAAAACCATAGGAGAGAACTGTCTAGGTCAGACAGAAGCAGCTGTGAGGCAGCAGTAAGAGTCAAAGATGTCTACATTGGTCCTAGTCAAGGCTAGCATGTGTCTATGAGAACTGCATGAAGGATTCCTGGAGGAAGGAGCGCTGAGCTACAGTCATTGTTCTGTCACTCGAAGTGTCCCTTCAACAACTCAGAAAGACTTGGAGTTTCAGACTGTAAACCACGGGGAAGGCTTATTGTTGTTGTTAAGTCTTCCTTGCAAGAATTTAACATTTATCTTTCTTCATAAAGATGTTCTTTTCTAATACCTGGAAATCAATGGAATGAATTCCATTTATCCTGCCCAAGCACATTTGTCCATTAAATACACACGTACAACATTGGTCGAATAAGGCTGCTTAGCTCCCTGAAAGGCTGAGAGGCTAAGAGAAAGAGCTGATGCTCGAAACAAATGGTCTTTTTTATGTGGATGCATCTACCATGCCTTCCCACTGACTTGTCTGCACAGTCTTCTGATATGAGGTAATTATTTGTATTTGTTGAATTAGCTGAGGACATTGATAGTCTCAGGAAGATCTATTAAATGTCAACTTGTTCTTTTCCGATGCACTTAACTAGCAGATGCTGTTCTTAGATGTGCATGGGATTGTGGTGGCTATGGAAGGGGTTTGCAATAAACAGATGCAAGGAGAATTTTGTTAAGAACATACAGAACCGCTCATGTTTCTCAATTATAAGTTAAAAGGCACAGCCTTGGGAGCTGGCTTTTCTTCACTTTGGGGAAAGTGTGATGTAACAATCCCTCATTCTTAAAAAATGAAGAGAAATGAGTGGTTTGCTCAGTTCTTGATATATGAAAAACACCAACTTTAAAGCAACATTTTATTAGAAACATAAGTTTTGTTTAAGAAATTTTAAAATCCGAAGTTTATTTTCCTTTGGTGTTGCTGCAGAGTCAACAGAGATCAAGGTTATTTTTCCCCTGTATTTTTGCCCCTTATTAAACGCACTTGTGAGCCAGATTGCTCACATAGGTGCAAAATGGCCTGGGAAGGGGGAAAGGTGAAGTGTGGTCCATTGACCTCTTTCTCTCCCCCTCCCCCCCAGGACTCTCTCAAACAGCTGTGAGAAAAAGGAGGAGGAGAAAAGAGGTAATTCTGCAACTCATAGCCAGATGTTCATTTCAAACACACCCTGAACAACTTTTGCATGGTTTATTACATTTTCTGAAACCATTTTTCACAGGCCTGTTTTCTCAGCTGGGAAACTTCTGGTGTAGCCTTTTCAAAAAAATATTGCATTTGGCATTACAAGAAAAAAAAATCTTTTGAGGCATTCAAAGAACAATCTGTTTGCCTGGGTCTTCAGAAGCCTGCTGTAGGAATTTACGAATCCCGTGCCACCAGAGTGTAGGTTCTACTTTGCAGTCCCTTAGCAGAGGACCTCCAGAGCTACCCCCCGCCCCCCAGCTTACTTTAGTGTTCTGACCTCTTAGATTGGCATAAAATGCCTGAGACAGGAAACCTGGCTGGAAACAAACAGGGCCAGTGGAAGAATCCACCAAAACTGGAGCCAAACCAGAACTTTCCACATTGCCCTATAAACACAGTAGTCCATTTTTGCAGACCTCGTACCTTTCTAGTTGCATCCACCTTCTGAGAAGAAAATGAGAAGAGGTGTTTTGAGTGCCAACCGAGGAGTCCCATAGAATTCCAACCACACTGCTGGTGAAGCTCAAACCTTAAAAGCCAATCCCTGATGCCAAAAGGAGTGGGGAGTACAAGGCAGCCCCCACTTCCTCCTCAGAGTGGAGCAGATCTCCTAGCCACTTGTAAGAGATGAAATCATTGTCCTCACATAGATCCTCCATGAAGAATCAAGCCTAGAAATGATCTCAGGAAAGAATGGACAACCCAGGATGGGAAGTCCATCCGAGTCTGAATGGAAACTAAGTGTTGTCTCTGGAATGAGTCAAGCCATATAGCTAAAACAAATCAGGAGAAATTACAAGGCATTTATAATTTAGATTAAATAGAAAGCAAAGGATCAAATCTTTGTTATGAGTCTTCACCTTCCCAAAATTTATTCCTTCATTTTTTTTGTTAATATAGTTTTTAGTTAGCATAGAAAACAATGGATTTAATTATGATGTATTCCCACCTCACTTACTTTTAGAATTGGGCAGCTTATCCTTTCTAAATGCAATTCATAATTTAAAAATGTATACATGGGCTTAAATATCAGATTGTAACCATAATTCATGTGGTTATTATGTGTCAATTCAAAAGCCTTAAAACATCCCTACTAAGGTTCAAGAAACATTGTGGAAGAGGGGTGGAAAGAATGTAAGACCAGAAGATGGGGAGGAGGGCTGAAAAATGTTATCTACTGGGAAAGGCACAGCCCTTGCAATCAAGAACTGACAGCAGCTGTGGATGCCTGCTCTAGGTCTGCTCAAGCATATAGGCTCATTAGCAGTCACACATGGATGGAATAGAAGTCCTTAGATTTAAGAAGAGAGAAAACCATTGCCTTCAGTTGTGTACTCACTGGTAACCCACCAGGCTCCAAAGGATAGTTCCACTCCCATGGTCACACAGATTGGCTATGGTTAAGCTAACTGAGTCACAAAACAAAACCAAGAGTCATGGATCTCAGAAACATACTGCTACTAAGGAAGGGAGGTTGATAGGCTTGGGGTGGGGAAGAGATGGGGGG
>CAJQZJ010027412.1:0-10426 GCA_907164525.1 Lophiomys imhausi | reverse complement strand
TCTATACTAGCAACTTAATTGCACACATGAAACCTATAGATAAAAATTAAGAAATCATACCAAAGAGAAGTAGACAGCAAAAATGCAAACTCAGAGCAAAAATCAGTAAAATAAAAAAACATAAAAAATAATACAAAGAAACAATGAAACAAAAAGTTGGTTCTTTGAGAAATTATATACGATTGACAAACCATCATCCAAATTAACTAAAATGCTAAGAGATACATCGAAATTGACAAATTCAGAAATCAAATGCGGAACATAACAGCATAACAGAGGAAATCCACAGAATCATAAGGACATCATTTAAAAGCCTGTACTTGACCAAATTGGGAAATCTAAAAGAAATGGATAATTTTCTCCTTAGGAGTCTCTAACCAAAATTAAAGCAAGATTACATAAACAATTTAAACAGACATGTAACCCCTAGTGAAAGAGAAGTAGTCATTAAAAATGTCCTGACCAAACAAAGTCTGGGGCCAAATGTGTGGGAACCAGGATCCAAGATGGGGTGAGGGTGATGGAGTCACTAACCCAGGAAACAGACTCCAGAGACCAGTGTCAAGTGCAGATCTATTGTACCCTGCTTTTTTCAAGTCAGGGTTTCTCTGTGTAGTCATGGCTATCCTGAGCTTGGTTTGTAGACCAGGTTGGCCTAGAACTCATAGAGATTCAGAGATATGCCTGCCTCTGCCTCCCGAGGGCTGGAATTAAAGATGAACTCCACCATGCCTGGCACAAGGTTAGCAGCAAGCATTTTTATGCAGCTTTTAGACCAATGGGGAGTTGACCCACGCTCTAGGGAAGCCAACCATCCATCCCACTGTCACTTTAAGGAGGTGCCAGGCTGCCAGCACCTGAGGGGAATCCTTGCAGACTGGGGAAGCACCTACTGCCTTGTTCTGGATACAATGAGAGTCTCACTAGTTGGCTAGGATCATCTGCCTTGTGTCTTGTGGTTTGCCAGTGGACATGGGCACTTGTAGCGTGATATGGAAGCCCCTCAAAGCATCCACTGTGCCCCACCCAGGGGCTGCAACACTCATACAAAGGGTTTTAACACAGAATTCTACCAGACTTTTATAGAGGAGTTAATGTAATACTCCTCAAATTATTTCACAATGTAAAGGTAGGAACATTGCTTAGTGCACTGAATGAAGTCACAGATACCCTGATAATACAAACTACAAAAAACTCAACACAAAAAGAGAATTACAGATGTATTTCCCTTATAAATATAGATGTAAGAATAATCAGCAAATTATTGCAAACTGAATCCAAGAACATGTAAAAGGATTATTTAACATGATCAAGTAAGCCTCATCCCAGAAACGTAGGTATGATTCAACAGATGTTAACCAATAAATATAATTCACCCTATATACAAATTGAAAGACAAAAGTACATTATCATCCCATATGATACAGAAAACACCTTTGACAAAATCTAACACCTCTTGATGAAAAAGGTCCTGGACAGATTTGTGCCATACAGGACATATCCAGACATAATAAATTAGTGCCATACAGGACATACCTGAACATAATAAAGTAAGTTTGCAGCAAGTCCATAGCCATCATCAAGTTCAATGGAGAGAAACTGAAAGCATTTCCACTAAAAGAAGAAACAAGAGAAGGTTGTCCATTCTCTCCTTACACATCCAACATACTATTTGAAAATTCAGCTAGAGCAATAAAGAAACTAAAAGAGATCAAGGGTTTACAAATTGGATATGAACAATTCCAAGTTTTTTATATGCAGATGATTTAGTAGTATAAAAAGTAGCCTTAAAGATTCCACTGGGAAACTCAACACCTGACAAAAATTTTCAGTAAAGTGGCTGGACACAAAATTGATTTACAAAAATAAGTATCCCTCCTATATACAAATGAGAAAATGTCTGAGAAATAAATTAACGAAATAACATCTTTCAAAATAGCCTCTAATAATATAAAATATATTTGTATAACTCTAACCACACAAATGAAAGACTTATATGATAAAAACATAAAAATCAAGTGTCTGAAGAAAAGAATTGAAGATGATATCAAAAGATGGAAAAATCTAACATGCTTAAGGATCAATGGGATTATAGTAGAAATGGCCATTCTGTGACAGGCAATCTACAGATTCAATGCTATCCCCATAAAAACTACAACAAAATTCCTCACAGATGTTGAAAGGACAATTCTCAGCTTCATTTACACACACACAACAAAACCAAAACAAACAAAAACAAATCAAAGAGAGGTAGAACAGTCATCAACAATAAAGGAACTGTGGGAAGTCTCACCATTAGTGATTTCATGTTCTATTGCAGAGTTATAATAATTAAAAACAGCATGGTAATGTCATAAAACAGACACAATGAAAATGGAAGAACCAGACCTAAACCCAAATACCTATGGACACCTGATTTTTTTATAAAGAAGCCAAAAATTCATGGTGGATTAAAGAATGCATTTTTAACAAACAGTGCTGGCCAAACTGGATATCTGCATTCAGAAGAATGCAAAAAGATCACAGTTAACACCCTGCACAAAACTCAACTTTAAATGGGTCAAAGACCTTAATGAAAACCGGATATACCGAACCTGATAGAACAGAGAGTAGGGAGTAGCCTGGATCACATTGGCATAGGATATGTGTTAAACAGGGGGCCATTAGTTCAGGAACTAAGATCAACAACTAATAAATGGGACTTCATGAAACTGAAAATCTTCTGAAAGGCAAGGGACACTACCAACAGGAGGACAAAGCAGCAGCCTACAGCAGCCTACAGGGAAAGATTTTTACCAGCTCCACATTCCAAAGAGGACTAATATCTAAAATATTTAAAGAACTCAAGAAACTAGATATCAAAATGAATAAAATAATCTGATTTAAAAATAGGGTATATAATTTAATAATGGTACATAATCTGAATGTGGTACATAAATTAAACATAATTCTGAATAAAGAAATCTCAAATGAATGCCAAACACTTAAAGAAATACTCAACAACATTTGCTGTCAGGGAAATGCAAAGTAAACTTTGAGATTCCATTTTACACCTGTCAGAAGAGTTAAGGTCAGTAACACAATGGCAGCTCATGCTAGTGATGATATACAATACGGGAGACTCTCATCCATTGCTGATAGGAGGGTAAACTTGCATAACTGCTATGGAAATCACTATGGCAGTACCACAGAAAGTTTGGAATTGATTAATGTTAATCTTTTTTGACTTAATATATTTTGCACGTTGACCATGTACATGTATTAGCTGTACCTATATGTAATTAAATTGAAATAGAAAATATAGTAAAACTAAGTAAAATAAAAACAAAAGCAAGAATAAAAATAAACTAAAATTTCAAACTCACCATTTACAGTGATGTCTTATGGTCCTGGAAGGAATTACTGGTACAGATAATTTTTAAAGAAAAATTTAAAATAGTTTTTAATATTATGAACGAAAAGACAAGGTAGTGTTAAATCTTCCTTGATTGTTGATAGATATATTCTAAATTATAAAAATATTGCTTCAACTATAAAATATTTGTAGCTTTAATAAATTATAATTGCAATACAAATAAAATTATAAGTCAAAACTAGCATATCTTAGCATTTGTTTTTAAAATCACAGGAAAGAATATTCAATACAGTGCAGAAGTGAAACTGTGATATGGAAGTTGATATAGGATATTAAAAATCATTATAATTTTTTGAGTTCTCTACAAATTTTGGATATTAGCCCTCTGTCAGGTGTGGGGTTAGTGAAGATCTTTTCCCAATCTGTAGGCTGCCTTGTTATTCTAATGACAGTGTCCGTTGCCTTACAGAAGGTTTTCAGTTTCATGAGGTCCCATTTATTGACTGTGGGTCTTAGGGCCTGAGCTATTAGTGTTCTGTCTAGGAAGTTGTCACCTGTTCCAATGAGTTTGAGGCTTTTCCCCACTCTCTCTTTATTAGATTTAGTGTGTCTGATTTTTTGTTAAGATCTTTGATCCACTTGGACTGGAGTTTTGTACTAGGTGATAAACATAGGTCTATTTGCACTCTTCTACATGATGCCATCCAGTTCGACTAGCACCATTTGTTGAAGATGCTTTCCTTTTTCCATTGTATGGTTTTGGCTACTTTGCCAAAAATTAAATGATCATAGGTGTGTGGGTTTGGGATTCAAGTCAAGAAATTAAACACTGAAAAACTAAGTAACCCACTAAAAAAATGAGGTAGAGGGATAAACAGAATTCAGAAAAGAGGAATCTAAAATGGCCAAGAGACACCTGAAGAAGTGCTCTACATCCTTATTCATTGGAGAAATGCAATTAAGACAACTCTGTGATTCCTTCTCACTCCTGTAAGAATTGCTAAGATCAAAAACTCAAAAGAGAGCACACGCTGGTGATGTTGTGGAGAAAAGGGAACCCTCCCCCATTTTTGGTGGGAGTGCAAACATGCACAGCCACTATGGAAGTCACTCTGGCAATGTCTAAGAAAATTTGGAATAGCTCTACTTCAAGATTGAGCCATACCACTCCTGGACATACATTCAAAAGATTATTCACCAAGCCACAAGGACATCTCCCCAACTCTGCTTATAGCAGTTTTATTTGTAATAGCTAGAAACTGGAACAAAAAAACCAGATGTCCCTGAACTGAAGAATGGTTTTAAAAACTGTGGTACATCTACATAATGGAATACTACTCAGCTATCAGAAACAAGGAAATCATGCAATTTGCAACCAATTTGATGAAACTAGAAAAGCTCATCATGATAGAGCTAACTCAGACTCAGAAAGATACACATGGCACATATTCTATTATAACTGGATTTTAGTCATATAATACAGGAAAAGCATTCTACAATCAAGACACAAAAAGGACAGGAACATGGATTTGGTGACCTGTTAGTGGGACACTCCACCTTAGTGAAACTGCCATGTATGCCCCCTGTGCAAGAGGAAGCTCTTAGACCTCAAGTGACTAACGAACTGAGTGGGGCCAATACATGGAGGCACCCCACACTGGAGGGATGGGGTGGGTGGGAGAGGGGGTAGAGGGAGGGAGGATGGGACAGGGAGGGGGGTGGAGGGAGTGGGCCATAATAGAGATGCAACTTGAAGTAATAAATAAATGTAAAAAAAAGAATCATTATAATTAAGATACCATTTTAATGACTGAAGGGGAGACACACAGAGGCATATTAACATAAAATGACTCCAGAAATGAAAACAGAGTTACTGAAAACTTTTAGGAAGAATTGGACAGTAAGAAAAGATAGAATGAGGTAAAAGTCATAGATGATACTTCTTTGGTCTGATCTTTACTACAAAGGAAGAAAAAAATCCATGGTGATTTGTGCAGGAGAGGAAATTAATAAAGGCCCAGTACAAGGAACTGTGATAATAAGGGAATATTTCAACTTTCACCTGTTTAAATGGGAAAAGCAATAATTCAATAAATGAATAAGCCTTTTACAGGCTGGCTTATTTGATGGTCAAATATGCTGGAGATGGAATCAGTGTGAGTGCAGTGGATGCAGAGAAACTTATATTCATCCAGCTCTGTTTAAGACAACGATTGTGAGACTTGAGACTATACGAGGGAAAGTGGTCCCTGATAAATTAATTTTCAAGTCACTTGGTTATAATTGGCTCGTGTCCCATGATTATGAGATGACCGTGGGCAAGTGACGAAGAATAAGCATTAGAAAGAAAATTGGGCATGGAAGAGGTGGTGTTTGATTGAGCTCATTGAACCAAATACGACTACTCAGAGGAAACTAACAGTTTGTCTCCGCATGAACCACTGGACTGACATGAAAAATCAGTGACTTCATTGAGCACCATGGCAAGAGATGATATTTACCAGGTAGAAGAGACTCTAGATTCTAGAGTGCAGAATATCTGAATGATTTAGCCTGGTGTTAAGTAAAAACTAAAGCAATTTCAGGGATATTTGAAAAGGAAAGAGCAGATGTGAAGAGGTCTGTCTTTATCACTCAAAAGCAAATGTGAAAGGATTTTTGGTGAACCAGGGTAACTAAAAAATCGACAGAAAGCGAAATCCAGTGTTTATGAGCCTCTGGAAGGCCAGAGAGCACAAAGAAAAACTTAATAAATGCAAAAATGACAGAGCAGTACAATTGTAAAAGCCTATGCTTAATTCAGTGATGATCAGTAAAGTCCCATAAGTAACTTTGTACATTTCTCTCCTGTACACTAGAGATTGAAATTGTTTAATCCAATAAGCTCCCTCATTATTTCCTGATGTGGCTAATTGAGAAAAAATATAAGGACATAGTTTGGGCCTAGGAAATGTCAGATCCAGGGAGCTTCTCTGGTTATAATAGATGAGACCATAGTCTTCCCCTTCCTTGTCCTTAGACAATCTGGAACAATGAGAGTCAGAACAGGCTCAATGATTGCACCTAATGTGAGGAATAGATGGCGGCCCCATGGCAGCAATTTGAGAAGAAGAAGCAAAATGGCTCATAGAGAATAAATACAGAGGGTAGACTGAGAGGTAATTAAAGTAGTGTCTCCCATCCATGATGCTGACCAAACACTGATTTTTCTGAAGGATCAGTTGATACAAATTCTGGAAGTTGTTCATGATATACTGAACTTTACTAAAATTTTTCTTTATTAATTCTTTTCACTACACTGCAGATGTTTCAGATCAACTGGCAATGACTTGAGTGAGTAAAGGGTTGTCACATACTATCTTCACTTTGAAAAAATATTTAATTTAATAGGTACATAATGTTAGCTTCTTGAGTGCTTTACAGATTTAACAAAATAGCTGAATGCCATGACTGCACACTTAAAGGCGTGTGGATGGAAAATTAGTTCAAAAGGTTTCAGAGACCAGATACAACTGTAGAATCTTGGAAATTTTAAAGTTGGGTAAGTCACAGATGAAAATACAGGAAGTTGACAAAACAACTTGTGTGCAGAAACTTTAAAAAATGGTTAAAGTATTTGGACAAATGTGTTCCTAGGAAAAGATTCTACAAAAAGAAACAGGAATTTATTAATTAAAAATAGTGTGAGACTGGTCTACCTCCATAGACCTTCTCATCTTCCAAGACACTGAGGCAAAACAGTATGTTACTATTGGTATTGGTTGTCCTAAGGAATAGACTGTAAGACTGTATAGCTGAAGATATCATATGTTTTTTTATGGAAAGATAGGGAGAGACTGCACTCAGACTAAGTTGCATGTTTCATCTCTGCCAGCTAGCTTTCGGATTTCCAGAACTAATTATTGCCTTGCTGTTTTCATCAACAGTCTAATACACCTCTGGACCCAACATGTTATGCCATCAACATGGCAGGTAAGATGTGTCTGTTAATAAAAGAGTAGCATGACTACTATGCATGTAGCCAGCTGCTTTCTGCCTAAATTTAAGTTCTGATTCACAAGAGGGAATCACATCTGATACCCTAAGACTAGACAGTAGTAGTCTGCAGCTTGGGAGAGAGGTTGGGTCACATCAAGTAGAATGACGCTCTTGTTATTTTGCTAAATGGAGATCACATACATGCCAAATAGCCTTCTAAATATTTCTATTTATATCAAAAATAGTTTTGCAGTCATTTTTAGTCAGAGAAACTTCTTTCTTTCTGGGAATAGCATTTATAGCAGATATTCATAGTTTGTCAAAATGCTGGGTATGAATATCTACTGAGTGTTCTTCTCTAAATAGGACACATATATTATTGCCTTCAAAGCTCAGAGAACATCACAATAGAGTGGAACGAAAGAATATAAGATCCACAGGAAGGGGTGGATGTTCATGGAAAGTCTGTTGCCCTCTTGAACTACAAGCTGATGGGAATGATCATAGCACAATTTCCACACAAAGGTGTGTGTGTGTGTGTGTGTGTGTGTGTGTGTGTGTGTGTGTGTATATTCCCTATTCTAAATAGATAATGTGTAAAGAAATTTAAGTGGACATTGATTAGCAAATTATATATATATATAATGTTATATATTATATATTGTAAATTATACATGTTGTATATATGTTTATATATTTAAGAATACTATGTATTTATAAGAAATAAATAATATTACATAGTAACATGAAAGAATTTTAGAATACTACCCTAAAAAATCTTAAAAGACTAAATGCTACTTACTTTCCTCTATATGACACAAGTGAATTATTCAAAATCATTCATATATAGTGCAGTATATACTGTATTTTCCATGGAGATTTTGTTTAAAATTTCTAAATGAAATACAATTGTCATATGACCCAGCTTTCTCCATAGTAGGCATATAATCAAAGGTTTTATTCAATTACAGAGATACCTCCATATTCATCTATGCTGCTTCTCTAAACAAGATAGCTAGGGAATGAAAACAGCCTAGATGTCTTTCAATTGATGAAGAGACCATAAAAATATGGTACCTATATACAAAGGAAAGCAAATAAAGGGAAATTAAATAAAAATTGTTTGTGAAATTTTTAGTCAATTGCTACAATTGAAAATAATAGATTACTAATAATAGTGATGATGATGGTTATGAGTATTATGAGCAATATACCCCAAAGTCAGAAAGACCTGTAAAAAGAAAAATATGGCTAATTAGACTATTTAAACAGTATTTATATTATTGTTAATTGACTCCGCAGTTGTTAATCTTTAAGCAGCCATTACAAATGAGTACACAGACACCATATGGATTTTAGCAAGCCTTGGCCTGAATGGTGCAATCCTAGCCCATCTAAGGTAGCTCATAATTCTATTACCCAAATATGACCCCATATATACATACGTCCCCTTGGACTGCCATTCTCCAATATATGCCGATGTTCCTGGCCATGTGGAATGAAGTTCCCTTTTCTAACCCATAATGTGTGCCTCCTTCCTGCTGCTCCTGGCTGGAATGTTCTAATCCTCTGTCTAAAGCGCAGGCTTCCTGCTCTAATCCCAGGAAATCACACCTTTCTCTGTTTTTGCCCAGTCTCAGGCCTTGGCATTTTATTTACATAACAGACAGCAAGCAGGACCAATTAATTAACATTTAGAATGCTTAACACTACCCCAACAATTCCATCCTTTTGTCTAAAAAAAGGCTAAATTTTTTAACCCTTATAGTAAAAACAATAAGAACAAATATGAAACAATGAAGAAAACCACATATAAAAGTTATACACATAATGTTTAGCCTATTTGGATCAGGCAATTTTGAAGAAGAAAAAAAAAATCACGTTGAGGTAACTTATCATGGTTTAACATTGATCACAAACAACAAAATGGTCTCCAATGAACCACATAACACTTTCCTCAACATGATCTCCATATTCAGAATGGACTTTGGAATTCAACATTTTCCAAACAGCAATATGGTCCATGGTCATCACCAAGGTTTCCATAGACAATAAGAAGCTTGAAATCATGTGTGCAGCTGATAGCACATATGGCTGAATTTAACAGAGCTTCTCATTGAACACAAACACCAAACTGGTCCCAGTGGACCGCAGATCACTTACCTCAACATGATCTCAGCAATCAGTGTGTATGTTGGAATTCAGCATCCACTCAACATAAATATGGATCATGGTGGTGAGCAAGGATTCCTTTGACAATAAGAAGAATGGACATAATCATGTTTACTGTTGATAGCATATATCATTGAATGTAATAGAGATTTTAGTTGATGAAAACATCAATCTGGTCTCCTCTGGCCTCACACAACACTTACCAAAATACGATTTCAGCGTTCAGGATATATCTTGGTGTTCAGCATCTTCTCGGGCAACAATATGGACCATGGCCATCTTCAAAATTTCCATAGGTAATAAAATGGTTGGATGCTTTCATGTTTACTGGTGATAGCAGGTATTGCAGAATTCATAGAGCTTCCAGTTGATTACAATTATGAAACTGGTTTCCAGAGGGCTTGGCAGAACACTAACTTAATCTGTTCTCCTCAATCAGTATGGATCTTGGAATTGAGCATCTTCTCTAAGCAACAATGTGGATGATGGCAACCATCAAGATTGTCACAGGCGGTAAGACTGTGGACATTATCATGTTTGCTGGTGACAGCTGTTATCACTAAAGTTAACAGAGGTTTCTTTGATCACAGACATCAAGCAGCTCTCCAATTATCTGGCAGAAAACTAAACTCAAAATGATCTCTGTATTTAGATGTACCTTGACCATGGCCTTCTTCAAGGTTTACATAGGCAATAAGAAGCATGGATATCATCCGGTGTGCTGCTGTTGACAGACTTCATTCAAATTCACAGATGTTCTAGTTGATCAAAATCTTGAAACTGGTCTCCAATGTCTTGAATTTACACTTGAACCCACATGATCTCAGCCTTCATTGAGGTTCTGAATGTTCAGCATGTTCTCACGCCACAGTATGGATCATGACCTTCATCAGGTTTATGTAGACAACAAGAAGCATGCAC
>CAJQZJ010027410.1:18183-30659 GCA_907164525.1 Lophiomys imhausi | reverse complement strand
CTGTTGGACTGAAAGGGGAAACCTCTGGAGGGAAGAGGGTGGAAGGGCGGGTTGGGAAGGGGGAATAGGGAGGGGTTTGTTACTGAGATGTAACTTGAAGAAAAAAAAATAAAGTATTTATAAAAAAAAAAAAAAAAAAAGACATGTTCTAAATCTTTTCAATGAAATTCTCAAAGAATGAATATAATATTGATAAAGAAAAATGAGTACTCAAAATATTTTCTTCTAATATGTAAAAATAGAGAAATAGAGCTGAGCTATCAGGGTCATAGGATTTAGCTAGTATTTTAATAATGTATGAGCTAAGTTGGTTCCCTCAATTAATATCCTTATTTTGAAAACTGGCAAGAGTGGACAGGAGATTAGCCATAGGTACAATAAACACTGAGCAGGGTAGTACACAACAGATAGTATGTTAAGGCATGTTGCTACTGGAATGATAGTATGTTAAGGCATGTTGCTACTGGAATGATAGTATGTTAAGGCATGTTGCTACTGGAATGATAGTATGTTAAGGCATGTTGCTACTGGAATGATAGTATGTTAAGGCATGTTGCTATTGGAATTCACAAGAAGGGGATATTTCATCTACCTGGAGTGAGAAGCTGACTGGATCAAGGAATGACTTCATTTCTATAAAAGTTGACAGAAAAGAGTATGGTATGATTAAAAACCAAGAACAGTCAAGAGGTAAGTCCAATTGTTCATGATCAGGGTGCAAGTGAAAATAAGTGTCCCAAGACACTTTGCATTCCTGGATCTATGAACATGATCACCCAGAGAAACTACAGTGCAGGTGAATCCTGGAATTGAATGGGAAGGAGTGGGGAACAATAATACTCTCCGTTCAACTGCTCCTGCCAATCAACTCCTCAGCTCCACCCTGTCTCCTCACCTCCTCATTCTACATTCCTTCTCAGCTCACAGAGTGAGGTCTGAAATCAGTGTCTGCCTTACACTTCCTTTATCTAGTTCCTGATATTGTCCTTGTAAAGTCTACCACAGCATCATCTGAAGCCAAAGATATGGGTGTCTGTGAGTGGTTTCAATTTATCATCTCTTTCTTTTTCTATTCTAGCAGGAAAAACTAAAAAAGAATTAGTATTTATTTCAAAAACATATTTTCAATTTAGAATTCCTCAAAAATATTTCTGGGTTTTTCAATTTTAGAGCTATTGTCAAAAAGATTGCGTATTTGTCAGTGCTAGGAGACTGCAGAGTTGTGAGAATCACAGAGAAGTCATGGTTCTGTAAAAGGGTTAATTTTCCCCAGTGATGTGAACATCAAAGGGAGAAGGAAACTGCAGAGAAGAGTTAGAGGTGGCCAGAGATGCACCACTGAGAGATCATACTTTGTGCAGATGTTTTTCTTGATAGAAATCCTGCCAGGAGGACAGGAAATCAGGTGCAGAGATGCATGGATAGCACACATGAGGGCTTTTCCAGGTTTCCAAGGCCACCATTTCTTCCTTCTCTGGATTCCTGTTGCACATTTCCATGTCACATGCTTTTGGCCCTTTCGACATTCAGAACTGTACTGTCAAAATATTTTAAAGCTCAGCCTCTTCAGTTAAAGACAGGAACAGTTCCTTAGTACCGTGACTGTTAGTGATGTTGAAGGATGATGAGCTCCGTGTGGTGAGGGAGAAGGGGAGAGACTTGGGGATTGATGCCAATTCTGTCCCTTACCAGCTGGTGACTTTAGGAAAGTCACTTAAACTTTCTATGTCTTAGCTTCCTTAATTTGTAAAATGAGCATAATACAGACTCTCCGAAGGGGTTGTTAGGATGATTAAACTAGATTCTGCAGCTCAACAATTCCCAAAGTGTGTTATTTGGAACACCAGCCCCAAAAGATGATTGCCTGTAAGAAAATGCCTTGCTTACACTATTTTGTGAAATGCAATATCCCTCAGAAACCTCTAAATGAACCTCTGCACAAGTATTTCTCCTACGTGTCCGAACAAGTATTCTTTTCCTTAACATGCATTGACTTAAGTGGAAGGCACAGCGATCAACATGGCCAAATGTAATCACTTGCACTTGGGTTAAGGTATGCAGACTTTTGGATGTGATCACTGCAATGAAAAGGTAGTATGGATACTATGACCCTACCACCAGGCAGAAGTTTATAGATAAGTACTAAGAAAATGTTAAAGTATAGAAATTCTCCCATTTATCACACACATACACACACAGACACACACACAGAGGCACAGACACACACACACACTCTATTGTATTGAAAAGTTTGGGCATGCTGCAATATTGGTAATAGTATCCTCCATGATGATGATGACGTCTGTAGTAGAGAAGAATCACATTTAGATGCTTTTATCTTTTTGTGCTACAAGGGTCTTTACTCTGAATACATATTATTTAGGGAAATGTAGTTAGATGGAGTGATGAAGATGAACTAAAATCACATACTGTTCAATGATCATCAATAAAGTAAAACATAAATAAATCCTTTTGTGGTGTTACATTATGATACACAGTTTTACAAAACATATTGCATATTTAATAAACTATTTCTATTTTTCTCATTCGAGTATGTCAGTGATATTGTGAGTTCATAACAGTTTCTATGCTGTTATGTGTCAAGAGAGCCCATTTCTAGATCACCTACACTAAGAACTAAGTACTAGAGAGTCTTAATAACATTAATCCATTGATCTGTAAAATGAAGTTCACAGTTTGTCCCCTGACTGAAAATCAACTTAATATACGTTGTCATCAAGAGCCTTAACATAACTGTCAAAATACTGGTGACTGTTTCAGCTTCAAGTTAGACTTATTACAAACTGAAGTTCTGTGTTGATGAAACATCACGTGATGAAATTACATGAGTTTGTGGTCACTGTCACTGCGGCTGTTTGCATTGTGGTCGTTGTGATTGGCTCAGTCTGGGGTCATTTTTATTTTCTCGTTCAATAGCTTTTTTTGAACTTATATCATTATTCAGTAAGCTGCATGCAGTTCCAAGTGTTGAAAAACAGAAGTTGAAAGTACATTTAGGCTAATAAATTCAGCAGAACAGTCACACTATGACATCTTAGTCTCAAATCCAAAGGTAAAAAGTGTGATAAAGTACATCCCATAATCAATTCCTTTCACTGCAGAAGAGGGAGATTTGAATATGCGGCAATCGATATATAATATAAACAGGAAAGAAAGAAAAAGCTTCATTTCCTATCCACAACACAAGAAAGGTAATTTGTAGTGTATTTCCAGTATACAAGGTACTTAAAGCATTTTTGGCAACACTCAGCAGTAAGTGGCGAAACCATTGCTGTTCCTCTGCATTTATATACTCTCATCCGTCCAGTTTGAGACATTAGAATAGTTTTGTGGCTATGTGCATTCTGTAGACCTTACTGGTGTTTTGATTTGAAATTGTGATTAATGTGCTTTTGTTGTTGTTGTTGTTTTTGTTGGTTTTTTTTTGAAGATGTGCCTTAGAAACAGGTGAAAACTACTAGTTTCATCTTTCAAAAGAAAAATGGAAAGAAGATGACCCCTTCTATAGTCCTTTTGCCCATCCATCCTTCCTCAGCTCTGACCACTACTGATTTCCCAACGGGTTACTCCCTCTGATTTTTACTAAAAAGTGCACCATTTCTTTGTGGACTGGAATTTCCTGTTTGATATCCATCTAAAAATAAATCCAGCAGGAAAGAAAAGGGAAGTTAGAAAGGTCCAAAGGAATGTGCCCAGGGATATTTCTTGCTTTAGAAATGGTTGATTAACATTTCGATCAGCATAGGAAAAACAGGATAGCTATTTCTTCAGGTACATTTTCAATCGCTTTTCTTGTTCACTTCCCAATATTCACACTTTATAGACACCAACTCCAAATACTTAGTAACCCAGAGTTTGTGCTCAAAGTACTGAGCAGGGGAATCCTAGAGCAGTCTATGAAAGTTTGTAGATGAGAACAATTGGTTTAACTCATCAAAGTTGTACAGACCTTAAAGAAAATTGTACATATTTATCTTGTATGCATATGAATCTTCATTGATTTTTTTGAACATTTTAGAATGATAGGACATAGAAAAATGAAAATCTTTATTAATTTGGTGTTAATCATGTACTAGAAGTTATTAGAAACACTTTACATCTCACTATCATATTAACCCAATGCAATACATACTGCTGTTATCCTCAACTCATTACAGGAAATGAAACAGAAGGTTAGTTACCTTGACCACAGTCTTACAGTTAGCAAATGGTAGATCAGGACTGGATCCTAAGCAGCTACGTACTAGGTCTATTCTTCGTACCTATTACACGGTACAATATAACCTCCTGGTGAATGGTAGATCAGAATTGGATCCTAAGAAGCTAAGTACTAGAACTATTCTTCATACTTATTACATGGTACAATACAACCTCCTGGTGTAAGAAGTTGGGTAAGAAAACATGATCTTAAACAATGCTAGCATGTTTGGCATGTGGTTTTATTTATAGTGTCATACAATGTTTTAGCAAGGAATTGTTAATAACCACTTTCATTTAGTGCATGGGAATTGCTAGGACAATTACATGCATAAAGATATAAGGAGGGCTTTTTATTCTTCACATCTACTTGTGGACTTTGTCCAGCCTACGTCAGAAAAAAGGCAATAAATACTTTAGACGTTGTGAGCCTTATACTTCTTTTGCTCCTCTTGAAGGGAATAAAAATTATTAAAAGACCCCCTAAGTCGGCAGTAGAGCCAGGCCAGCCGCCAGGTGATTCCCGGAACTTAGCTGACCATAAACAGGTTGAAACCAAAAAATGAAGGTCAATTGGGCCACGGGCCCCCAGGGCTTCAGGAACTGGCTGACCACAAAGTAGATAACAAAACAAGATTAGATTCATTCCTGAAACAAACAGATGTAGGATGTTTCCCGCTGATTAACTAATGGGCTGGGCTGGTATATTCCAGCTGTATTTTCCCTCCCCCTTGGGTTGTGGTAAACGATGGGCTGGGCTGGTACTTCCCACCTGTAATTTCCCCCACCCCCTTAATCTGTGGTGCTCCCCCATAAAATATTCGACTCTCCCCCAAATCATGGTCGCAGCTCCTAGCCCTGCGTGGGATACGAGTGGCGTCCCTCAGTGCACTGAGCCCCCCCTTCTCCCCCTTTCCCCCCCTGAAATAAACCTCTTGAGATTGCATCAAGATGGTCTCTTGTGAGTTTTGGGGCGGCCATGATATCCTGAGTGTCGGGTGAAGAACTTCCCTCCCCCGGTCTTTCACCCTCACCCTCCTCCTGTCCCTCCTTCTTCCTCTTAGCTGCTTCTGCTCCTCTTCTTCCTTCCTCTCCACTCTTTTGTCCTTTTGTTATTGTGTGAAACATCACATCATCAATCACATAATATCACATCACATAATAAAGCATATCTTTTCCCCGTTTTATTTTATTAGCATGGATGTTTTGCATGTATGTATACTTGTGTACCACATGTATTTAATGCTTACAGTGACCAGAAGAGGGCATTGGACCCCTTGGGACTGGCTTACACTGTTGTGAGCCGCCACGTGGATGTTAGAAATTGAACTCATCCCCTGGAAGAGCAGCTGGTACTCTTAACTGATGAATTATCTTTCCAGACCCCAGAATTTACCCTCTTATAAATACATCCAAATGTCTTAACAGTGCTGGCTATGGTGGTTCATGCATGTTTTTCTAGGACTTGGGATATTAAGACAGGAGAACTACAAACCTGTGACCAGCCTGGGCTATATGATGAACTCCAGGCCAACCTGAGCTACATAGAAAATCTGTCTCTTTTCTTCGGCAAAAAAAAGCCTGAGATAAAATGTGAGATTATCACCACCATGTTCATGACTATTCATTTTCCCACGCTAAAACACTATACCCATTAAATAACATTTTTCATTCCCCAAATACCTTCAGCCCCTGAAAAATGTCATCCTGCCTTCTGTCTCTGTGATTTTTACTATTTTAAGCACTTCACATAAGTGGTTCTGCACAGCATTTTATTTCATTTTGTGACCGACTTCCCTTAGTAGAATGTCCTCGACTTACAGCATTTGTCAGAACTTCCATTGCTTTTAAGGCCAAGTAGTATTCCATTAAGTTTATATACTAAAGTTTGTAGACCTGTTTGTCCGTCTGTGGACATGACTTGATTCTAGGATTTAGGTGTTGTGAAACTGCTGCTATTAACATGTGTGCACAAATATAACAACGAAGTAAATAGAAAAAGTGAAACGAATCTTCTAAGAAAAGCCCATGTGCAGATGCCTTCACAGGAGAATTCTGCCAGGCCTTCAAGCAAATCTACAACCAGTACTTCTTATTTTAAAAGGTAAACAAACAAGAAGCAGGAGCACTTCTGAACTCCTATGAAGCCAAATGACCCTAATACCAAAGCCAGGGTCCTGCTTTTAAAGTTTCGTTATATATCCAGATGTAGATTTTTTTTTGAGAAACTGTCATACTGTATTGTCATAGTGTCTATCCTATTTACAATTTCCTTTACGTCAATTTAAGGATTATAATTCTGTCACATCACTGACAACACTTGATGATCACTGCTCCTTGTCCTTTTTAGTCTTTTGTGATAGTAGGTGTGTAAATGGGTGTGAATTGATTTGCCTTTGTAGTGTTGATCTGCCTATTTCTAATGATTGCTGATGACAGTGTTTTAATATGCTTATTGGCCACAAGTATATCTTCTGTGAAAATATATATTAAAATCTTGTCTCATGTTTTTATTGCTTTCTTGTTGGCTGGAAATTGAACCTTGGGCCTTGTGCACACTAAGTAGGCACCATTTCACTGAGCTATCTTTAGGAACCCTCACTATTTCAAAACTAGGTTGATTGCCTTTATGTTAACATTGTTCCATTTTTGCATATTAACACTTTAGTAAAATTTTTGCATTTTTCTTTTGTTTAGTGGATTACTTTTTACTCTGTTGGTACTTTTGATATACAAATTAAAGAAATTGTATGGAGTTCAACTTGTCCATTTCTTATGCCCTTGATGTGAGTTATAAAAATATTACTACGAAATTTACTGTTGTGAAATTTCCTACCTCACATATTTTCTTCTAAGAATTCTGTAATTGTACAACAAACAATTTGTTCTCTGATCCATTTTATAATAATTTGTTTAATTAACTAGAAGATGTTATGATGTTAACAAGCATCAAACTTCTCTCTTTTGTATTTAGATATCTAGTTTTTCTGACACAATTTTTTGAAATATTTCCTTCCCCCCTTCAGTGGTCTTGGCATCTAACTGTGGATGTGAAGGCTCATGTTGGGGGCATCTACTTCATTTCATTGGTTCACATCACTGTCTTTACGTCAGTCCAGTGTTCTGCTCAGAACAGCTTTATTTCTACCTTCTTACATCATTTTCTTCTTGCCCTATCTTTTTAACTCTTGTCTTTGATTATGACTTTTTTTCTATTAGACTCTTTGTGCTCCTATTACTTGGAATTCATTGTACTTCTTGGGCATTAGTACCCATACTCAAGACTTTCATTGTATTTGTGAGACTTTTAGCAACTTTCCAATATCCTCTGTTCTTTATTTGTTCTCAGTTTTTTTGCAATGTGTGTATTGGTTCATTGGTTGACACACTTAGTTCTGCTCTCTTTTGTTCAACTTTTCTTTTCTTTTTTATAGACTTGATAGTTTCCCTTGATTTACCTTGTATTCATTGATTCTTTCTTCTGATGGATCAAATCTGCATTTGAACATTCTAGTGAATTTTCTTTTCAGTTTTTGTGCTTTTCAGCTGAAGTTTACTTTTGATTTCTTTCTCAGACTTTCTACTTCCATTTTGTTCATACACATTTTCTTGAGGGTCTCTACTTCTGTGATTCTTTGAGCATTCTTCAGATGTTTGTTTGTGTCTTCACACTGGAAATTTACATCACAGCTTCCTAGGGACAGTTGCCAGAGATTTATTTTACCCATTTGAGTGATATATACTTTACTCAGTTTCTTTACAATATTTTTGGTTAAAATTGGCCATTTAAATCCAATAATACGTTAAGTAGTTAAATCAGGTTCCACCTCTTAACCTACAACTTACTGTTTTAAAACTGATTTCTGCTCTTCACTTCCAGGCTGAGGACTTGGTAGTGGACAACTGATTGGCATGCTTCTCACTGGGGAAGACTATTTCTCCTGCGCTCAGCCTTCCTTAGGTGTTCGTGGTTCTTTGTCTAGGGTCCAAGCCTCCTGAGCTTTCTCCCTTCCATGTTAAGATGTCTATTGATACCATCCTTACTCATATCATATTTAAGTTGGTAAGACTTCACTTCTAAAAAAACCATAGAAACCAAACAAAACTAAAAACTAAAAAAACAAAACAAAAACAAAAACAATTTTTCTAGAACTTTCTGATGGCTAGAAGGTGCTTCTATAGCAAGAGTAAATCTGTGGTCTAACTTTAAGGCATTCTCATCTCCCTTCGGAGGCTACACCTCTCCCTGGGGGTACATGGCCCTTTTCTGTTTTCCTATAAATGCAGTTGTTAATGTTCTAGCTATGGGTAATATGCCAAGCACCCAAATAGGCTACAATTAACATCAATTTACTTTCCAAGCCTTCTCCTGGAAAAATTTAAGCCTTTAATATCTTTGAGTATTCCACCGAATGAACCCAGCAGTGCAAATATTGCCCAGCCAGGGAGAGATAGTCCCAGTACTTCTTAAGCTAACTTCTTCCCAGAATTTTTTGCTCTTCCTTTATCCTTTAAAATGTATAAATCATTTCTTGACTCAGCGTGGTATGAGCTAGATTTGTCCTTCTAGTCATAGTTTTCCACCTACATTTAACTTGATTTCTCAAAGGCTAAGATGACGTCCAGAGGGCAGTGTGGGTCACAGGGTCTGGCATCATGCTTCTAAGACCCACCCACTCAGGCCTCATGGTACAGTTGAATCTCATGGTACGTGGAAAACCAAACCACACCACACTAAACCAAACCAAACCAAACTGGATTCAGGAGCTTGGCTGTCCAGATGGTTGGAATTCAGCAAGGTAAGTCTTCTAGACAAATATTTCCAATCTGAAGAACATCTCAGATCTGAAACACTATTGTAGTATCCAGATAAGCAATGATCAGTGTGAGATTTTTCCCCAGGCTTAATCCCTCTCCATTTTAAGACAGCTTCAGGGGGCAGCAGACATCTTTTACTCCTATACCCATTTTACATAGGCTGTGAGGGATTTTGATAAGCTGAAATCACAAATCCCAAGTATCACTGGTCAAAAAAGTCTTATGATTTTGTACATTTGAAACTGACTTTTGAGAGTAGGAAAGTATGGGCAATTCTGGCTTATTACTAAGGTATTTGACATCTTGAAGATTATGTGACAAGGTACATGGGTTACCTATAGTTCTGACTCAGTTGGAACAGGTCCTGGGTTTTTTGTTTTTGTTTTTCTAGTGAGTTCCCAGGTGATACTCCAAGTTGGTGGCCCACATACCATACTTGAGTAGGAAGGCTTGTCAAAATTTGAACAACATGACTACATGACAGATGGATGGAATAAAATGTTGGGTAGGTAATCAAAATTACTAGGAGTTTTTAGAATGATGTTTCCTGTGGCTGTTGGAAATCACACACAGGAAATCTGTAGATGAGAAAGTGAGCTTCCTACCATTAAGGTATGAGTGATAGCTATTGCCAATGTTTTACATTAAGATAAGCTGTCCTTCATGATAACAGAAGAATGGCCAATTTCTAGACCATTCCTGCAGGGAGGCATGAGAAGACAGAGGAGCAGAAGAGAGAAAAAGGGTAACATACATGAACCACGCTTGTAATCATGCATTTAATTACAAAAACATGAAAACTAAAATGAAGACACTGACTTTCACAGAGTAAGGTACAGAAAAAATGTGAAGATGGAGCTACAAAGGTAAATGACATTAGCATGTGTCATTGTCTGAGAGTTACAGAGTTCTCAGATGACAACCAAACATGGAATTCTAAGAAATTCACAACCCAATACAAGCCACACCCTCTTTTCTATCTGATATACCAGCTATTGTGTTGTTAACCCCAGCAGGCATAGCAAGGAGAATGCTTGTGTTTTCACAAAAAAAGATGATAATGGATTTGACCTCTATCTGATAAATATAAAATTCATTCACATTTGAGTACATGAGTCATTTAAAATCATCATCATCATCATCTGAGCACAAAGCAAGCAGAAAACCATTTACAGAGGAAATAATAGGTTGATCAAGTGAGAATTTCAAACTGAAGTGATCTATTTGGGAGTATGTTGTGATTACAGGACTTAAGTTTATTGTGTGTGCAGTATACACACAATTTCTATTTCAGCTCTGTGTATATTTCAGATGTCTGGAAACCAACTACAGGCTCACCAATTCATCTTTCCATGGTGTTCCACTGTGGCAGCTGAATATATAATGGAAACAAATTGGATTTATTTCTTGCTTTCTTTGAATCATCTCTACAGAAACCCATTATACAAGCCAGAAATTATGAAAACAATTCTATAAATAAAAAAACAGACCAGAGATTTGAAATTAATTCCAAGGTAACACAGCCAGTTAGCAGCTGTCAGTGTAAAGTCTGTGAAAAGTGAATATTTAGAGAACAATTTCTTAAATTTGTGTTTAAAGTGTATATAAAAATTTAAGTAGCTGCCTGAAATGTACTAAAGTTTTAGGGAATGTACTGAAAATGTACTAAAAAGTACTCTGTTTTAGGAATACTTAAGAATTACAGCTTCCTTTTTCTTTCTTTCTTTTTGTTTTTTTTTGTTTTGTTTTGTTTGTTTATCCCAGACAGGATTTCTCGGTATAGCCCTGGCTATCCTGGGCTTGATTTGTAGACCAGGCTAGACTGGAACTCATAGAGATCCCCCTACCTCTGCCTCCTGAGTGCTGGCTGGGATTAAAGGCGTGTCACCACACCGGCAACTTCCCTTTTCTTTAGAAATGGTAATGTGTGAGGCATTTAGCACATTTGATTTCTTTTGACATACCACAGTTAGTTGTTCAGTTTTATTTAAATTTTTTTTTTGCATTATTGTAGCTTTGAAGGTCTAGTCAAGTGTTTCATCAGAAAAAAACTATATTTCTTTTCAATACTTGATTTTTATGTGAGTTTCCACATTCCTAATTATAGGCACTTGTATGTACAATGGTTACATTTTTGCCAGCAGAAAATACATATGAATTTATAATAAAGGCAATGGCAAGCTGAAAGAAATAGACTTTACATAGGGCTTTTTTTTCTTGTAATGCATTACTTAAACCAAATGCTATGTGTTCTGCTACTTGATATTATAACTATCAATTACACTGATACTTCTTCCATCTAGATCCTTGTTATAAAAGTATTCTTTAGAAATATTGAAGAATAAAT
The DNA here is from genome assembly GCA_907164525.1 of Lophiomys imhausi. Taxonomy (NCBI): domain Eukaryota; kingdom Metazoa; phylum Chordata; class Mammalia; order Rodentia; family Muridae; genus Lophiomys; species Lophiomys imhausi. The sequence continues at coordinate 19,276 of CAJQZJ010027410.1, read as the reverse complement.
TCATCCAAATTCAGTACTGACTGACTTCTATTAGGCTTTGAGCCAAAATATGACTCAAATTCGTGAATACAGTAGCTGTGGCAATATAATAGCCTCACCCTTGGAAATCCTCTGGCATGAAATGGTAGCTCAGGGCAAGGGGGCATGTCTTGACAACAGCGCCTTTCACGGGTACAGACGGTCAAGTAAAGGGCAGCCCGCAGTGTTACAGGCTAGGTTTATCGTTTTAATGGTCCAGCTACTTGGCTGGAAGCATAGTATACATAGAAAATCATGGAAGGAAAATTAAAATAAAAGTTCATGTTACCTCAAATCTTGGTGCTTGAGATAGAACTTAGAAGATACACAGCTGGTTTTGAAGAAGGAATATGGGGTGGATTTTAGCTGATAGGATTGTCTTAATTGGCTTTCTATTGTCAACTGTGATAATACCATGACCCAAAGCAACTTGGGGAGGAGAGGATTTATCTTGCTTTACAGCCTATAATCCATCATGAAGGTAGGGCCCAGAAGCAGAAACTTAAGTAAATACTGTGGATGGAGAAATGCTGCTTATTGGATTGTTCTCTATGCTTTTCTCAGCCTGATTTCTTACACCACCCAAGGATGGCCCTGTTCACGAAGGACTATGCCATCCCTCATCAATCATGAATCAGGAAAATGATTCACAGACTTGCCTACAGGCTAATCTGATGGTTGAGATTTTTTTGTTTTTTGGTTGAGATCCACTTTTCTGGAATAACTCTAGCTCTCTAGCTTGTGTAAAGTTGACAAAAACTAACCAGCATAAGGTCACAGAGGAGGATAGACTAACCAAACTTTCAAGGAGCAGGAACCTAGCATAATTATCCTATGAGAAATTCCACCCAGCAGCAGATCAAAACAGATGCTGAGATACACAGTTGAACATTAGGACATCAGAACATAAGAGAGGAAAGGAACAGAGCCCTGAAAGGGTCAAGATCAACACATGAAGTACTAGAGAACCAGCTAATCTAAGACCCTTGAGGCTTACAGAGAATGAAACACTAACTAAAAAGAAGAAGAAGAAGAAGAAGAAGAAGAAGAAGAAGAAGAAGAAGAAGAAGAAGAA
>CAJQZJ010027410.1:0-18173 GCA_907164525.1 Lophiomys imhausi | reverse complement strand
AAGAAGAAGAAGAAGAAGAAGAAGAAGAAGAAGAAGAAGAAGAAGAAAGCTTAGATTTGGCCTATACCCCACTAAAAATATAGAGGATAAGCAACTTGGTCCTTATCCTAAGGTCCTTATATTCTTTAACAAGTAGGGATGGGGCAGTCTCAGTCATGGACTTTGTTACCTGTTAGTGGGACATTTTACTCCAGTGGAGCTGCCATGTAGTCCCCAGAGCAAGAGGAAGCTCTTAGCACTATTCAAGTGATGAACTGAGGGGGACTGATAACTGGGGACCCAACATACCAGAGGAGTAGGATAGGTAGGATAGGGGGTAGAAGGCGGGAGGGTGGGCCAAGAGGGGAGGAGGAGGGCTGTGCTTGAGATGTAACTTGAATTAATAAATAAACATATAAAATTTACAAGAAAATGTGACAAAAGTCATTATAAAATAAACAATACAACTATCCTACTATATGAGAAAATTTCTAAATCGCTCTCATTGTGCCTTATATGATAATTCTCAACTATTTTACTGACCTCACAATACTTCAACAGTTTAGGCAAAACTTAAAAATTGTATTTGTCCTGTTAACAAATATTGAAGAAGTACACCTGTGTCTAAACATTCACAGTTAATGGGTCTTGAATTGATGACTGACAACTTACCTTGGACTATTCACTGTTTTGGACTTCTGTAATATCCCATCTCCCTAACAATGTGGCTTGCTCCTTCTAGTGTGGTTTTCTTCTTTTCCAAACCTGCATCCTTCACTGGAATAAGCACAGGATTTGTTTACTGGAATGAAGTAAAAATATCTCCTCTGGTAATTGCTCTGAAGTACGTTGGTTAGTTTTTCATTTATTTATTAAGGACTTCTAGAATTTTTTTAAGTACTTTATTTTTTTTTCTTCAAGTTACATCTCAGTAACAAACCCCTCCCTGTTCCCCCTTCCTATCCCGCACTTCCACCCTCTTCCCCCCAGAAGTTTCCCCTTTCAGTCCAACAGATGGTTCCTTCTCTTATAACAGTAAGGATTATACAAAACAATAGATATAAATATGCCACATTTATGAGAGTTAAATGGCCCAGTATACCTTCCCAATGTCCAGTTTATACATATTTGGCCCCTGACTTTAACATTCTACTATCTAACCAACTCCATGAGTTTAAAGGTCTATATGTGACTCAACATTCATACTAACTTGCAACACACTTTTAAGAGTATCTTCTTAGATCAATAACACCCTCTTGATTCCTAAACAATTCAAAATTTAACTATGAGACTCTATCTGTCTATTCTTCAACCACCTCAGAGACCTGAGAGGGATAAATATATTTGCTTATATATGAAGTGCAGGGCCTGCAGCTTCCAAAACTAAGAGAGAACATACCAATGACTGCCTGGACAGTTCCCATTTTCTCTCCATACATTCCAGCATCAGTCTTCAGCCTTTGGGTCCTGTTTCTCTGACAGACATTTGTTGTAGAGCAGGGATTATGAAGGACTTACCTACCCTGTCTTGGCAGAGTTAGGCTGTTGACTTCCCTGCTACCAAGTTTTGTCCTTTTTGGACAGCAGTCTGTCTGCAGTTGGTGCAAGAGGTTTTTTCATGCCAAGAGAAAGGCTTGCCACTAATTCAACCATCTTACAGTGGAGGTTCTTCGATGCTTATCTTCTAATTGGAGTAGAATACGGGGTGCTGTCAGGCGCTGATATGTCTTGATATCAAAAAAAACCCCTTGATTTAAGATAACATCTTTGAATGCCATATTCTTCAGATCTCTTGGGGTTTTTGAAGATGCCCTATCCATCTCTTGTATTTAGATAAGCAAATGTTGCTTGTCTCTTAGCAACTTGATTACTGGGTAGTTTAGAGAATATCTGTGATAGACTGTCATAGTAGCTAAAAAAGTGACATATTTGCATGACTAGGAGTTTGTTTTAACTATCCTAGACCGTTTTAGATGGTTGGTATCAAGGGGTCAGAGCTTCACATTTTATTTTTAAGTATCTCTAGGTATGATACCATTAAGAAGCATTACCTTTAAATTTGTATCAATATACAAAGATCTATTCAATTGTGGTTAAATATACTCTTAATTATGTATCAATATACCAAGATCAATGCCTATGTAGCCCAATATAATCTTAATATTATGTCCATATGCAAGGGTCAACACCATTGTGGCCAACTATAATCTTAATTTTGTATCAATATACAAAGATCAATACCGATGTAATCCAATACAATCTTATTTTTGCACAATAAACAATGGTCAATAGCACTTTAGCCAAATAAACTACTAATTTTGTATCAATATACAAAGGTATAAGGGCATATTCAATAATCTGCCCCTTCTTCTTGGACCTTCCTGTGCTATGTCTATATCTCATTTTTCTCAAGCCCATGCACTCCTACATAAGAGAGGAAGAAGGATACAGAAAAGGAAAAGTAGGAATTCCCTGGGGCTAACCTCCAAAACCCATTAAGACAGGACCATTTATCAGCTTGTAGTCTCTTCCCCTACATATCAGAGTTTTCAGTTATCCTTCAAATAACCTAAAAGAAGGGTGGAGAAACACCTTCCCCATCCACTGGGCATGGGACATCGCTCTCTTAAAGTGACTTCCTGCTGATTTGGGTCATAGTAGACCTGTTTGGGGCCCGAACCCAAATGGGAAAAATGATTAAAAATGTTAGTACACTCCTTTTATGTTCAGTCCTTCTGTTCTCAGCTGTTTAGATGACCTAAGGGGTTTGTAGGCAGAAGCTGATCTTGCAGGCTTCACTGAGGTTCCTGCCGGGGCATTGTGTAGAGCTGAGCGGTCCCAGTGACATTGGATTGCTGTGGTGGTTGCAGGCCCCCGATGGAGACAGCTATTGAGGAAGTCTGCCAGGCAGAATCAACTGGGTCACTCGTCCTCCTTGGTGCCTGATTCTGCTCTCTGCTGAGGATTCTGCTGTCCAGCCGTCCCCGGGCTCCCCTAATGGACACTTCGATTCTCCTGGAAGGATAAGAACAGAGCCCTGCCCCAATCCCAGCCCTAGGACAATTGCCCTATTTTTTGGGGGGGGGTGTGGGATGGGGGGGCTAGGTAGTACTTCTCCTGAAGCAAATTTGGCCTTCTGACAACATACAAAGCATTATCTTTCAATCCGGGTTAAAGAAGAAATCATTCTGTCACCTTGGAGCTAAACCAGCTCTGCTGTATATATTTTGAGATCCCAAAGGACAATCTGCCTGCATCGAGAAGGCCTTTTGTAAGTAGCCTCCAAACCTAGGTCCCTCCAAATCCCATGTGTGTGTCTCTGAACTCTAATTATTGGGATCAGGGACCTGTGTTTCCCATCTGAAGGGATCAAAGATGTGTTCCACCACTCCTGGATCGAAGTCTTTCTCTATTTAGGGTTTTCCCTGCATCAGGCTGTCCCTGAGCTCCGGGATCTGCCCGTTTCTGTCTCCAGTGTGCTGGGAGCTGGGACCAAGGGTGTACTCTTCTTGAATGGTGGGACCAAGAGTATGCACCGTCACCACCCCGCTCCGTATGACTCCAGAATACATAAGACCACCAACTCTACGGTGCTCCCCCACACACCCCGTCTCTGCTGAAGTCAAAGGCATGGGCCAATACCACAATTCTCTTGTATTTTACCTTAGCTCCACGTCTTCTCTACACCTGGAGGTCTGCAAAACCAGGCCGAATGGTTGTAACCTCTATTCCATTCACAGTGTTTCAGCCCTGCCCCCTGCTTTTTTTTTTTTTTTTTTTTTTTTTTTTAGTTAATAAATTTATTTGTTTTTGCTTCAGGTTACATCCTTATCATATTGTCCTCTTTTCCCGCTTCCCAGCCCCACCCTCCCATGCTCTACCCCCTGAACCTTCCGTCTTGTTCCTCTGGGGTGGAGTGTCCCTGCCTAACATTCTCTCACCACAGATCAGGAGTCATATGAGGGCCAAGAGCCTCTTCATTCACCGGGGGCCTACGAGGCAGTACTGCCAGTGAATGGTGTCTCATTGCTACTGGGGGAATACTAAAAAAAAGACCAACAAACACACAAACCCACAAAAACAAAGAATATCAACAAAAAAAGAGAGGAAAAAGAGAAGGGAAAAGGAAAAAGAAAAAAGAAGGAAAAAGAAAAAGATAAAAAAAAAATTATGTCCTTGTTCCTTTTGGTGTGTTTGTTGTAGTATAGATATCCTGTACGATATAGTTAAAATCCTACTATAAGTGAATAGATGCCCTGTGCATCCTTCTGAGACTGGGTTAGCTCACTCAGGATAAGCTCCTCTAGATCCATCCATTTGGTTGCAAATTGCATGATTTCATTGTTTCTGATAGCTGAGTAATATTCCATTGTATAGATGTACCACAATTTTTTAATCCATTCTTCAGTTGAGGGACATCTGGGTTGTTTCCAATTTCTAGCTATTACAAATAAGGCTGCTATGAACATAGATGAGGAGACTTCCCTATGTCTCTGTGAGAGGTCCTTTGGGTGTATACCCAGAAGTGGTATGGCTGGGTCCTGAGGCAAGGTTATTCCTAGATTTCTAAGATATCGCCAGACAGACCTCCATAGTGGTTGCACGAGCATGCACTCCCACCAGCAATGGAGTAGGGTTCCCCTTTCTCCACACCCTCGCCAGCATGCGCTATCATTTGAGCTCTTTATCTTAGCCATTCTAACAGGTGTTAGGTGGAATCTCAGGGTCGTCTTGAGTTGCATTTCTCTGATGATTAAGGATGTTGAACATTTCTTCAGGTGTCTCTCAGCCCTTAGGGATTCCTCCTTTGTGAATTCTCTATTTAGCTCCATCTCCCATTTTTTGATTGGATTATTTGGTTTCTTGGTATTTAGTTTCTTGAGTTCTTTGTAGATTTTAGATAATAGCCCTCTATCAGATGTGGGGTTGGTGAAGATTTTCTCCCAGTCTGTTGGTTGCCGTTTTGTTCAAATGACAGTGTCCTTTGCTTTACAGAAGCTTTTCAGTTTCATGAGGTCCCATTTATTGATTGTTGATCTCAGATCCTGAGCTGTTGTTGTTCTGTTCAGGAAGTTGTCACCTGTGCCAATGAGTTCGAGGGTTTCTCCTACTTTTTCTTCTAGTATCTTTAGTGTGGCTGGCCTTATGTTAAGGTCTTTGATCCACTTGGAGTTAAGTTTTGTACATGGTGATAGGTATGGGTCTAATTTCATTCTTTTGCAAGTGGACATCCAGTTGGACCAGCACCATTTGTTGAAGATGCTGTCCTTCTTCCATTGTGCGTTTTTGGCTTTTTTGTCAAAGATTAGTTGGCCATAGGTGTGTGGATCCATGTTTGGGTCTTCATTTCGATTCCATTGATCCACTGGTCTGTTTCTATACCAGTACCATGCTGTTTTTATTACTGTTACTCTGTAGTACAGCTTGAAATCTGGGATGGTGATACCCCCAGATGTTTTTTCATTGGACAGGATTGATTTAGCTATTCTGTTCTTTTTGATGTTCCATATGAAGTTGAGACTAGCTTTTTCCAGGTCTATAAAGAATTGTGTTGGTATTTTCATAGGAATTGCATTAAATCTATATATTGCTTTTGGTAGGATAGCCATTTTTATTATGTTGATCTTACCTATCCATGAGCATGGGAGATCTTTCCATCTTCTAAATGCCTCTTCCATTTCTTTCTTCAGGGTCTTGAAGTTCTTGTTATATAGGTCCTTTACATGCTTGGTTAGAGTTACCCCAGGTATTTTTGTTGTTTGTGGCTATTGTGAAGGGGGTTGTTTCCCTTATTTCTTTCTCGGTATACTTGTTTGTTGTATAAAGAAGGGCTTCTGATTTTTTTGAGTTAATTTTGTATCCAGCCACCTTGCTGAAGTTGTTTATCAGCTGTAAGAGTTCTTTGGTGGAGTTTTTGGGGTCGCTTATGTATACTAACATACCATCTGCGAATAGGGATAATTTGACTTCTTCATTTCCAATTTTTATCCCTTTGATCTCCTTTAGTTGTCTTATTGCTCTAGCAAGGACTTCAAGTACTATGTTGAAGAGATATGGTGAAAGTGGACATCCTTGTCTTGTCCCTGAGTTTAGAGGAAATGCTTCAAGCTTCTCTCCATTTAATTTGATGTTGGCTACTGGCTTGCTGTATATTGCCTTTATTATTTCTAGGTATGGTCCTTTTATGCCCGTTCTCTCCAGAACTTTTAGCATGAAGGGGTGTTGGATTTTGTCAAATGCTTTTTCTGCATCTAGCGAGTTTATCATGTGGTTTTTTTCTTTCACCTTGTTTATGTGGTGAATTACATTGATAGACTTTCGTATATTGAACCATCCCTGCATTCCAGGGATGAAGCCTACTTGATCATGGTGTATGATACTTTTGATGTGTTCTTGAATTCGGTTTGCTAGTATTTTATTAAGTATTTTTGCATCTATGTTCATGAGGGAGATTGGTCTGAAGTTCTCTTTCTTTTTTGGGTCTTTGTGTGGTTTAGGAATCAGAATGACAGTGGCCTCATAGAATGAGTTTGGCAGTGATCTTTCTGTTTCTATGTGGTGGAAGAGTTTGAAAAGTAATGGTCTTAGTTCCTCTTTGAAGGTCCAGTAGAATTCCGTGCTAAAGCCATTTGCCCCTGGGCTTTTTTGGTTGGGAGATTATTAATGACTGTTTCTATTTCCTTAGGTGTTATTGGGCTTTTTAAGCTGTTAATCTGATTTTGATTTAGTTTTGGTAGGTGGAATTTATCGAGGAAATTGTCCATTTCGCTTAGGTTTTCAAATTTAGTGGAATATAGATTTTTAAAGTAATGCCCGAATATTTTCTGGATCTCCTCAATGTCTGTTGTTATTTCTCCCTTTTCATTTCTGATTTTGTTGATTTGTGTTCTTTCCCTTTGCCTTTTAGTTAATTTGGGTAGGGGTCTGTCTATTTTGTTGATTTTTCTCAAAGAACCAACTCTTGGTTTCATTGATTCTTTGTATAGTTCTTTTTGATTCTAAGTTGTTGATTTCAGCTTTAAGTTTGATGATTTCCTGTCTTCTGCTCTTGTGTTTGTTTCTTTTTTTTCCAAATCACCCAGCTTAGCTGTTAGTGCACTAATATGAGCTGTCACAATTTTTTTTTTGAAAGCACTTAGTGCTATGAACTTTCCTCGTAGCACAGCATTCAATGTATCCCATAGGTTTGGGTATGTTGTGTCTTCATTGTCATTGGATTTTAAGAAGTCTTTGATTTCCTTCTTTATTTCTTTCCTGACCCAGTGGTCATCCAGTAAGGAGCTGTTCAATTTCAATGTGTGTGTAGGCTTTCTGTTGATTCTTTTGTTGTTGAAGACCAGCTTTATTCCGTCTGATAAGATACAAGGTGTTATTTCAATTTTCTTGTATCTATTGAGAGTATCCTTGTGACCAATTATGTGGTCGATTTTGGAGAAGGTTCCGTGGGGTGCTGAGAAAAAGGTGTATTCCTTTGTGTTTGGGTGAAACGTTCTGTAGATATCTGTTAGGTCCATTTGTTTCATGATCTCTGTTATACTCAATATTTCTCTGTTTGTCTTCTGTCTTGATAATCTGCCCATTGTTGTCAGTGGGGTGTTGAAGTCTCCCACTACTAATGTGTTGTGATCGACGTGCGCTTTAAGTTTTAGAAGTGTTTCTTTTACGAAAGTAGGTGCCTTTGTATTTGGGGCATAGATGTTCAGTATTAAGATTTCCTCTCGATGAATATTCCCTTAAATGAGTATATAGTGCCCTTCTTTGTCTTTCTTCATTAACTTCAGTTGGAAGTCTGTTTTGTTTGATATTAGGATGGCTACTCCAGCTTGTTTCCTGGGTCCATTTGCTTGGAAAACCTTTTCCCAGCCCTTTACTCTGAGGCAGTGTCTATCTTTGGTAGTTAAATGTGTTTCTTGTATACAGCAAATGGAAGGGTCTTGCTTGCGGATCCACTCTGTAAACCTGTGTCTTTTTATTAGGGAGTTGAGTCCATTGATGTTGATGGATATTAGTGACCTGGGGTTGTTATTTCACATTAGTTTGGTATAGGTGGTGGTCCTGTGCCTCTTTTGGTTTAGTTGCTGAGGGGTTTTCTATTCCCTTTGTTTTCTTGGGTGGTGTTTTCTTCTCTGGGTGGGATTTTCCTTCTAGGATTTTCTGTAGGGCTGGGTTTGTGGGTAGATATTGTTTAAATTTGATTTTGTCATAGAATATCTTGTTTTCTCCATGTATGTTGATAGAGAGTTTTGCTGGGTAAAGTAGTCTGGCTGGGCACCTATGATCTCTCAGGACTTGTAGTATATCTGAGCAGGCCCTTCTAGCTTTTAACGTTTCTGGGGAGAAGTTAGGTGTAATTCTGATGGGTCTGCCATTGTATGTGACTTGACCTTTTTCTCTTACAGCTTTTAATATTCTTTCTTTGTTCTGTACATTTGGAGTTTCAATTATTATGTGGCGAGAGGAGTTTCTTTTCTGGTCTAATCTGTTTGGTGTTCTGTAAGCCTCTTGGATTTTTATTGGCATCTCTTTTTTCAGGTTTGGGAAGTTTTCCTCTATGATTTTGTTGAAGATATTTCCTGGACCTTGGAGTCGGGAGTCCTCTCTTACCTCTATACCTATAATTCTTAGTTTCCGTCTTTTCATTGAGTCCTTGATTTCTTGGATGTTGTGAGTGAGAGATTTTTTAGCCTTCTCATTTTCTTTGGATGTTGTACTGATTTCTTCCACTGAATCTTCCATGCCTGAGATCCTGTCTTCCATCTCTTGCAACCTATTGTTGATACTCACATCCGTAGTTCCTGTTCTCTTCCCTTGGTTCTCCACTTCCTCTTTTAACTCTGACTGTGTTTTCTTTATTGTTTCTATTTCTATTTTCATGTCTTGTATGGTTTTGTTCGTTTTGTACATTTCCTTCTCCAGCTTGCTTGTTTTTGTATGAAAATCTTTCATGGCTTTTTCCTTTTCCTGTTCAAGCCCTGTCACCTTGGCTTGGAGCTCTTTAATGGTGTTGTTCCTTGTTTTGATTTGTAGAATTGTGGCTTCTTTGAATTCCTTCATAGATTTAAGTTCTTCTTGCAGGGACTCTATCACTTTCCATAATGCAGAATTGTCAATGTTTTCATGTGTTTCTGTTGGTGTGTGGTCATCCGAATTGGATGAGCTAGGATGATTCTGCTTTGTTGGAGTCATAATTCCTTGATTTCTATTTTTTTTTTGACCTTTCGCCATTGGATGCGTTTAGCTGTCTGTTTTCTGTGCTTGGAACCACAGTGGATGATTTGGTGCAGGGGACGAGTTACTTGACTATCTGTTGTTGCTTACAGGGGGATTTCAAGGTCACTGTGGTTTTAATTGCCTGAGGCACTGTGAGCTGGTGCTTCCTATTCCCAGGTTGTGAGTAATGGACCAGGATTGTTTCACTGCTCCCAATTCAGACTTCCCTATGTTGCACTCTGAGTTATCAGCCTGTAATGGTTCTGATGGTATGGGCCTATTTGCCCAGGCAGAGATTCTGTGGGCTTTGTTTGTCATCACAGAGGCTGATAGGGTCTGGCTCCATCCCTAATATGTCTGGATTTTCCAGGATACAGCTATGGTCCCGATTTCTGGTTTCTCTCTAGGCTTCTCGCCACAGGGCTGGACTCTGTGCCTGATTCCCTTCCTGTCTGTGCTGCCATGGGTCCCGTGGGTACCCCAAGCCCCGGATCCTCCGGCTGCCTGAGTGGACCTCTCGTCCCAGTAGCTCAGCTGTGGGTGCACGGATCCCTGGCCCCGCCCACGCCTGTGTCTCTCCCCAGATGACCTGCCGTGGGTTCGCGGGGATTTGGCCCTGCCAGCCGTGCTCCCTCCCCAGCTGCGCCACCGTAAGTGTGCAGGATTCGGCCCCTCCCACCCGCCTTTGTGTTCCCAGCTTCCCGCGCTCTCTCGGAACCTCCTGCCCTCCACTTCACGAGCGGCTTCAGACCACCCGCTGAGCCCCCTGTTTGTTCCTTGCTAAGCCTTCCACTATCTCACAAAGTTTTTTAAGTGGGTATAAGTTCAACCTGATGTGTGGGGAGCCCAATAGGCCAGCGATCTATGGCCAAGTGGACCCTGATTCTGCCTGCTGTAAGTTGGGATCGATCTTACCAGGCGCCTCTCCAAATGGGAGTTCCCGAATCCTGGGTTTAGTGGCTTCCATGTCTGTGAGAGATGGGTAGAGCCTTGCCCTGGGACTTTTAACAGTCCCTTGGGAGCTGTGAGTGTTCGGGGGGGGGGTCTATCCCCTCTGGTTTTTGCACAGTGCCCAATAACTCTGTGTTTTTTATCGCCTTTTTTTCCCCGCTTTCAAAATGCGTCAGTGTAGGTCTCCGCCATCTTGGCCCCATCGACTTCTAGAATTTTTATTAGGAAAAATTTATGTGTTCATTTTCTTTCCCCACAAGTATATTAAAAATTATAATAATGAGATGTCCTCTTGTCTGTAATATGGTATTTACAAATAGAGCATAAACATCTCTCTTTTTACCTTTATTTTATCTGGATGGGTGTTTTGATTGCATTTATGTGTGTGCAACAAGTGTGTACATTGCCCGCAGAGGCCAGAAGAGGGCATTGGATCCCCTGGAACTGGAGTTACAGGTGATTGTGAACCTTCATATGGGTGCTAGGAATTGAACCCAGGTCCTCTGGAGGAATAGCTAGTACTCTTAATCACTGAGTCAAAATTTCAGCACTCAGAGCATAAAGATCTTTAATTTGAAAGTCTGTGACATCCATTCATGTAATTCCCTATAGTACTTGATATAGGAAGATAAACATAAACACAGTCAGCTAGATCCATATGTTATTCATAAACCAAACCATTTAGGGTTGTGTTTTTTTAAATAATTTAATGTAGTTAAATTAATTAATCATTTTAATCTTGGTATAATTAAATATCAGCTTACATAAGATAAAACAAAGAGTCATTGCTTCAAATGACCCTTTTCTTAGTATTAAGGCTGTTTGAGTTCATATTGCTTGAGTTTCTAATATGCATGGCTTTCCCCTCATTTTATTCCCAACTTGATACACTCTAATTTCTCTTGTACAGGAATGTTTATTACTTATTTGTGTTGAATAACTATATGAGATCAGCCTGATATAAGAGTTTGAGTTATGATATGAAGGTAATTGACAGGTAGTTTAGCTTTTTAATTAGGACTATATTAGGCTACCTGCAGATCCAATATAGGAATTAAATTATTTTGCTATGTTTTGTTCCTCTTCCTCCATGCATCTAGGGGGAATGTACCATCTTCTTTTTTTAGTTTTATTGTTTTTCTGGTCATGGGGATTGACTCCAGGGCCTTATGAATGGTTAGCATGCACCTTTACCACTGAGATCCAGTGGTGAAAAGCTGTAATGTGCTTTTTCATAAGATAGATAATGCCATTCATTGAAGAGAAGTGAGCCAGAGAATATAATTCAAAGAATCATGTGTGAGTTAGTAATCTAGGGATTTACCTGGGATCTGTTTGATTCATTTGGATTTATCTAGCTAAATGAGATGTAAGAAACACCAGTTGTGTTCATGAATGATGGTGTTATTGTTTCTGGTAGCTGTAGTTTATTAATGGAAGAATAAGTCTATAGCCATGCCATCTAATTAGGAAGGCAAGAAGGCAAAGAGAATTTGGGGTGGGAGGAGCTGACTGAGAAGTTGGAACAGCTGAATAATAAAGAGAATGAATAGAAGGCTTGCTGATAGGATGATGTAGAGATCAACTTTTAGCTTAGGTAGCTGAAGGTTAGGATATTGGCTGGCCAGGAGGGAGAAGAGCCCACCATCATCTTATCACATCCCGCTGGATGCCGAAGACATTTCTATTGTCATTGATATTGATAATTTCACTTCAGCTTTCACCTCTTTGAAAACAAGACTATTAATCTGTTTCATAATTCCATTCTGATGGACTTGCTGCATATAGCTTTATTCCCAATATCCAGTAAGCTGAGATAGAAGAATCAAGAATTGTAGATTTGCTTGGGCTGCCTACATAGTGAATTACAGGCCTGTCTGGGCTTCATAGCACAACTCTGACTCAAACAAAAACTAACCAATAAAACAAAATTAAACCAAAATAAAATTCATACAACAAAATAATGACTCCATCATTCCATTAATTAATTCTAGTTGAGTTTTTATAGGACCCCATTCATTTCTAAATCCAACTTGAATTGAAGCATACAATGGGAAGACAGAGATGATCCTGAGTGAACAGAAATGTCACAACTGGACAGAGATCTCATCTTGCCTAAGAGAACTCATCTATATCTCATGACATTCTTTATTAGATTATGTCCGGCACAATATTTGAATATATCAAAAGCCCTCATTTAAAAAGTGATGCAGACATGTAGACATTTTTAAAATTTATTTTTTGAATCCATTAATACTAGAACATAATACTGTGGTGTTCTATATTGCAGCAATATGTTTTTGGATGTTACTCTTATAGTGAAATTAACAGAGGTACTGGAATCATACTAAATCATTGTAGGACCTAGTGAGAGCCATTTTCCTGATGATTTTTTTCCTCCTCTATATCATTATTTCCAGATAGGTACAAAGATTCAGAAGTAGAGGTTCATGGCCTCCACTGAGGTGACTAGGTCTCTATTTGGAGGGAATAACCCACTCTGATTGTGTGGTCAAATCAGAAGTGCTCGACACTTCTCACCTAAGGTTTAAGGAGCCACATCTCTAGAAGTGTATTTTATTAACATTGTATTTCAGTAGTTGGACATATTGGAAATTAGGTTCTTTACTTAGTTGTACATTCCTCCTAGGCTGCTTCAGCAAGGATTTTTGTAGCTTCATGCTGATGGGTCAAATGATTTCCTATTTTCATTAGAGACCAGAACAGTACTCTGAATGGAAGAAAAAAATATCACTTTTCTCACATGCTCACACCATTAGCCAGTTGACCAACCAATCATCTACTCGACTATTTGTCCAGAAGAAAAGCTCACTGTGGACCTCAAATAAATTTTGTTTCATGAAATAGCACTGTAAACAAGGTCTCCTTGAAAGGCTTACGTTTCTTTAGTTTTTATCCTTGAAAACAAAATAGCAATACCCTCTTTCCAAATGTAACAATTGGACATTTTTGTATTTAAAATAAGATAACATAGATTCCATTCTTTGACTAATGTGATGAACGCCTATATTTTTATTAATTTTTCTGCAGTTATAAATGTGCTTGTTGTCATGTCTAAGAAGAAAATCAAAGACTGCTTAAAAATAGTATTTGCTAGTAGGCTAAAAAAGAGGCCTTGACTTTTCTTTATTCTTTTCATAATAAAGATTATCTTTAAAGCCCTCTAACAGCTTTTCTTTTATTAGTAGTTGAAAGAAATCTCTAGGAGAGGTGGATACTTAAAAATAAAAGGAGCAATGTGAAAGGTGCTTGTCTTCCTGAAACTTCCATTGTGCACTAACGCCTAATGTTAGACATTAAAGGTTTGCATGTTCACCATCATATTTTATTGAAGTTGATAATAATTTACTTATTATCTGAAATGGGTTTCTGAAAAATATTTCTCTTTCTATTAAGGAATTCATTTCAGCATTTACTTGTCAGTTAAATCCTCACATCATTAATGTAACTTCTCATCACGGGCAGAATTGAATATTCATGCCTCACTCAAATCACTGTTATTTTGGCCTTTTACTTTTTTTTTTTTCCTCACTGAAAGTGTAGATTATTAACCCATCACTATACAGCCAAGATTTTCTGGAGAGTTTACTGGCTTAGAGTTGTAATTTGGAGTTTACATGGGATCATTTTTCTATCATTGGTAGTAATTTTTGCTTTTAAGTGTCCATGTCCCAGAACATCGCTTAGCTTTCTGTTCTGTCAGCACTTAGTTAACCCTTTGGAAGTATTTCAGACTCCACAGCTCTGCCAGCTAAGCAGAGCATGTGAGCAGCACTGTGATGATCAGCCAAGAGTCTCACCTATACCCAAGAAAGACATTTGGAGTATTTTCATTAGCTCACATAGGCTGGAGAACTGCTGAAGTCTCTTTCAGCCATAAGACCATTTGGATATTATTTTATCTGCCTTTGAAGCAATCAACATTAACAAAACTAGTATTCAAATGCTTTTTCTGAGGCTGGGGATTATGTGTTTCTTCACCAATTTATGGCAGGGTGGAGTCCCTCTTGAATCCTGTGTTCTGTTTGAATCATTGCTTTTACTGTGGTCAGTTTCAGACTGAACTAGGCACATAGTTGGAGGCCATGGATAATGTAGCACAAAGGGAAGGAAGAGACAAGGAGTCTTCATTATAGCTCACAGGATGCTTGTGGCATTTTAAGTCTCATTGAATTGTATTAGCTTGACTCCAAGTGATGACCATTGAAAGCAACTTCCTATCATCTCCTCCAGAAGAACACATGTACACACACTCACACAGACAGACACACACACCCATACATACAAACTCTACCAGAATTTTTATAGAGCTGAGTTAGGAGAAGGAAAGGTTCATGAAGCATAGGAGCTGAAATGTTGTTGATAAGAAAAAGGATTTCAGGGGCTCCAAGACTTGTCAGGGTCCTTCAGAGAAATGGTATTGGGAAGTAGGAGGGGCTGCAAATCAGCATCACCCACTGAAGAGGAGTTCGAGTGAAAAAAAAAAGGAAATGGTACAAACAGATTAGAGTGTAGAATTGAGCTTTTACGCATTTGGTGGATTTGTGTAGGAACGATATGGTTAACAATGCAATATTATTTTGGCAGTGAATTATATAGCTTCGTTTTTCTAGGAAGGTATAAGGAGGGGCATTTTGATAATCTACAATTAATAACAATTTAGAAGGTGTTATTTTAAAATGCTTCATGTCAGTGATGGATGCTAGAATCTAGTATGGAAGGTTTCAGAAAGTAAGGAGCCAGCAGAACTAGGCATTGATGGAATTCAGTTAATCCAGCTCTTTTTGCATCACTTGGTGGTGGCACACTTATCCTTTCAGGCCACACTTAGTCATTTAACGGTTGATTTACCATCAGAGAGTTACAAGAGGAAGCCACAGGGCAAGGCACCTAATTAGTATTAAACACTGACAGTAATTTGGGCCTGTTTTCATAAGTTGCTTGGTAAAGGAACACACCAGCTCTGGGTTATCAGTATGAATTAATGGTGGCTTCTTGTGCTCTTGGCCAAATCACTATAAACTACTTAGCATACAAATTATTATGGGAAATATTTTTGCTATAGCAGAACTTGACTTATTCATCTCACAAATCTGCAGATCCAATAATTTTCAAGCCAACCTAGGCAGTCTTTTCTCGTTCTCAGTAAAATTTATTAATAGGGAACTGTCATAAAATCTCATATTGCAAAGACTTCATTACTTCCACCAAAGATACTAGAGTAGAATTCCTAGTCTATTTACTACAACATAATTGAATAAAAGATTAAAGTATAAATCGATTTATCAGGTGGAGAAGTAGTTCTGTACAGTATCATGAAAGTTTATTTTGTACACATGCACAGAAAGGTTTTACCCTGGTCCATTTTATTTTCATTTTAAAGTCCTTCATTAATGTAATAGAAAAACATTAGAGGAGCATTTAAAACAAGATTTTGAGACAGCAAATATAGAAATAATAATTTTATCAGTGTGTGGAACATGCATACAGTTTTGACTTTTAAGTGTAAGTTCTGTGTCCCTGCGTTCCAGAACCACTTCATGCAGCTTTGTACCAAGTTTTCTGTTCATATTAAAGAACAGATTGAAAAAGCATCTATGAATGAGAAACTTGTAATAAAAATTTCATATAAAAGATGGGTTAACAATCTAGTGCGGATGGGGTAGAAACCACCATGCCAGAGTAACAGTGATTTGAGTAAGGCATGAATATTCAATTTTGCCTGTGATGAAAGTTACATTAATGATGTGAAAATTTTACTGACAAGGAAATGTGGAACATGAAATCTTTAGTGGAAAGAGAAATATTTTTCAGATGTGTATCACAGCTAATAAGTAAATTATTACCAATTTCAATAGCACATGATTACTGTGTGTTAGCCAATTCATTATGTGCTACTTGAACTTCAGCTGAGCAAAAGTACTTCCACATCATTCACTTTCACAACCGATTATTTGAATGCCTACTGTGCGTGTCCTGTGCATGGACAGCTTAGGGTGAATCAGAGAGAAATGAAACATCTCAGGGACCTCAATTTTGTTTAAATCAATTGAAAGAAGTGCTAAATCAATGGTATAATTACATAATATTTAATTAGCTGAATTGTGACTATGTGACAAGATGTTAAGTGGAAATATTGATTTAGATATTATATGATTAAGAGTGTTTTCAACAGAACCATGAAGAACTAGCCTTGTGACTTATGAACTCTTTATTTATTTTGAGAATGTAAAAAGGTAGAGGGTTGAAAATTAGAGGGGATTTGGTGAGTACAAATTCTTTGAATAAACTGAGTACTGACCCCCCTTGTTTTCCTCCTCCTCACTGAGGATGAGGGAGTGCATCATATCCTCATAGAACATCTCAGGAAGCTGAGGGGGATACAGTAGCCTCGGTCTTTCTTACATCAGAAAAAAAAATGAGTGAGCTAACCCAGACTCAGAAAGATGCACATGGCACCTATTCACTTATAATCAGATTTTAGCCATATAGTACAGGATAACTATACTACAACCAATGCACCAAAGGGAACATGAACACAGACTTGTTTCTTGTCAATGACACACTTTGCCCTAGTGGTGCTGCCTTGTAGGCCCCCAGTGTATGAAGAGGCTCTTGGCCCTCATATGACTGGGGCAGGGGACTGACATTTAGGGACATTTCACTCCAGAGGAGTGGGATGGTAGGGATAGGGGGTAGAGGGTGGGAGGGTGGGACTGAGAGGGGTGGAAAGAGGGTACTGTGATGGAGATGTAATCTGAAGTAATAAATAAACATTAAAAAATTAAAATGTAAATGTCTAAAGATATTTTTAAGTGTTTACCATCATTAGCCATTAGGGAAATAAAAATAAGACTATGCTAAGATTTTGTCTCATCCTAGTCGGTTGGTCTCATCAAAAAAACATGACAATGAAGCCAGACATGGATATAAAGAAAGGGAAAACTCCTTTGACTCTTAGTGGGAATGCAAGCTTGTGCAGCCACTGTAGAAGTCAGGGTGGAGGTTTCTATGAAATTAATATTAGAGCTAGAATATGACCTAACTATATTATTCTTAGTTATATACATCTCCAAAGGATTCTAGACCCCAAGGCAGAGACCCCCTAATCCATGTTCACTGCTGCTCTATTTACAATAACTAGGAAATGGAATCAGTCTAGATGTATAGCAACTGATGAATGGGTGATGAAAATGTGGTCTGTATACACAGTGGAATTTTATTCAGTACTAAGAGAAAATGAAATTATGACATTTTCAGTAAGATAGATGGAATTTGAAAATGTTAGACTGAATGATGTAAGCTAGGGTCAGAAAGACAAATGCTACATGCTCTCGCTTAAATGTAAATTACAGCTTCAGAATTTTTGAATTCTGCATTTAAATTGGAGGAAGGAGCTATGGTGATGTGAAAATGGAGAGGTCTTAAGGTGACGCTAGTAAAACACATGTAATATGAGAAGAAGGTGGGGGTAATAGGTGTGAAAAGATTTAAACAGGCATGGAACATAGGATGGGCAAATGGTTGGAGTAGGCTCAGTCAACCAAAACTAAGGATGCATGAAAAAAATTGCATGGAAACCAACTGTTTAATAGGTTAACTATATAATATAATTCATTAAAAGTATTTTTTTTCCTGAAATTCTGTACTTTATTCATTACAGTAGTTCATCAGGGATTAAAAGCTAGCAGAAATCCCTGAACATTCCTTTTCCAGTTGGTTGGTATGGGAATGAACTGGTTAATTTTTCTCAACTTTACACTAGCCAGGATCACTTAGGAAAAGGAAATTTTTTTTCTTTTTTTTTTTAATAATTTATTTTTTATTTCTTCAAGTTACATCTCAATCACAATCCCCTCCCTACTCCTCCCTCCAGTCCCACCCTTCCACCCTCCTCCCCCTCAGCCCCACCATCCTCTTCCCTTCTTTTTTTTTTTTTTTTTTTTTTTTAGTTTAAGGTATTTATTTTTCCCCCCAACAGCTCTCCCTTTCAGTCCAAATAATGGTTCTTT
>CAJQZJ010027407.1:36008-77760 GCA_907164525.1 Lophiomys imhausi | reverse complement strand
AACTTCCTGCAGCCCTTCTTTATGGCTGCTTACAGGCTCCTTACAATGAGCCAGCTCTCCAGCCTGTCTTGTGATTTAAATTGTTCAGTGTGGTCCATCACACACTGGTTTATTTACTGCGTGGGTGTCCTGTCTGCCAAGTGTTGTAGGGCTCTCTGTCTGCTCAGTGGATACACTGGTTTATTTACTGCATTACATTAGTGGGTGTTGATCTGCTGAGTGTTGTAGGGGCTCTCTGTCAGCTCAGTGGGTTCCTGAGGGAGTAGTTCATGGCCCTCTATCCCATAGATTCCTCTCCCACACACTGTTGAGTCAGAGTCTCACTGCGGCTTGGAACTTGTTAAGTAGATCAGGTTGTCCTTGAACTCACACAGATCGACTTGTATCTGCCTCCCAGTTCTGGGATTAAAGGCTTGGCCCACTTTACACTCTTGCAAATAGAATGGTATACATGCATGTTGCTGCATGTGGCTGTGGTGTAGCTGAGGTCTGGCTCTAGTGTCTGTGTGCTATGACTGTCAAACATGCAGTGAAGGACTTTCTTCTCTCTCTGAGGTCAAGCACTGGGGGTGAACAGGAGAGTTAAGTATATATATAAAGCATTACAGTTGAGAGCTTTTGTGCCCATCTTACGTTCTTGTATTTATTTATTTGTTTGTTTGTTTAATTTTTTGTTTGTTTTTCGAGACAGGGTTTCTCTGTATAACAGCTCTGGCTGTCCTGGACTCGCTTTGTAGACCAGGCTGGCCTCGAACTCACAGAGATCCGCCTGCCTCTGCCTCCCAAGTGCTGGGATTAAAGGCGTGCGCCACCACTGCTTGGCTCCATCTTAGGTTCTTGTTTAAAAACTTGCCCCAGTAAGATAGGGCAAGAGGGAGAAACAAACAGGTGAGTTCTCTGTATGATCTTAAGTATTAATGTATTTATAAGCTGTGCTCTGGTTTATGAGCAGTGCCGAAAAGTGGATCTCTTTAGTGGAGAACAGACAGGTAATTTAATTTAGTCAGTGTGTTTGAGCCCCAGTCATAATCTTGTTACTGGTGCTTGGAAAATGCTTACTCATTCCTGAAGATGTTCAGATCTTAGTATTGGAAGCAACACAGACATCAAACCTAACTGAACAGATCACCCCTAGCAGCACAGCTCATGGACTGTAGGTGCAGATGTCTGCTTTTTGTTTTGTTTTGCTTTGTGTGTGTGGGTGTGTGGTTTTTCAAGACAGGGTTTCTCTGTGTAACAGCCCTGGCTGTCCTGGAACTCACTCTAGACCAGGCTGGCTTCAAACTCACAGAGATCCAGCTGCCTCTGCCTCCCAAGTGCCGGGATTAAAGGTGTGCAGTATCACACCCAGTGCAAATGTCTGTTTTTGTTGTTGTCTTTTGGTTTTTGTGGGATATTTTTTTTTTCCTTCTTTTTCTTCTTCTGGAGACAGGGTTTCCCTGTGTAGCCCTGGCTCTCCTGGAACTCACTCCGTAGACCAGGCTGGCCTTGAACTCACAGAGATCTGCCTGCCTCTGCCTTCCAGAGTGCTGGGATTAAAGATATGTACCACCATGCTTGGCAATTGCATCTGTGAACTGCCGTGTGGGTGCTGGGATTTGAACCCCGGTCCTTTGGATGAGCAACCAGTGCTCTTAACCACTGAGCCATCTCTCCAGTCCCCTGTGGGGTCTTTTTGTTTGTTTGTTTTTTGGAGAGGGGCACACAGATAAAGCTCTTAGTTGTCATTTAAGGTTTTTGTTCTTTGTGGGTTTTGGTTTTGTTTTTGAAACAGTTTCCTCTGGATGTCCTGGAACTCACTCTGTAAACAAGGCTGGCCTTGAACTCAAAGAAATCCATCCACCTGCCTCTGTCTCCCAGATGCTGGGATTAAAGTCAAGCACCACTATGTCCAGCCTTAAGATTGATTTTTAATTATGTGTGTGTGTGTGTGTGTGTGTGTGTGTGTGTACGTATATGGTTTGTGTACTTGTGTGTGTAGTGTGCACATGGAAGCCATACATGTCAGATCCCCTGGAGCTAGAGTTACAGGCTATTGTGAACTGGCTGACAGTTGATGTATTGGTAGCTGGCTCTCAGATCAGAGTCCCTGAGGCCTTTGACTGAGCAGAGGCGATATCTGGAAGCATTCCTCTGCAGGGCCCAGGCTTACACCGTTCTCAGTAAGGTGATCCTGCTTTGTGTCCAGCACACTGAGATCCCAGTTTTTCACATTTGTGTGGGGAGTTAAAGTTTTGCTTTGATGTATAAGAGACAGAATTTTACTCCATAGTCCAGGCTGGCCTGAAACTTATATTTGGAGAACTTTGACCCATGTGGATAGTTCTATCCCATTGTGCTTAACTACAGATGCTGCCACAAGGGAAGGTTTATTGGGCAAAAGGTGCAACACACCTGAGGAGCAAAAGTAACCACATTTTTGCCATGCTAGAGCACATCCTGGCTGTAGTCATTCCACAGTTGTGACAATACACACACACACACACACACACACACACACACACACACACACACACAGTATATGTATGTACGTTAGATATTTGATTTTCTTTTTTGATTTTCTTTTTTTTTTAACATTTATTTATTTATTATGTATACAGTATTTGCTCTGCATATATGCCCGGGCACCAGATTTCAATGTAGATGGTTGTGAGCCACCATGTGGTTGCTGGGAATTGAACTCAAGACCTTTGGAAGAACAGCCAGTGCTCTTAACCTCTGAGCCATCTCTCCAGCCCTTGATTTTCTTTCTTAAAGTCTCTATAGTGCAAGCTGGTATCAGACTCATAACATTCCTGCCTTAGCTTTTTGAGTACCGAGATTACAGGTGTGCATCATCATGCCTGTTTTGTTTGGTTTTGTTTGGTTTTTCAAGACAGGGTTTCTCTGTGTAGACCAGGCTGTCCTGGACTCACTTTGTAGACCAGGCTGGCCTTGAACTCCCAGAGACCTGCCTGCCTCTGCCTCCCGAGTTCTGGGATTAAAGGCGTTCAACCCCCCCCCCCCACGCCCAGCTGCCTGTTAAAATTAAAAAAATTTTTTCTCATATCCCCATAGTGGTTTCCCTTCTCTCCCCTCCTCCCAGCCTCTCCCTCTACTTCCCTTCTTCTCCCAGTCCCACTGTTCTAATTTCTACAAGAACAACAACCTACTCAGCCATAACATATGCTGAGGACCTGGGTCAGACCCTACAGGTTCCCTGATTCCTGCAAGTCCCCATGGGAGTTCCAGTCAGTTGATTCTGTGGACCTTGTTCCTCTAGTGTGTCATGTTCCCAACCCCTCTGGTTCCTACAAACCTTCCCTCTCCTGTATTAGACTCGCTGAGCTCCACCTAATGTTTGATGTTTGGCTGTGGGACTCTGCATCTGCTCCCATCAGTTGCTGGATAAAGCCTCTCTGGACTTTTTTTTTTTAAAGGACGTCTTTTTTTTTTTTAAAGATTATTTATTTATTGTGTATACAGTGTTCTGCCGGCATGTACACATTCACTCCAGAAGAGGGCACCAGATCTCAATGTAGATGGTTGTGAGCCACCATGTGGTTGCTAGGAATTGAACTCAGGACCTTTGGAAGAACAGCCAGTGCTCTTAACCTCTGAGCCATCTCTCCAGCCCCCATCTCTCTGGACTTTTTTGTTTGTTTTGTTTTTGTTTTTGTTTTTTTTGAGACAGGGTTTCTCTATGTGTGTATACCTGGCTGTCCTGGACTGACTGTGTAGACCAGACTGGCCTTGAACTCACAGAGATTCACCTGCCTCTGCCTCCCTAGTGCCATCCACAAAGCAGATATTCTGTGTAAGGGTGTCTTGCCTTTCTTTGTGACTGTAGAGACAGGACATACTGAGAATTGTCCTTGCTGTTGCTGCTTCGGTGAGTGCTCTCAGCAGTGGCATGTAGAAGGCTTTCCCTGAGTATGAAGGTGCTCAGTGATGGGCTTTCTCTTGGTGCCAAGTCCTGAATGGTTGATTTTTCAAGAGAGTGTTTCTCTGTGTATCCTTGGCTGTCCTGGACTCACTTTGTAGACCAGGTTTTCTTTGACAGAGGTCCACCTGCCTCTGCCTCCCAAGTGCTGAGATTAAAGGCATGCACCACCAAGCCTGGCAATTACAGAGAGCTGTGAACTGCCATGTGGGTGCTGGCATTTGAACCCAGGTCTTTTGGAAGAACAGCCATCTGAACCATCTCTCCAGCCCCTGCTGTTTTTTTTTTTTTTCTTGCTGTTTGTCGTTACTATTTGGGGAGAGAACCTAGCACTTTACTTTGGGGAATGTAACCTTGTAACTGCTGCATTGGCTAGCTAGAGTCCATTGGAAACATGAGTCTAGGAGGCCACAGTCACAGCAGACAGTGATTGGCATAGCCTAGAGGCCTCTGAAGCTGACACACTCTACATTCTATAGACTGTTGCACTTTGTCCTGGGTTTTAGTGACCAGACAGAAATGCTGCAGCAAGGTGGTGTTGGGGGTTTTGTTCTGTCAGTCTGCTCACTTTTCAGACATCCCCAGATCCTAAATAAATACAGAAATATTTGAGAGGTTCATAAAACTTCCTTGGTTTTCATAAAGTAGCCAGACCTATGTTGTTTTCTTCCTTCTTTCCAAACAAGAAAGGTGACTTCAAACCATTAATTCATGTGCATGGGACACTGTAAGAAGACAGTCCCCAGCCCTTTCTTCCTTGTGGGTTTCTTTCTGCCCCCATCCAGAGCCCTGGCTCTACTTCTCCAGCTCTGTTGCCACCTCTGCCAGTTCCTCCCAGTAATGGGCAGCACGTGGTCTGGGCTCAGCACTGACTGATGTCCTGGTGAAGGGAGGGAGGGTGGGCAGCAGGCACGATGGGCATGTCAGGAGGGTTTCACTGCAGCCTGTGCATGTGCACATTCTCAGTTCCCAGCCTCATTCTGAATGTCCTTAGCAGTGGGAAATAACGGAAGCATTCTTATTATGTTTGATTCAGATTTTACTGGACCTTTGTGTCTTTCTGGGAAAATGATGTCACGCGAAGTTGCTTGTATGGAACTTAGTGTTTAGTTAATGCAAGGGCTTATGTTGGCTTTAATAATCTATTGAGCTAAGGTTTGTTTTCTGATTTCTTACGCAGCTCCCTCCATACAGTGGGGCTCCGTGTGGCATTCAGGCTGAAGATGAACTGCCAGATGGTAAGCTGGGTCACATGTGCCGGGTGGGCATGAAACCTGCAAACATATCCTCCATTGGTTCATATCTTGTGTTTTTTTCACTTAAGATCTTATTTATTCATTTATTTGGGGGTGGGCTATGATGTGTGAGTATATTGGGGTGCACTTTCTATGTAGAGGTCAGGTGTCAACTTCATGGAGTGAGTCCTCTCCTACTTTTACTCAGGTACTGGGGGATGGAACAGAGGGCATCAGGCTTATGCAGCAAGCACCTTCAGTTGCTGAGGTGTCTCCTTGGTCTGTGCGTGTCCTTAAGTCCCATCTTCTCTGTAGTCCAGCAGGCTTAAGTTTGTGATCTTAGCTCAGTGTCCCTAGGAGCTGGGGAAGCAGGTGTTAGGTCAGCTGGAGTCACCGTTTCCTTCTTAGAGCTTGAGGCTTGTGCTGGGAACTACAGCTACTTAACTACCAAGTCACCTGATCCACAAATGTGCTTTCAAGTTGGTGCTGGGATCCAGAACATGGGGCACAGTAAGTTCTGGTCTGTTGCCTTAGGAGGCCCTGGGTTTGTGGGTGTGTCACTCCACATGGATGTGTTCAAGTTTCCTGGGTCCAGGGGTTGCTGTGGTCTTGTTTGTTGTCAGCCGAGGGCCATGTGGAACTGTTATAGCATTTGGTATTCATGTCCTGTCTCCCAGATACCTGGGCATTTAGGTACCATTCTCACCTCCTGCTCTGTTCCTGTTTTGCCTCCAGCATGAGCCCTGGCAAAGGGTGGTGCTTACCAAGACGCAGCAGTGTTTGTTACTGAGGCATACTTTAACACATGGCTGTGCAGTCATCACAGGCCCAAACTTGATCATTTCTAGTTAGGATTGTTCTTGGCTTCTGAGAAAAAGAAAGCCGTCTATTTATTTATTTATCTATCTATCTATCTATCTATCTATCTATCTATCTATCTATTTATCTATCTATCTATCTATTCATTTATTTATCTCTTTATTTATTTATCTATTTATCTATTTATTTATTTATCTATTTATCTATCTGTCTATCTATCTATCTATCTATCTATCTATCTATCTATCTATCTAATCTATCATTTATTTATTGAGCCAGGGATTAGTTTCCATGTTTAGTTAGCATGTCAGACCTGCAGTAGGGTGTTATCTATAACTCAGGCTTATGTACAAACTTGAAAAGACTAAGCTGTATCTACTGTAACATCTCAGAAAGTGACTAAGAGAAATGTTAGCAGTTATGCAGTTAGCTGTGATAGGAGATCTGAAGAGAAAGGGCAGGCTTAGGAATAGCTTACCTAGTACAATTAGCAAAATAAACAAGCTCTAGAAGCAAGCCGCTCTTAACTCCATGTGTCTGGGTCCCTGGAGCATCTCTGCCTCTCTGCTTTGCATGCAGTGACTGTCCACACGTGTGATGGTCGACTCTTTGCCTGTGTGTTACATCTGTCACACGTGCCCTTGTGTGAGCAGGAGACAAGGCCGCTCGTTGCTGCTTGGCTCCTCTTCTCCTTTTCTGCTGAAATGTGGCTTTAATTTTGCTGGTTATGCTTCCAGGGTCTTGCTGTTTGCCTGCACAGTTAGTTGACGTGACCACTTAAAGGCTATTTTGTTCTAAAGCCCGATTTGTTTTTCTGTTGTCTAGCTCCATAGAGCAGTGGTTCTCAACCTGTGGGTTGTGACCCCTCGGAGGCCAAGTGCCTCCTTCACAGGGACCACATGTCGGATATCCTGCACATCAAATATTTATATTATGGTGGCTGGAGAGATGGCTCAATGGTTAAGAGCACTGGCTGTTCTTCCAAAGGACCCGGGTACAAATCCCAGCACCTGCATGGCAGTTCACAGCTATCTGAAATGGCCTGGTGTGGTGGTGCACACCTTTAATCCCAGCAGAGGCAGGCGGATCTCTGAGTTCAAGGCCAGCCTGGTCTACAAAGTGAGTCCAGGACAGCCAGGGTTTCACAGAGAAACCCTGTATCAAAAAACCAAAAAAAAAAAAAATGCACATCATGATTTATAGCATTAGCAAATTGCAGTTATGAAGTAGCAACAAAATAATTTTATGGTTGGGGGTCACCGCAACATGAGGAGCTGTATTGAAGGGCCGCAGCGTTAGGAAGGCTGAGAGCCGCTGCTCTAGAGCCTTCCACACTGTGGTAATGAGTCTGTCCCCTTTAAGGCTGCCTGACAACAGGTGGCAGATACCACACTCACTTCTGAATGTCTTTCATTGCCTACTGTCTATTTAGGATGCTATGACTCTACAGAGTGTATGAAAGTGAGTAAGTGCTCCGTCTCCTCTGCCTGCCAGCAGGTAACCTCGGGGCATCTTAGTCATGCCCTATCTGCTGCTACCCCTTCTAGGCAGTTGCTGGACTTTGAAGCAGTTTGTCCTTGCTGTCCATCCAGCTACCTATTGAAGTTCTATTGCTCTCTGCATAGCTTTTTGGGAATTGAGCACAGTGCTGGGACTAAAAGGGATCATATCAGCACACCCCACTGGGACAGTATTTTCATACACTGTCACAGTCTTTTCTTGCACTGGCCACTCAGCCTCCCACTGAGCCACATCCACAGCCCCTCTTGCCTTTCTTTTGTACTGTTAATCTTTGGTAACTCACTTGGTCTCATCAGTAAATGTAACCTTCCTGAGCGGGAACTTTGCCTTCCCTGCTTGGGAAATCTCCAGCCCGCCATAGATGTATGTGTACCTGATGGGACCCACTTTGAGAAATGTCTTGTTTTGTTTTAAAGATTTATTATTTTCTGTGCAGTGGTGTTTTGCCTATATGTATGTCTGTGTGAGGGTTTTGGATCCCCTGGAACTGGAGTTTCAGACAATTGTGAGCTACCATGTGGGTGCTGGGAACTAAACCTGGGTCCTGGTTAAGAGCCAGTGCTCTTAACCTCTGAGCTATCTCCCCAGCCCCCTTGTTTTGTTTCCTAATGTACGTGTGTGGGGTTTTTTATCTTTTATGTGCATGTCTGTGCACCATGTGTGTGCCTGGTGCTCACAGAGGCCAGAAGAGGACGTGGAACCTCTTAAAACTGACGTTCCAGACAGTTGTGAATGACCATGTAGTTGCTGAGAATTGAACCTGGGTCCTCTGGAAGAGCAGCTAGTTCTCTTAACCACTGGCTAGGATGCCCTCATTTCCCTGGGCTGTTCATCTTCTGATATACTGCCCATGTGCCCAGAGTGTTGTTTTCCTTATGCATTGTTGGGCTATTGAGAGTCACATTTGTAGACCTCTCCTTTCTTCACCTAAAGGATGGTCTCAGTATGAGCTTTATATGTCATTGTGTGTACCCTTGTGAGAATAAGAGGAACTGTCCTGAAATACCATGTTGGGCAGATTTCAAAGTGTTTCTCTTGATATCAGGTCACAGCCTGGAACGTTGTTCTCTGATAAGATTGAGAATTGATGAAGAAGGCACTTTCTTTTTTTTTTTTTTTGTTTTTTTGTTTTTCGAGACAGGGTTTCTCTGTTTAACAGCTCTGGCTGTCCTGGACTCGCTTTGTAGACCAGGCTGGCCTCGAACTCGCAAAGATCCTCCTACCTCTGCCTCCCAAGTGCTGGGATTAAAGGCGTGCGCCACCACCGCCCGGCTAGAGGAAGGCACTTTCTACTGGGAATAATCAGTCTGTGAGCTTCATGGCACCCAGCACAGTCACTCTGGGTGTGTCTGCATGGTACACGTGTTCTCAAGCATACACATCAGTGTTTGGCGGGTAGCTTCAAGCATTGTGGGTAAGATAGCACTTAAAGGAGCCTAAACCCTAGGTGTAACAGAAGCTGTTGCTCTTTGGTAATCCATTTCAAAGTGAGGAAACAGAACTGTTCGTGCAAATAGATGCAAGCCTGCTGTGGTCTCATAGTCACTGTTTAGAGCAGGATTGCCTTTCTTCCCACCCTAGCTCAATGCTTCCTTCTCTAGTTAGCATGTCATTGTTTCCTTTGAACCTGCATTTCCCTCTTCCTATGAAAAGTCTTTAAGCCGTCCAGGATAAAACATACTTAGAAAATAATGTTTGGGTTATAGATCTGTCCTTGAAATGCAGGACTTAAAAACTACTGCCATCTTATAACATGCCTGAAGGCGTGGACACTGGGAGGGGCCCATCACACATGTCTTTGCACACACACTGCCTAGGGGTTCTGTAGCTTCTAGGGAGAAGCTGATGTAACAGTGTCTCAGGTTGTGCCTCAGAGCCCACTCTTCCTCAGCTTTAAGTAGGCACGAGACTTGCAGGGAAGGACAAGTTCTCACTGTAGTCCAGCCTGGAACCTGTACTACTCACACCTCAGCTCTTCATGCTAGGGTTTCAGGCGTGGGCCTGCATGTCTTTTTTTCTTTTAAATAAGATGTGATTAAGGCCAGGTAAGCATGCTCTGTACCGCTGAAGTGTATTTCTGAGGAATATTTTTTTTTTTTTTTTTTGGTTTTTCGAGACAGGGTTTCTCTGTGTATCCTTGGCTGTCCTGGACTCACTTTGTAGACCAGGCTGGCCTCGAACTCACAGTGATCCGCCTGCCTCTGCCTCCCAAGTGCTGGGATTAAAGGCGTGCGCTACCACCGCCCAGCTTCTGAGGAATATTTTAAACAAGAAGATGCTTATTTATTTATTTGTTTGTTTGTATAGTGAGGCTCCCGGAGCTGCCATGGGACGGAGAATGACCCTGGGCTCCTAACCCTGCCTCACTTCCTCCAGCACCTCGATCACATGCCCCACTAATTTTTTCATTACAAATTTAATTTAATTTCTACTCTGTTTTTTGAAAGTCTTTCTTAGTTACCCAGATAACCAAAGGTAAGGGCAGGCTTCTATTTTTCTTTTTTTTTAAGGTTTAAAAAATTTTTTTTTTAATATTTTAAAATAAATTTTTAAATAAATCACTTTTTTTAAAATAAATTTTTTAAAACCTGAGACAGGGTTTCTCTGTGTATCCTTGACTGTCCTGGACTCACTTTGTAGACCAGGCTGGCCTTATCCGCCTGCCTCTGCCTCCCGAGTGCTGGGACTAAAGGCGTTTACCACCATGCCCGGCTTTCTTTTCATTTTTTAAAAGTTATTGTTACTAATTTCTTTCAAGTTACATCTCAAAGTCCCCTCACTCCTCCCCTCGAGGTCCCACCCTACCTCCTGCTTCCCCTAGGCTTCTATTTTTCATAACCCCAATTTAGTGTTGTTTTTTTTTTTGGTTTTTCGAGACAGGGTTTCTCTGTTTAACAGCTCTGGCTGTCCTGGACTTGCTTTGTAGACCAGGCTGGCCTCGAACTCACAAAGATCCGCCTGCCTCTGCCTCCCAAGTGCTGGGATTAAAGGCGTGCGCCACCACCGCCCGGCTTTAGTGTTGTTTTTTAATCGATGTCATTTTCAGCAGATTAGGCATAAAGCCTGTCGTAGCTGTGTTAGAAAAGAACACAAGGTATCAGCTCTCAAAGAGGACAAATGGCTTGGGTACGGTGTGGCTTGTATCCTGTGCTCAGAACGGATAAGCATTGACTGATCCTTTCTTTTCAGTAGGACAAGAGCATCAGAGGATTGAGTTCGGTGTTGATGAAGTCATCAAACCGAGTGATGGTTTGCCAGGACCCCCTAGCTACAGTATTTCAAGCACCTTGAACCCGCAGGCCCCTGAGTTTATTCTTGGTTGTACAGCTTCCAAAAAGACCCCTGATGGCATAGAAAAAGATGAGACCTATAGCTCCATTGACCAGTACCCAGCCTCGGCCCTGGAAGACAGCTCTACTGTGGAGGCAGAAACCTTGGAGAACGATGGTGGCTCTGGCGGTCTTGGTCAAAGGGAGCGTAAGAAGAAGAAGAAGCGACCCCCTGGGTACTACAGCTACCTGAAAGATGGTAGTGAAGAGACCGTTTCTCCAGCTGCCCTGCTCAATGGCCATGCCAGTTCAGTGGTCACGAACAGCGAGGGTGTAGAGGACACTGAGTTCATGGTGGATATGCTTCCTTCGGTCATGCCCAGGACTTGTGACAGCCCTCAGAATCCCATGGACTTCATCAGCGACCCTGTCCCTGACAGTCCTTTCCCCAGAACACTGGTCGGTGATGCTAGGACTCCAGGGCTGCTTGAGGGCTGCCCTGGAGCTGACTTGGAGCAACCCTGCCTCCCTGCAGACAACCTACTAAGGACAGCTGTGACACAGTCCTGTGCTGGCACCGATACTACTGAGAACCTCGCAGTTGCTAATGGAAAAATACTTGAATCCTTCGGCGAGGACACTGCTGCCAATGGGGTAGAGTTGCACACTGAGGAGAGCACAGACTTGGACCCTGCAAAGCCTGAGAGCCAGTCACCTCCTGTCGAAAGTGCGCTCTCTGCGTCTGGCGCCATTCCCATTAGTCAGCCTGCAAAGTCCTGGGCTAGCCTCTTTCATGATTCTAAGCCCTCTTCCTCTTCACCCATGGCATTTGTGGAAACTAAGTGTTCCCCCCCTCCCCCATCTCCCCTGGCCTCTGAAAAGCAGGTGGAGATCAAAGAAGGGCTTGTTCCAGTTTCAGAGGACCCCGTAGCCATAAAGATTGCAGGTACAGTTAAACAGATAGGCTGAGGGAGACGGGAGTGGGCGGGGCTTAGGACCCCACACTATGCCCCACACTATACCCGCAGTGGTGGTAGGTGACCACGTGGTAAAAGGAAGTAAAGGGCATGTATACATTGTGTTATCCAGTAGTAAAACAATAGATAGAGAAAGAAAGATGGTAGGAGAGGGTGTTATGCCTTTATGTCAGTGGGAAAACCCTGTGTTTATTATGAGTTCTTACTGACTTCATTTCCATTTCTTGGTGCTATACTGTTGGAATGTATGGCAAAGATGTCCTGTGCTGTAGCTAGGGTATACTTCAGCTGTGCTGGCCCTCCTCAGTTCATACTGGCTCTGTGTTCTCTTTTTCTATGTCAGTGTAGAAAGAAACATTTAAAAAATTAATGCAAC
Organism: Lophiomys imhausi; assembly: GCA_907164525.1. NCBI lineage: Eukaryota > Metazoa > Chordata > Mammalia > Rodentia > Muridae > Lophiomys > Lophiomys imhausi. Next base: position 65,641 of record CAJQZJ010027407.1, on the reverse strand, counting down.
TCTTCTCCCTTCCCTTGGTGACTTTGGGATTATTAATGGGTTTCATTCAGAATTGTATCAGCAAGGTGAAGGTAGGAGGTGAGAGATAGGAACTTATGTGCAGAGCGGGTCTTCAGGTCCCCAGCTCCTGAGACTGCTGCCGTGTGCCCTTGGAGTGCTCAGAGTCCCAGCAGACATTAAGGCGTATCCACTTGATGGTTGGTGCTGACAAGAAGTCATGACTTTTAAATATCACATTGAAACACAGACCTGTAATCCTAGCTCTCAGGAGGCTACGGCAGGAAGAATGGCAGTTAGAGGCCAGCCTGGCTTTAGTAGCAAGACCCTGTCTCAAAAAAGAAGCCAAACAAAGATGAGAACATTTTATTCCCTATGTGTGATACATTATTCTGAGTATTAGTGTTCTGAAGTCCATTCTAATGAGAAAATTGATGGGATTTTAAATTTTTATTGTTTTGGGTTTCATATGTATGTTTTGTTTGTTCTTGGTATAACATCTCCTCATGTAGCCCAGGCTGTCTTCAAAGTGGCTTTTCTCCTGCTTCCACCTCCTGAGCGCTGGGCTTACAAGGTGCCGCTGTACTCCCCTGGGACAACGTACTTACTTTTAAGTCTTATGTGAATGGGTGTTTTGCCTTTATGTGTGTCTAGGCAGCACTGTGTGTGTTTGCTTCTGCAGATGCTAGAAGCGATCATCAAATCCCCTGGAACTAGAGTTACAGTCTGTTGTAAACCCTTGTGTGAGTGCTGGAAATCAAACTTGGGTCCTCTGCAATAGCAGCTGGTGCTATTAACTGCTGAGGATTGTGGTTTTAAAGTAAATTTCTTCTCTGCAGACCCCCACCCAGGACTTTCTTCTTTTCTTTGTTTTATTTTCTGTGTGTTTTGCCTGCATGTACACCCTGTGTGGGTACCAGGAATTGAACTCACATTTTCTGCAAGAGTACCAAGCGCACTTAACCTCTGAGCCATCTCTCCAGCCCGTTTTTCTTTTCCGTTCAGGCAATTTCACTCTGTAGCCCAAGCTTTTCACAAATTCTAAAGTTTCCCTGGTGCTGGGGTTCTACATGCACATCTCTGTCCCCTGCTGGATTTCTTTAATATATAGTGGATATGTTTCTTCTAGAAGTATCTGCTGCATGACTGGGAGATGGCTCACTAGGTAAGAGCACTTGTTATGCAAGTGGGAGGATCTGAGTTTGAGTCTCCGACATACATGTGAAGAGGACAGATAGGGCTCTGCCACTGGGGGTCAGAGCCAAGTAGAGTCTGGGAACTTGTTGGCAGACCTCTGTTTTCTGGGCCAGCCAGGACAAATGGTGACAGCAAAAGAAGTTCCATTGTTAACCAGACAAGTCTCAGGGTGGACAGACATTCATGTTTCATGTCACTCTAAGTGCATATTGGCCTTGCTTGGTGGGGTGGGTTAAGACAGGATTTCTCTGTTTCTGGCTGTCCTAGAACTCACGTTGTAGACCAGGCTGCCCTCAAACAGAGATCCATCTGCCTCTGCCTCCCAGGTGCTGGGATTAAAGGCGTGTGCCACCACCACCCAGCTATATTGGCCATTTTTAGTAGGGGTAACTGGGTCAGGAAAGCAATGGAAGGAAACTTGAGAATCATGGAACTGGTGTTTCTGGTGGGAGAACAATGTCTTCACATCACTATCTGGAGTTAGTGAGCAGCAAAGATGGTCAGGATTGACTGTAGTTTCCTTGTGAGCAGAGGCCTCAGTGGGCTGTTTGTGGGTTGCTTGTCAATACACCCTTGCTTTTAATGCAGTCTTCCTGGAGCTTTCGAGGGACACATGTGAGATCCCAACTAAACTGTCAAATGCTTTCAGAGCACATTAGAACTTTGCATCAGCTTTAAAGGAATACACAGCCAAGTGCCCACCTTAAATCCTAGTGGGACAAGAACTTGATGAGCTGGATCTCGAAGTCTGTCCAGCCGTGTGGGGCAGGTACTTTGCTGCGTTCTTCATGTGTGCTGGACAGCCATTGTAAGCTGAGCTGCCTAGAGGAAGAAAGGTGTATTTTAAGTGTGAAAGACAATACAGTCTAAGACTTGTTTTGGTGGCTCAGAACTGACCTGAGACCTTGTGTTACTATAGTTTAGGTCACTTTGCTATCCTACCTGGGTAGGAACTAAGGTAGCAAGAGTAAGGAAAGGAAAGTCCATTAAGTGTGACAGTGACAAGGCATGGATTGTTAGGTTAGACGCTGCTGTATGGCTAGGTGTCGGGGTGTGGCAGGTACTGGGTGGCTAGACAGCTGTTGGGCTTCTAGAACCAGTCCAAGTTCCCCTGGGATTGCACCCTCAGATCTTGTGAAAACTAACTAGGAAAACCCACTAGTCTTAAGCTTGTGCTGTCATGGAAACTCAATGTAACTCCCTTCCTTCCGTTTGTAGGTAGTCTGTGTTGAATCATTTACAGTATGTGAACTCTGTATGTCTTCAGATATAAAAGGGATATTCAGTGATTTAATTTTTCTGCTGTCAACAGATTACATAAGAAAGCTGGAATATGCTCAGCCTTTTAATATCTCTGATTTTACCAAAATGGAGACACTGATTTCAGTGGGTTTGTGTGTGTGTGTTTTTTTTTTTTTTCAAGACAGGGTTTCTCTATGTATCCCTTGCTGTCCAGTACTCACTCTGTAGGTCAGACTGGCCTCGAACTCACAGAGATCTGCCTTCCTCTGGCTTCTGAGTGCTGAGATTAAAGGCGTGTGATTTCAGTGTATTTTATAAATCATTTGGCACTACCATTCCATAAGCATTGTTTTGGATAGCTCCACCAACTCCCATGAGAAAGATGTATTGGATGGCCCTTTCCCCCAGACTGCCTTGAATAAAAAGAAATTCATGGGGAGTTTAGTGTTCCAGCCAGTTTCCAGTGTTTGGCTCTAAAGGATGATGCTTGAGAAGCAGCAGTGACTACCTCAGCAGAGCTCAGCCTTCTCTCTCCATAATGATATGCTGTGGAATGAGTGGACTCCCCAGGTAAGTAAAGAGTTGACCCAGGCAGGAGGGGACAAGATCGTCAGCAGTCTCCTCTCCGTGACTCAGGAAGGGTCTGTCTTCTGTCTGTGTGGCAATCATTGAAGGAGCAGGCTCCCAGTGCAAGGCTTGGTACTGAGCAGGAGCAGTGGGTGTGGAGGCTGTGAGTTACCTACCCTCCTTCCTTTTTTCTTTTTTGTTTTTTTCAAGACAGAGTTTCTCTGTGTAGCCCTGCTGTCCTGGAACTTGCTCTGTAGACCAGGCTGGCCTCAAATTCACAGAGATCTGTCTGCCTCTTCAGAGTGCTGTGGGAGCCACCACCGGACTGCTGAGGCTTTGATCTTAACCTTAAGATACTCAGCTGAAATCATTTTGCAGCTGCTCATTTCTTTTGAAATGGAACTTATTGATACACAGTCACAAAATAGTGTGGTTTGGGGGAATATAGATTGTTTCCTTTTGGGATGATGAAAGATGTTTTCTCAAACTCTTGTGTATTCTTTTCCCTCTTACTTTGTTTGATTACCTTGTTTTTGTTTTGTGTGTCTTTGCCGCCCCACCCCCCCTCCACCCCGACAGGGTTTCTCTGTGTATCCTTGGCGGTCCTGAACTCAGGCTGTCCTTGAACTCACAGAGATCCACCTGCCTCAGCCTCCCAAGTGCTGAGACTAAAGGGATGTGCTACCACACCTGACAATTACAGACCTTGTGGGTGCTGGGGTTTGAACCTGAGTCCTTTGGAAGAGCAGCCAGTACTCTTAACCGTTGAGCCATCTCTCCAGCCCACAGCCCTCTTAAAAAAAAAAAGAAAACATTTTTATGAGTGTGTTATGTGTGGTATGTGCACACCCAAGCACACGTGTCATGGTCAGAGGACAAGTTGCTCTACCATGTGGGTCCTAGGATTAAACTCGGATTTGGCCCTTGAGCCACCTGCTGACTCGGCATCTTTCCAAGGAGGCTTATGGGGTGTCTGTAATGGCCACTGTGTATTTCTCTATGTCACTGTCCTTGGTCCAGGAGAGTATTATTTAGTTCATCACATCTGTTCAAGGAGGAGCTAAAGGCACTGCTTTAGATTACAAAATGTGAACCCAGCACCTTGGTTTGGATGCCCATGTTTGTTCTTTGTGGTCATGTTCCCATGTGTAGAGGCCAGAGGACTACTTTTGGGAGTCACCCTTCCTTCCACTGTGTGAGTTTCAGGTATGCACCTTAAGTAATCAAATCTAGTGGCAAAAGCCTTATATGCCATGCCATTTCACCAGCCTGAGCTTTCTTATTTCATAGGTGTGAGATAAATGAGTTTTGTTTAAGATCTCTTGGGCCATTTCTGATGAAGTGGAAGGGATTTGTATGCCCGTACCAAATCATCATGGCTGTCCATCCGCTATGCACAGCGTGCCTGCCGTGTAATGTAGGGCAAGGAGAACAGATTGGCTCTGTCTTGTTTAAGGTATGAGATAAGAAAGGAATAGATGGGGACTGGGGGAGTTAAGAGCACTGGCTGCCCTTCCAGAGGACCCAGGTTCGATTCCCAGCACCCACATGGCAGCTTACCATGGTCTGTAACTCCAGTTACAGGAGTTCTGACACCTTCACATAGACACATATACAGGCAAAATGCCAATGCACATAAAATAAATAACTTTTGTTTTTGTTTTTTGAAACAGGGTTTCTCTGTATAATAGAGCCCTGCCTGTCCTCTACTCACTTGTAGGACAGGCTGGCCTTGAACTCACAGAGATCCCCCTACCTCTGCCTCCTTAGTGCTATTATTAAAGGTGTGCACCACCACACCTGGCCTGTTTTTTTCTTTTTTAAAAAGTTATTTATTAGCCAGGAGTGGTGACACACACCTTTAATCCCCACACCCAGGAGGCAGAGGTAGGGGGATCTCTTTGAGTTCAAGGCCAGCCTGATCTACAAAGTTCAGGACTGCACAGAGAAACTCTGTCTTGAAAAAACAAACAAAAAACTAACCAAACAAAAACAAAAACAAAAAAAGAGGAAAAGAAAGAAACAGAAGGGGAGACCAGGGGACTGGCAGGGCTGAGGCAGCAGCCTTGGGGCAAAGGACATGGAGACTTATGATGAGATTTAACAGCATTAGGGTCTTGTTTTCAAAGAACTTTTTTTTTTTTTTTAAAGGTTTTTTGAGACAGGGTTTCTCTGTGTGTCCTGGACTCACTTTGTAGACCAGGTTGGCCTTGAACTCACAGAAATCCACCTGCCTCTGCCTCCCTGAGTGCTGGGATTAAAGGCGTGTGCCACCACACCCAGCAATTACAGACAGCTGTGAACTGCCATGTGGGTGCTGGGATTTGAATCCGGGTCCTTTGGAAGAGAAGTCAGTGCTCTTAACTACTGAGCCATCTCTCCAGCCCGTTTTCAAAGAACTTTGAACTCAGGAGGAAATTTGCCAGTGATACAAGGCTCTAAGGTGCTAAGTCATCTCTCCAACCCTGAAGAGAACAATAGAATAATCTTTATGGGGGAAAACTACCTGTCGGTGCAGTTACCCTGCACCTAGGGATTGTACCAGAGGGCAAAGGTTTGAGCGCTGCCTGTAGCAAGGGTTTGTCCCGCCGCTGCACATCTTGTTTTGTGCTGTGTCTGCATGTTTGCAGGTGTTGAGCAGACCAGTGGGTGGTGCTAAGAGACAAGCTTGGTATTTTGGAAGGAAAATGGGAACTGAGCATGTGGGTTCTCACTAAATGCCAGAACGGAGCCGATGATAACTGGCTTTGGGTTTTGGTTGCGTCCCTGGTCTGCAGTGCTCTGCTCTGTGGAGCCCTGGGCTGTGGAGGTCACTCTGGCCTGGAGTGCTTCTGGACAGCTAACGAGGCTCGATGTAGGGCTTACTGCAACCAGCTTGTCTAATTTCCTTTTGAAAAGGAATTAGCTTTGGGTGGTTTCTGTTTGTTCTGGTTTGGTTTTTGGAGACAGCGTTTCTCTGTGTATCAGCCCTGACTGTCCTGGAATTCACTCTGCACACAAGGCTGGCCTCGAACTCACGGAGATCTGAGCGCTTGTGCGTCCCAAGTGCTGGGTTTAAAGGCATGCACCACCATGCCTGGCAGGAATTAGCTTTGTCATAGGTGAAGCTGGGTTATTTTAAACTGATGCAATGTACTCAGAACACTGCAATCATATAGTGTGTTTTTATGTATGGTATGTGTGAGTGGGTGTGCATGCCAGCTAAAGGCATCTTGTAGGGGTTCACAAGGCAACTTTTAGGGAGTTCGTTCTTACCTCCATTTGTTTTGTTTTGTTTTTTGTTGTTTTTGTTTTGTTTTGCTTTTTCAGACAGGGTTTCTCTGTGTATCCTTAGCTGTCCTGGACTTTGTAGACCAGGCCAGCCTTGAACTCACAGAGATCTTCCTGCCTCTCTTTCCCAAGTGCTGGGATTAAAGGCATGCACTACCATGCCCAGCAATTACAGACAGCTGTGAACTGCCATGTGGGTGCTGGGATTTGAACCCAGGGTCCTTTGGAAGAGCAGCCACTGCTCTTAACCGCTGAGCCCCACCTGTTTTTTTTTTTTTTTTTTTTAATCAGAGTCTTGTTTCTGCCACTTCACTGCATACTATATCCATGTTAGGTGACCTACAGTGTTGGGGCAATTTCGTGTCTCAGCATGTGGTCTTTCCATAGGAATGCTGGGATTTGTTTTGTTCTACTTTGTTTGAGGCAGGTCCTCTCCCTGTAGCCTGGAACTCTTGAACCCCCCAGCTTCTGCCTTCCAAGTGCTGGGATTAAAGGCAAACATCATCCCATCTATCTCCTGCTTTTTTAAAAACAGAGATTTCTTGGCTCACTTTTCTAAAATGTGGATCCTGGGGATCTGAACTCAGGTCATGAGGCCTGGCAGCAAGTGCCTGTAACTGCTGAACTGCCCGACCAGTCTGTAAAGAGAGTTTTCATTAAACCCACCATATGCAGTGGAGAGGAAAGAGCCAGGCACGTCGGTGCACAATTGCATCCGATTCAGTGCCAGGACTCAGTTTTCTCATCCATAAGATGGAGTGTCAGTGCCTCTTTGGCAAAGTTGCTATGAAGTTGATGTTAATAGGCAGGCAGCTCCAGGCACTGGTGGGAGGTGTTGGCGTGTGTCTTCACATCCTAGGTCTGTGAGCTTTACACATTTGATCTCACTGGATGCATTCTGCTGCTTCTCTGGAGTGTATAATGAAAGTTACTTACTGTTCTTCTTAGACTGGAGGAAAAGGGAAAGGGGCGGGAGAGGGAATATATATTTAAACTATGCAAATTAATTTCCTCATCTGACTTTTGGACACCAGTACCCATTAGTGTTTCCTTTCTTTCCTGTGAAAAAGTTTGAAAGTAAGGGAGGCATCATGGTGTGGCCCTAGATTGTGTGTTGATCACAGGCAAACTGTTCATATGGTAGAAAGCAGATAGTGTTCCTAGATGGCTGAAAGTTAGGTCCTACTAGTTCTTAACACTTGCGGATTGTAAAGAACAGACTGAGTATTAGGGAACATGTTCACTGTAGCCATTACTGTTACAGTATTCATTATGAGACTTGGGAAGAGCCTGGAACTTACTGAGTAGCTCAGGCTAGCCTCAGACTCACAGAGGTCTGCCTGGCACTGCATCTTGAGTGCTTGGATTAGAGGGTTCAGCACCATATCAGGATAGGTTTGTTTTTGTTCTTGTCTTTTTTTTTTTTTTTTTTTTGGTTTTTCGAGACAGGGTTTCTCTGTGTATCCTTGGCTGTCCTGGACTCACTTTGTAGACCAGGCTGGCCTCGAACTCACAAAGATCCGCCTGCCTCTGCCTCCCAAGTGCTGGGATTAAAGGCGTGCGCCACCACCACCCGGCTTGTTCTTGTCTTTGAGACAGAGTCTCATGAAGTTCATGCCAGCCTAGAACTTACTGTAAAGACTGAGGCTGACTTTGAACTCCTGATCCTTCTATATCTGTCTCCCAAGCGCTAAAACTACAAGGATGTGCCATCACTCACTTCCTTGTCTTTGTTTTTTTGGTTTTTTGAGACAGGGTTTCCTCTAATAGCCTGGCTATCTTGGATTCGCTTTGTAGACCAGGCTGGCCTCGAACTCACAGAGATCCGCCTGCCTCTGCCTCCCCAGTGCTGGGATTAAAGCCATGCGCTACCATGCCCGGGTCCTTGTCTTTGTTTTAAAAGGCATTTCTAAGTAGGCCTGATGGCATGTACTTGTAATCCTGGTGCTGAAGCAGAGGAATTACTGTGAGTTTGAGGTTAGTCAGGGCTATATATTATCAGGCCAGTCAAAGCTACATAGTGAGACCTTGTCTCAAAATCCAATGTAGATCAAGATGGCTAGTTGTAAAAAATGACATTCGTGGGGGCTGGAGAGATGGCTTAGCAGTTAAGAGCACTCACTGGTTGCTTATCCAAGGACCTGGGGTTCAAATCCCAGCACCCACATGGCAGTTCACAGCTGTCTGTAATTGCTGGGCATGGTGGTGCACGCCTTTAATCTCAGCACTTGGAAGGCAGAGGGAGGCGAAGCTCTGTGAGTTTGAGGCTAGCTTGGTCTACAGAATGAGTGTAGGACAGCCAGAGATACACAGAGAGGCCCTGTCTTGAAAAACAAAACAAAACAAAAAAAACGAGAGAGAGAGAGAAAATGACATTCGTAGTTTTCTTTTTCCTTTTTGGTGTGGGGGATTTTTTTTTTTTTTTTTTTTTTTGTAACAGCCCTGGCTGTCCTGGAACTCATTCTGTAGACCAGGCTGGTCTTGAACTCACAGATCCACCTTCCTCTGCTTTCTGAGGACTGGGATTAAAGGCATGCACTACCACGTCCAGCTTTTTCCTTTTTTTTTTTTTTTTTTTTTTTGTAAAGATAGAGTCTTACTATGTAGCCTTGATTGGCTTCACTCCCAGATCTACCAGCCTCTAAATGTGCACCACCATGCCTGGCTTCATAGTTTTCTTAAAACTGGAAGTGTTTTGTTTTTTTTTGTTGTTGTTGTTTTGTTTTGTTTTTTCGAGACAGGGTTTCTCTGTGTAGCCCTGGCTGTCCTGGACTCAGGCTGTCCTTGAACTCACAGAGATCCGCCTGCTTCTGCCTCTCGAGAGCTGGGATTAAAGGCGTGCGCCGCCACCGCCCGGCAAAACTGGAAGTGGTTTTAGGAGGTGAATCTCAGGAGAGAAACCTGCTTCTTAGTGGAACAAGAAGTTTGCCTGCAGAATGAATGAATCAGTGATCTGACTTGTGATGGGAACTGACTGGCAGGAGCAGTTGTCACTTTGTGTGGCCATCATGCACTCACTGTATCATGCCGGGTCTTGTGTGAGCCCAGGAGGCACACTTCTCCTGAAGTCCATTTGAAGCTGGTGTCCAGGAGCCCTTGCTGCCAGTGAAACATGCTGTCAGTCTTGATGGGGAGGAAGCTAGTGTCTTCCACATCTCTCTGCTGCTAATGATTTTGTCTTTGTCAGTGTTAATGGCCTTTGTGCTTCCTAGTATAGAAGAAAAGTAAATGTTGATGTTTGGAGGAAAGTTTTGAAAATTTTGGAAAAAAAAAAAAAAAGAACCAAACAATTCCTCATTCAGTAAAAGCTGATGTTGAATTAAGAGGAGCTTTAATAATAAGGACTTTGGAGGACATACACTCTCCTGGAGGAATCTCTCAGCCCTTCAGAAATGCTGCTGACTGGAATGTTGTTAATGTCTTCATTTGCTTCTTCACTCTTGCAGAGTTACTGGAGACTGTAACCCTAATTCATAAGCCAGTGTCATTGCAACCCCGTGGGCTGATCAATAAGGGAAACTGGTGCTACATTAATGCCGTATCCTTCCTGGATGCCATCCCCAGGCCTGGCCACCGCCGTGCCCCTCTCTCTGGGTGTGTTTGACTTACTGCAACTTCCGCAGGGCAGTTGGCCTGGACGCTCAACACCAAGGCTGGGCCATCATGTGGTCTTCTGCCTCATAGTCAGTGATACCCTTGAGTCCCACTTCTCCACCCTCTGTGCAGACTGATCTGTTGGCCTGTGAAGACAGTCAGGCATGTTCTGTTCTCATTGGAGTGGTTGTTGATAGTAGGACAGAATGACCACATAGAACTGGAAGCTTTGCTCTAAAGTGGGAACATTTTGCTCAGCTAGTTTCCTGAATGTCACCCTGGCTGACAGTGGATCCTTACATGGCCATTATGAGGCAACTATCTTCTTATTTGGTTTATTCCTTTTTGTGTTTACATATCAAAGTAGTTTAGTGTCCTTGGCTTATCTTGTTTTTATATGCCTTTAGAAAGTTTGCTTTATCTGTTTCATTTCCTTTACACTTCCTTACTGCGACATTTAGACCCTGCAGGCATTGGTGGCTTGCCCTCCGATGTACCACCTGATGAAGTTCATTCCTCTGTACTCAAAAGTGCAAAGGCCTTGCACATCAACGCCCATGATAGATAGCTTGTAAGTAATGCGCTCACACATGTGCCAGGGGTTGGGGCTTTCCCTGTGGTGATGGAACTTGGAACAGTTTGACAAAGCACATGCTCCCTGAGCTGAGTGAGTCCAGCCCTCAGCTCTGGGTCTTCTGCAGACGAGGGCTGGAATATCTCCCTGCCCTGCTTCTAAGTTTATGTGTAGGAGTGTTTTGCCTGCATATACGTAAGTGCACCACAGGTGTGCAGTGCCCATGGAGCTCTAGGAGGACTTCGGATCTCCTGCACCTGGAGTTACAGCCACATGTGAGTCACCAGTGAGTGGGTGCTGAGAACTGAACCCTGGTGCCTTGCAAGTGCTCTGAGCTGCTGAGCCACCTCTCCAACCTGTGGCGTTCTCATTAAAGGAAGATGCTGTTGAGGTTCTATGGAAGTTAACCTGAAGTATAACAAGGTTTTGCTTGTCTATCCTTCATACTAAGGAGGAAACCTTGTACTGTTATCTAGCCTGAAATGCCGTTTCAGAACGGTCTCACGGTGTGCAGATTCTGTGTAGGAACAGAATTCTGTGTAGGGTGCTGTCACACCGACCAACACTAGCGGCACAGCTGCTGCTTAATGTGCTGCTGTGTCAAGGCCCACTCCTAACGTGTGCTCTGCTTCACCTTCTTTTTCTGTTTAGTGTTCGGCTAATGAATGAGTTTACTAATATGCCAGTACCTCCCAAACCCCGTCAAGGTAAGTCAGTGAGCAGCTGTGATAACTTGTCGTTGGGAACATGGAATAAGGGAATAAGCATGTTTTAAATGCCATCTTGTTGGAAAGGAGATGTCCTTTGTAATCTAAGTGTTCACCCTGTGCAGATCTCAGTCTCCTGCGGTGGGGATTTGGGTGGCTTTGCTTTCTGTCCTTTATGCTGTCTTTTTAGTTACCAGAATCTGTTTTTCTTGCAGCTCTCGGGGATAAAATCGTGAGAGATATCCGCCCAGGAGCTGCCTTTGAACCCACATACATTTACAGACTCCTGACAGTTATCAAGTCGAGCCTGTCTGAAAAGGTCTGGGGTGTTCTGTGGTAGCCATAGAAAATGCTCCCAGGAGCTGGGATAGGGCACATGCCTGTAGTTCTAGCATGTAGGGGGTGAGGCAAGAGGACCTCTGGGAATTCAAGCCTAGCCTGGGCTATGGAGCAGGTTGTAGATGAGCCTGAACCACTGTCAGTGGTGATTGCTGCTGATTGTGTGTACCATGACCTGTGCTGCGGTAGGTAACTTGTTGGTGTGAGGACGAGGTGAAGTTTATAGTGGAGCCACTTGATGAGTTAGAGTGTGCCAGTTACCCACATTTCACAGCACCAAGTACCAAGGACTGGCTTCTCATGAGCTCTGCTTGCCTGTGAGTCCATGCTGGGGATGGGCAGAGCCTGGCCTCTGAGTCTGTCCTAATTATTGCACTCCATTTGGGTAGAGTGGGGATTCTTGGTCCTGGAGTGCCCAGTCTCCATGCTCAAGCTACAGCAGCAGTTCCATCAACTTGGCTCTTCCTTTTGTTTTTTTTCCTAAATACTACATAATGTGTTACTAAGGGCAAGTGAGCAAAGGAGCCAGGAAACCTTACAGATGGCCCTGAGAGCTGTTGAGAGTGACTGAGGCATTTGTCTAGAGCATTCAGCTGGTCTTCCCAGTTCCAAGTCTGTAATACATTGGCATGAGCAGTTCAAATTCAGGCAAAGGAAACTTACTGAGACAGGAAAAATAGTTAAGAAAATGCCATTGAAATGAACAGCATGGAAGCTACATTAACTTAAATAGAGTGAGATTCCATGTATATTAGACCCCAGCTGTGCAGTTTAATTTTTTATTTATTTTTTGTTACTAATTCATTCATTCATCTTGAGGTAGGACTTCTCTGTGTAGCCTTGACTGTCCTGGAACTCAACTCTGTAGACCAGACTAGCCTTGAGCTCAGACATCTGCCTGCCTCTGCCTCCCTAGTGCTGGGATTAAAGGTGTTCACCGTGGTACAGCTAATCTTCCCACTGCTTGGGATTCAGGATGCTAGGGATGCTCTGCCAAGGGTGGGGATTAAATTAGAACCACAACCAGGCAAATAAAGAGGAGTGTGGTAATGACAGCATGCAGATGTTGTAGAGCCTGGAGGAGGTCCAGGTGCCAGTGGGGCAGAGGCAGAGGGGTGCTCAGGGACTGTTCTGGCGCCTCTGGGAGTGTGTGCCAGAAGAATGCTTATGAGTAGGCGCTGGAGCTGAATGGAACTAGTGCTTTGAGACCAACCCCAAGCTTTGTGATTTCCTAGCAGGAGCTGGGGCAGCTAGTGTGTTGTGGGCATAATTTTGCAGCCGAAAGATCAAGAGTGAAGCCTCAGACATGCCCCATTTGTTCCACCTGCAATGGCCAGCCCTGATGCTGCTCATGGATTCCTTCAGTATTGCATGTTGGCTCACCTGGTTGGTGGAGACTCTTGGGGAGCTCTTCAGGAACTATACTATAGGCTCAAAAATCCGAGATGCCAAGGAGGAAACAGCACTGCTTTGCTCATGACACAGTCCCTTTTCCATTCTTTTTTTTTTTTTTTTTTTTTTTTTGGTTTTTCGAGACAGGGTTTCTCTGTGTATCCTTGGCTGTCCTGGACTCACTTTGTAGACCAGGCTGGCCTCGAACTCACAAAGATCCGCCTGCCTCTGCCTCCCAAGTGCTGGGATTAAAGGCGTGCGCCACCGCGCCCGGCTACCCTTTTCCATTCTTGATGGAAGTCTTTCTGAAGTCCGGGTTCTCATACCAGCCAAGGGCCAGCGTGGCAAGCAGGCCTATTCTGGTAGTACAGTCCCATGCTTGCTGTCTGAACTCTGCTGTGCCATGAGCTTGTTCTGTGTATGTGTGCAGGGTTTTTATTTGGTTTGGTTTGTTGATCTGAGTTTTGGCTGTGCTGGGGAGTGAGTCCATGCAAATAAGCGTAAGGCAGCAGTAGTATGTGAACTCTACTCATTAGCCCCAGTTTCACTGAGTTGCCCAGGCTGGCCTTGAACTTGTGATCCTCCTGTCTCAGCCTCCTGAGTAGCTTGTGTCCCCTGGGTGGGTTGGTTGTACCTTCTGCACATTTGCAGAGTGTGCAACAGCAGTGCTGCCATGTCCACAGATCCACTTGGAGATCATATAGTAAACCTGTGTGCTCCACCATAAGCCTAAGCAGAGGGCTGGCTGCCTGGGTCCTGATAGATGACAATAGCCACCAGAGCTGGGAGCTGTGTAGCAGCTGACTGTGCCGTCCGAATGGGTTTGCTAGTGTAGAGTGTCTCTGAGTTAGCTGATTATTCCGAGTTGTAGCTTTTCACTTTGTCTTGAGTCCTGTCCAGAGAGTGTAGGTGGTGTGCCAGCTGCCAGTCACTGCAGGGAGGGAATGGTGACTCAGGGCTTGTGTTGGCTTCAGTGTCTTGTTCATGGGAGATATATATGTATATGTGTGTGTGTGTATATATGTGTGTGTGTGTGTGTGTGTGTGTGTATTTTTTTTTGTTTGTTTTTTTAAACAGGATTTCTCTGTATCTCTGGCTGTCCTGGACTCACTTTGTAGACCAGGCTAGCCTCAAACTCACAGAGATCTGCCTGCCTCTGCTTCCCAAATGTGCTGGGATTACAGGTGTGTGCCACCTTCTCCAGCTTAAAGCAGCCTTTAAATATTTATTTGTTTGTTTGTTTACTGACAGTGTCTCACTTTGTAGCCCTAGCTGCCCTAGAACTAACTGTATTCCAGGCTGACCTGGAACTCACAGAGATCCCTCCGCCTCCCGAGTACTGAGATCAAATATATCCACCACAGTGCCTTTTTATTTTTCTAACACTATAAATACTTAAGCCTAGGAATTCAGCTACAAAAACAAAAGCACAGAACAAACTCACGGCAACTCTTGGAGTTTGCATGTGCTGGTCTGGGACGCTTTGACAGAAGTGTAATTTGTTCCAGGCACTGTGGGTCCTGAAGGCCTCACTGCTGTTGGTTAGAATTAATGTGACCGTGTCTGTCTTCAGGGCCGACAGGAGGACGCCGAGGAGTACCTAGGTTTCATCCTCAATGGACTCCATGAGGAGATGCTGAGCCTGAAGAAGCTCCTCTCACCCACGCACGAAAGTAGGTTCTTTTTTTTTTGGTTTTTCGAGACAGGGTTTCTCTGTATAATAACTCTGGCTGTCCTAGACTCACTTTGTAGACCAGGCTGGCCTTGAACTCACAGAGATCCACCTGCCTCTGCCTCCCAAGTGCTGGGATTAAAGGCGTGTGCCACCACCGCCCGGCAGTAGGTTCTTTTTGTAAGACTGTTTGCCTGAAAGTGACTTAAAGGAAGGCTGCATGCCCATGTTATGCATGCTTGCACTCATGTGTGCACGCGTGCGAGTGCACACACACAGCAGATGTCACCTGTCCATCAGCAGTGCTTAGGGTACATTTACAACTAGTTATTCTTAATTACCTTTAGTATAGAGTGAGAAAGTTAGGCTTGGATGGCTGTTCTGCTCAAAAACTTTTACTCAAAAAAGAGATCAAGGCTGTAGTTCTGTTGCTGTGGTAAAACATGGGACCAGAAGCAATGGGACGAAAGGGTTTACTGTGACTTAGGGTTCCAGAGAGATAGAGTCCATCTATCACAGTGGAGGAGCATAGTGAAGTTAGATGACCACATTTCCTCCACTCACAGGAAGCAGAGAGTGGACAGAACGTAGAGCCAGGCTGTAAACCATCAGAGCCCAGTCCCAGTGATGTTCCTCCTCCAGCAAGCCTCTTGCCTAGAGGTTCATATCCCTCCTAAAAATGTCACCAGCTGAGAACCAAGTGTTTGGCTACAAGAGCCTGTGAGCTATATTTCACATTCAAATGGCGTCTGAAATACAAAAAAGCAGAACAAGTAGCTAGCAGACCCCTGTGGGCACAGCCTTGGTCTACATGTGTGTACATTTTTCCTTAGGGATGGGAGGCTGAAGAAAATAGTTGAGTTGTTGCTCTGTGCTGAATGCGCCCTTGAGGATGAGGCATCTCCCTTTCTAACTGCAGTGCTAATTAGCCAGGCCTGCTGTAATTGCGTGACTAAAGCTGCTTTCCAGAGGGTCTTCAACTTTCTTCAGTCGTCCAAAGAATGCCTCTCTCTTTTTTTTTTTTTTTTTTTAAGTAACTTTTTTTTCCTTTTCTTTTTTTGGTTTCTCAAGGCAGGGTTTCTTTGTGTATCTCTGGCTGTCCTGGACTCACTTTGCAGACCAGGCTGGCCTCGAACTCACAGAGATCCGCCTACCTTTGCCTCCCGAGTGCTTAGATTAAAGGCATGTGCCACCACACCTGGCTGCCTCTGGTTTTTTGAGACAAGGTCTTCCTCTGTAGCTCTGGCTGACTTAGAGCTCTTAGTCTTTGTGCCCAGCCTGTCTCAGTGCTGGGTGAAGAAAAAAATGGCTAATTAAATTATTACTTAGTATTTATATTATATTTAATTGGTTTGGCAGCTGCTAATCCTTAACCCGCCATTATAAATAAATACACACAGACACTGAATGGATTTTAACAACCTTGGCCTGAATTGTGCAATCCTAGCCCATCTAAACTAGCTCATAATTCTGTTACCCAAATATGACCCCATATATACATACGTCCCTTTGGACTGCTATTTTCCACACTGTGCCCATGTTCCAGGCCATGTGGAATGATCTTTAGTTTACCCTGTAACAATAAATTTTTATTTATCAAACATATATTTATTAATACTTAACAGTTACCTAACAATTGCCTATAAAGTTCCTAAATCCTGAAACCCAAACCCTAACTTTAAAACCTAGCACCTAAAACTTCTTAATACCTACAAAACAACCATTTAACATTAACCTAAAGTTTCTTAAAAGGATATTTTCCTCTGTGTGTGAATCCTTATGGATGGCTGGTCTTTAATCTTTCAGTCTTAAAGTCTCTGAATTCATTCTGTAGACCAGGCTGGTCTCAAACTCACAGATATGCCTGTCTCTGCCTCCCAAGTGCTTGGATTAAAGGAGTGTGTCATCACCACCCAGCAACCCTTTTTGGTTTCGGGGTGTTTGTTGTGGTTTTTGCTTGTTTGTTTTAGTTCTTCACATTTATTTACTGTGTGTGTGGAGGGGTGGGTGTGGGTGTGTGCATTCAAGGGCTCCATGGCAAAGTGAAGGTCAGGATAATTTGTAGGAGTCAGTTCTCGTCAACATGTACTGGACATTACTCACATTGTCAGGCCTGGGGCATGCAGCTTCACCTGCTAAGCCCTCTCTCCTGCCCTGAGGAGTCTGTTTGGACAGGTGTCGTAGAATCTCTGCTTGCTTGGATCCTTTTGTTCTTGAAATTAGTAGCCTAAGCAGACCATCTCCTTTTTACAACTTTCAGTTTCTAATGGGCCCAGAAGCCACCTGACGGAGGACGAAGAGCCAGAAGACACAGGCGAAGGGACTGAAGACGAGTGGGAGCAAGTGGGTCCCAAGAACAAGACATCCGTCACTCGCCAGGCAGATTTCGTGCAGACTCCTATCACTGGCATTTTCGGTGGACACATCAGGTTTATGCTTTTCCATGTTGCCACAGGGGGAGGTGTGAGTGTCCGGATGCTTCCTGCCATCTGCTTTGCCTACTTTCACTTGCTCTTCTAATGCCCTGCCACCAGGGGCTGTGTGCCCATCACTCACTGTTGATAGTAAGAGAGCCAACTGAGTTGTAAAAGAGACTCTTGTGTCTGATGGGAGGCATTGTATTGCTGTATTTTAATAAATGGATTGTTTGTGTTTTTAAGTCTATAGCATGATGTTATAAACACAGAGTGGTGGCCATGGAGAACTGGTCAGCACACACATCGCCTCCCATGATGCCCCTCTTGCTCCCTGTCAGACAAGAGCAGCTGTGCTCTGGCACACAGCAGCTCCAGTCTTCGACCACCCCTACACCTGTGCACACTGCAAGTCTGATGCTTTGTGCCCTCCGACCTATACCTCCTGTGAGGTCTCTGTCTGTGGTTGGCTTCCCCTTCTAAATTTATAGCAGCATGAGCACACGATTTCCTTCTGTGTCCAGCTCAGTCCATTTAGCATAATGTCATCCAAGTCCATCCATGTTCTAGCAAATGTCAAGATTTCCTTTTCCAAGGCTGAGTAATATTCTTTTGCATATTCCTACTAAGGTGGCTTTATCCATTTGCTTTTCGATGGACACATAAGCTGTTTATGTAGGAAATAACTGTGGCCAGACTTGACAAATTTAGAGGCCAGAACCTCATGAGCTAGGAAGTGCACATTGGCGCAGCGGGGTGTGTGACCTGCCAGCAGCTCCAGTCCTTCCGTCAGCTTTTTGCTTGTTCACATTGTCCTTGTAAAAGACTTTTTAAAAAGAAAAATTTACATTAGAGCCTTTCAGTACACAGCCTTTCTCCAAAAAGCCCCAGGGTAACCTGCAGGGCTGATTTAGTGGGCTTCAGTGTGTGGTATCTCTTGGGTGCTGTATTGAAGGACAGCTCTCTTCTCAGGGTCCAGTGCCAAGTGGGTCTGCTCAGCAGCAGATTGAGCAGCTTTCAGGAGAGTCTACATTCCCTGTCCCAGAAGCTTCTTTCTGTGGCCCCCCATGAGGAGGGCTGAGGAGCCAGCCAATCCACCCTATGACATTGCAAGGCCTCCTCCTCTTCTGGTGTTCTTCATGGAGCCATGTCATCAGGTGGTCTGGGGAACGTGTGCCCTGCCCATTGTCACTGTGACTTGTCTTGTCAGACACATCCCCTCTCCTGAGATGAGTCTTGGTGGCAGGAGTGGTGGGTAGCAAGAGGCCAGGTTGGTGAGCAACAGTGAGACATAACTGTGCCCTTTGCTGCATTTGCTGTCCCCAGCCTGGAGTCAGGACTGTTGAACCTGCCTGAGAGGGCGATGAAGGACAGGGAGCACAGCTGCTGTAACATCCTTTGCACTGAGGGGCAATAGGAGCTGTAGGGCCCCTGTCAGCACAACAGATCTCAAATGTGCCTGCCGCGAGTGACAGCAGGAAAACCAGGCTCCTCCTTGAAGAAATTGCTGTCATAGCTGCTCGCCCCAGCCTCAGTGGGTCAGAGGAAGTCTTTGTGTTAAAGTTCACTGTTCGAAAACAGGAAAGCTGAGATAAGGAATTGTTATGTATTGTTTTAGTCATGGTCTCATGTGTGTTGGGCTGGCCTTGAACTCACTGTCTCTTGGTGTAGCTACAGCTAAGGAGATAACTGAGTTTCTGACCCTTGTTCCTCCACCTCCCAAGTTCTGGGGTTACAGGACTGTGCAGCCTAACCTAGCCTGTGAGGTGCAGAGGTTAGGACCAGGGCATCCTGCATACCAGCAAGCACAGTCCATCCCAACCACAGCCCCACCCCAGCCATACCCCCAGGCCCAGACACGGAGTTCTTTCTGTTTTGTTTTGTGTTTTGTTTGTTTAAGACAGGATCTCTGTAGTTGCCCATGTTGGCCTAAACTCATGGCAGTCCTCCTGCTTCAGCCTTGCAAGTGCCTGGCTGATTTCTGATGACTTGAAATTCATTTAAGACAGAATAAGATTCTTTATTCTGACTGAGAGACTCTCCTATCATTCAGTCTTTTTGCAGTTTTTCTGTGTTCCTAGAGAAAACACTTCTTTTTTTTTTCTGATAAATGCAGGACTTTGAAGTCAAGAGGGTCATGATTTCTGCACTTACTTTCTTTTTCAAGATATGGTTTCTCTGTAGCCCTTGCTGTCCTGGAAATCACTGTGTACACCAGGATGGCCTTGAACTCAAGAGATCTGCCTTTGTATATGTCCCGAGTGCTGGAATTAAAGGCATGCGCCGCCCCCACCCATCTTTACTTTCATTAATGTTTTTTCAACTTTCTTTTGGGGACCCAAGGAGCATCAGTCATTGCCTTCACACTCACAAGGAAAGTCGGGGCATTAGACCTGGACAGAATGGATTTCATCTAGTTCTCATGGTATCTGTCCAAGGAAGTTGCCTCCTACCAGCTTTACTCTGCTCATAAACTAGGTCACCAGGCTGCACAAACAAGGTCCTTTGTTGAATCTCAGGATGTCTCCTGGATGAGGTTAAAGAGAGATGATACACAGCTTTTACTCAGAATAACTTAAAAAAAGCAACTAAGAAAACAAGCTTACAGGACAGCCAGAGCTGTTAAACAGAGAAACCCTGTCTCGAAAAACCAAAAAAAAAAAAAAAAAAAAAAAAAGAAAGAAAACAAGCTTAAGTTGGTGCCCTACCCACAAGGCTGGTCGGCCCTCTTCCTAGGTTGCTAACATGGTTTTTATCATCCTCAGCTTGTTCCTCTTCCTCCTGTTGTTTTTATAGAAGAGAGCAGCATTAAAAGTCCTGTTCCCCTGGGGCTGTCCTCCATTTATTTAGCACAGGCTGTGACACTATGTTAAAGCCCTTGGATGGTCGCATTTATGCACACCGTGCTCAGGTGTTCGAGTGAAGACGAAGTTGAAACATCCGGGCCAAGCTGGGAAAACGTCCTGATCAGTTGCCAATCCCAGAAGCTGCTAGTCAGTGGAGTTATTTTTAAGTTCAGGGTGGTTTTGGCTTTTCTGTTGCCTCTGGCCCTGTGATACTGAATAAACTTATTTTGAGTGTTTGTTCCTTCTCTGTTAATCTGAGGGAAAATGACACGGAGTGAGCTCTTACATCTTTTTTGTTTTCAATTACGATTCTTAGGTCTGTGGTTTACCAGCAGAGTTCCAAAGAATCTGCCACTTTGCAGCCGTTTTTCACACTGCAGTTGGATATCCAGTCCGACAAGATACGCACAGTCCAGGATGCATTGGAAAGCTTGGTGGCGAGAGAGTCTGTCCAGGGTTACACCACCAAAACCAAGCAGGAGGTAAGTCCACAGCTGGCCAGGAGCCCTCTAGATGCTTGGACAGAACAAAACTAGGATGAGGGAAACTGACTTGCCTCTCACGCCGGTAACTAACTTTACTGAAAAGCCCCAGATTTTTAGGTTGAGTAGTTGAAACAGATGGTCCCACAGCTGTGCCACTGGCTCTCGTGCCTGAGGAAATGTCTCCCTTCTGTCCTTGAGCCTGCTCTGCATTCCATCTCTTCCTGGTGTCTTGAAGCCAGCCGACCTCCAGCACCTTCTCTCTAGACTGTCTTGTAGAGTGTGACGTTGAGGTCACACGCTGACTTGGAGTTAGGATGGCACTTTGGAACGCTGTGAACACCTAGTGCAGTGTAGCAGCTGCAAGTTAATAAAAGGCCCCAGCACAGACCTGTCTTCAGAAATGTCCTTGTATGACTCAGGCACGCAGTAGAGAAGAGTGAAGAGACCCCAGCCTCAACTGCCTCCCTGCAACACTCTGGGGGATCTGAAGAAGGAAGGTCTAGGGCTCCACCATATTGTCTGATTTGGTTCTGGTGGTCGGTTTTGTTTAAAAAATGGTAAGTACCAGGAGCCAGAGAAGGAAGCCTGGTAGCTGGCCTGAGTAAGGAGTGCAGGATACTGCAGCATAGGTGTCCATGTGGAGCGGTTGGTTAAGTTTGGTCTGGCTGTGGGCGACTGGCATGTGGCTCAGCCTGTACCAAGCTGGATTGCTGTCTTTTAGATTGTTACTTAAATTCTCTCTCTTCAAGTAAACAATGGGGCTTCAAGGAAAGGAACGACCAGTTGAAGATGCATTTGGTGGAGAAAAACAAAACCAATACAAACCCCAGGCAAAGCCTGGGAACAGTACCGGGTGGTCGGAAAGGTGGAGCAGCCATCAGGTCGGGTGGAGCTCTCCTGGGATCGCACTCCATTACGTTTTCTAGCTAATGCTTCCTAAGGATTTTTTAACAGCGTTCAGGAGAATGTGGAAGCACTGAAGGGACAGGTTGACAGAACCAGCAAGTCAGTTACAGCGACAGATGGCTTTAGGATTACTCAATGTGTGTTTGAAGAAAGATACTAGATGGGATTACGAATGAGAGTGAAAAGACAGGCTGGTTCCTGCCAGTTCCAGCCTTCCCTCAGCCAGCTTGCTTTCTTAGTCAATTTGTCACTGTAAAGCCAAAGTCTTCTCTCTCTCTCTCTCTCTCTCTCTCTCTCTCTCTCTCTCTCTCTCAAGATTTATTTATTTATTATGTATACAGTGTTCTGTCTGCAGGTATGCTTGCAGGCCAGAGGAGGGCACCAGATTTCATTTTGGATGGTCGTGAGCCACCATGTGGTTGCTGGGAATTGAACTCAGGACCTCTGGAAGAGCAGTCAGTGCTCTTAACCACTGAGCCATCTCTCCAGCCCCCAAAGTCTTCTCTTGGAGACCACAGATGAGCTCTTTTGCAGGTGTCCTTAGGGTGCACCTATGCCTAGGGCTGGGGAGCAGCTGGGGAGCCCCACAGGGTGCTGCTGCAGCCAGGCAGGCCTGTGAACCCGGGCCCCTCTGTCACAGGTCGAAGTCAGCCGCAGAGTGACTCTGGAGAAGCTGCCCCCTGTCCTCGTGCTGCACCTGAAGCGCTTCGTCTACGAGAAGACGGGTGGGTGCCAGAAGCTGGTCAAGAACATTGACTACCCTGTGGACTTGGAGATCAGCAAAGGTAAGGCTGGGCCCTGGGCTTACTACAGTGCCCCTGCAGTCCCAGTCAGCTTGCCTGTCACCACCCTGTCAGCCAGCATGACACTAAGTCAGGCTCCTCACTTTAAATATATTGACATTTGTGGACTTTTTTTTCTTCCTGAAATTCTCATTAGGGTAGCTTTCTTATTCTTAGATTTGATTTAGGGATGTTTTGCCTGCATGTATGATTGTGGACTCTATGCATGTCTGGTGCTGATGAGGCCCAGAAGACAGCATTGGATCCTCTGGGGTTGGAGTTACAGATGGCAATCAGCTGCCATGTTGGTGCTGGGAATCCAACCCAGCTCCTCTGAAGTCTTAGCCACTGAGCCTTCTATTCAGCCCCCCTATTTTGTTTTATATTTTAGTTTAGTGTTTTGGTTTTGTTTTAAGGCAGGGTCTCACTATGAGGTGCTGGCTGGTCTGGAGCTGAGTATATAAACCAGGCGAGGTATGAATTCTTATAGAGATCTCCCTGTCAGCTTCCTGAGTGCTGGGATTGAAGATATGTGCCCATGCTTGGCATAGACAGAGACAAAACTGAAACAAAACATAATTTGATGTCGGACGTGGTGGCACACCTTTAATCCCAGCGCTTGGGAGGCAGAGGCAGGTGGATCTCTGTGAGTTCAAGGTTAACCTGGTCTACCAAGGGAATCCAGGACAGCCAGAGATACACAGAGAAACTCTTGTCTACAAAAACAAAAAAACCCATAATTTGACTCTATCAGAAAAGTAGAGCAGCCATAGGGAGTAGGTGATGCTGGCATTGTGTGCCCTCTACAGTGACCCAGTGTCCTTGGGCCTCGGTGACTCAACAATGGCAGCACACTGATTAGTTTGTTCTAGACTTTTTGTTTGTTTGGTTTTTGAGATAGAATTTCTCTATGTAACAGCTCTGGCTGTCCTGGACTCACTTTGTAGACCAGGCTGGCCTTGAACTCACAGAGATCCTCCTGCCTCTGCCTCCTGAGTGCTGGGATTAAAGGTATGCGCCATCATGCCCGTCTTTGTTCTAGACCTTATGTGTGAATGTTTTATCTGCATGTGTTTCCACCACATACCTGCCTGGTGCCCCAGATATCAGAAGAGCTTGTCAGGGGGCAGGAGAGATGGCTTGGTGATTAAGAGCACTGGCTATTCTCTTGGAGGACCCAGGTTCAATTCCCAGCACCCACTTGGCAACTCACAGCTGTCTTTAGCTCCAGTTCTAGAGGATCCAAGAGTGTCACAGCTAAAAAAAAGCTTGTCAGGTACCCAGAAGTGGAGTTACAGATAGTTGTGAGCCACCATGGTGTTGGGAACCAGACCCTGGTCATTGTGCAAGAGCAGCCAATGCTCTAACGGAGACATCTCCACCCAGCTCTGACAGCATGTTATGAAGAGTCCTAATAGACAAGGAACCTACTATATATAATACAGATTGAAGGAAACCTTTTGTGTGTTAAAAGGTTATTGTATGTGTGTAGGCATTCATGTCAGAATATATGTGTCTGCTCCGGAGGTCAGATCTCATCTTTTCTTTTCTCTCTTTTTTTTTTTTGGTTTTTCGAGACAGTGTTTTTCTGTGTAACAGCCTGGCTGTCCTGGACTCCGCTTTGTAGACCAGGCTGGCCTTGAACTCACAGTGATCCGCCTGCCTCTGCCTCCCGAGCGCTGGGATTAAAGGCATGTGCAACCATGCCCAGCTGCAGATCTCACCTTTTATTAGGGATCTGACTGTTGAACTCAGGTCACACAGCTTGCATAGCAAGCCTTCCCCTGGTGAGCCATCTCACTGCTTCCCTCACTACATTTAAAATAGTTTATGTGTGCCATCACATGCCCTGGTATTCATGTGGAAATCAGAGAGCACTTTGTAGGCATCTGTTCTGTCCTCCATGTGGGTGGGTTCCTGGAGTCTGAACCCTTGGTGGCAGACACCTTTGCACATGGAGCTGCTGTGCCAGCACAGAACAACTGCCCTGAAAACTTCACACTTGTGGTAGATATCTTAGTGTGGAGCCTGACTGGGAGTTGGCAAGCCCAGGCTGTCCATGGAATGCAGGGATCTAGGGAACACAAAGTGCTCCTGAGTTCCGTCCTAGCACCACATACCTAGAGACCTGACTCTGTTCCAGGAGCTGGCTGTGCAGTTGCCACCTCTGCCCCGTGACTGTCACCAGCTTCAGGTTTAGCTCTCATGCAGCTCTGGGCTGGGGCCTGTCCATCCCTGCTCTGACCCTCGGAGTGGGGTGGGCCTTGTTAGGCAGAGGCTGTCCCAGTCAGTGCTGCTGTTCCATGAAGAGTTTGTTGAAGTGTTGCTGTTTTGCTTTTCAGAACTGCTTTCTCCAGGAGTCAAAAATAAGAATTTTAAATGCCACAGAACCTATAGGCTGTTTGCAGGTGAGTTTGCTCATTGCTTCCTCAGAAACACAGTGAGCAGTGAGTGTGTGTGGTGCCTAGGCGAAATTCTGCTGGTGAACACGGTCACAGAGGGGGTCCTGGAAGAGCCTGGATGTCTGGGAAGCATTTGGGACCATGTTTGCCCTGAATTGGGGCTGACATGAGGGAAGATGTTCAATGTGAGTGTCTCCCTGTGTCAGGGGCATGCAGGCTCCGTGGAGGCAACTCTTTGAAACAAGTAGGTGGGGTTTTTGGGGGTGGAGTGGTCTATGGCTTTGGGGTGAAGGTGGGGGTCTGTGGCAGTGGGGTTGAGAGGCCTTTCTCATGGGTTGCCTGCCGGGTGCTGTCTTCCAGTGGTCTACCATCATGGCAACAGTGCCACGGGCGGCCACTACACTACAGACGTCTTCCAGATCGGGCTTAATGGCTGGCTGCGAATTGATGATCAAACGGTCAGGGTTATTAACCAGCACCAGGTGGTGAAGCCGGCTGCTGACCGCACAGCCTACCTCCTGTATTACCGCCGTGTGGACCTGCTGTAGCCGCGCCCATGTGCCTGTGTGTGCCTGACGCTGCTTCCTACGACTCCCAACTCACTAACTACCCACCTCTCTAGTGGATCTGTAGAGAGAAACTCTCCCTCTGTAGCAGTGGGCTTGGACGAAAGGAGATGTCTGGAGGGTCTTAACAGCACAGCTCATGCTGACTCTAACTCTAAAGACTGGACTGTTGTTGATTGAGGAAACACAAGAGCCGGTGCTTCTGAAGAACCGCGGGTTCCGGAGCAGAGGAGGCGGCTTGCACTGTGTCCCATTCTGATTGCATAGTGGAATAAGTCCCGCACCAGCAGCTCTTGTAAATTTGTGAAAATGAATTTTATCTTTCCTTAAAAAAATAATTTTTTTAATTCATCACACTTTCCTTCCTCACCCTTTAGTTTTTGATAAATGATAAAAATGAGCCAATTATCAGAGATGAGATAGTTCTTACTTCAAAAGGAAATAAATACAAAAAATATGTTGCTGGTTCCTAACAGGAAACACATTTTAACAATTGTGAGATGAAACTGCTGACGTTTACACTGCGGGTCAGACATTTGGGGTGCAGACGTCGGGCTACAGAGGTGGGTGAATGTAACTTTATTACCATGAAAAGATTTCAAATCGCATTCATTCTCTGTGTACACACGAAGAAAAGTGGGCAAAATAATGAAGACTGACATTTCCCAATGTCTACTGTGTCATCTCCTGCCACGCCTCTCTGATGCCGTGTCCCTAATTGTGCACAGTGTAGTGATTCCTAGGAGTATAAAGTTGTCACCCATCAATAAAGATCACAAAGTTGGTTTAAAGCTGTGTGTGCTTCTTGGTGTGGTCAGCCTCTGAACTCAGGCAGGACTGTGCTGGGCTGTTAGTGTGTCTGTTGCAGGAGAGAGCCTGTCTGTCTTGTGGCAGGTCAAGGCCAAGTCTTACCTGAGTGTTTCTGGTGCTGCACTCAGCTCCTCGCAGAGGTGAAGAGGCCTCAAGCAATAGGAAGTCTGCTGTATTTGTGGCCCTGCGTGCTGGGCTCCACAGGGCAGGGCTTGCAGGGGATGAAACCTTTCTCTGTCAACCTCCCTCCTTTTGTGAAGTGGCAGTGTTCTGCCCATGTCCTGTCAACATGTGGAACTATGTGGTTCCATCTGTACTGGAAACCGGTTGGCAGGCAGAGGGACTCCTTGGTTCAGTGGTGTGCCAGCGATTGTGTCCTCTGCTCACCTCGAGACAGATCTGGCCAGAGCACACCTGTTCTTCCCGGGGGGTTTGCTCTGCCTTGGCAATCTGTCTAGAAAGCCAGAGCACAGGCCTAACTGATCCCTTCCAAACAGACAAGCGTCCTGTGTATATGGACAGGTGACAATTTCCCCTCCAGTATTGTTGTTTGTGTTGTCCTGAGCTAGTCGTGTATTTAGCACAAAAGAAATGACTTCCGTGTTGGAGCTCCATCCGAAGACCTTTAAACAGTGAGCAGAGATGAAGTGAGTCCATTGGGTGCCTGGGCACCTGGGTCAGCTAGTGACTTTTGGTGTTCTCCCTTCCTGGGGGGGGGGGGGACCCTGCCCCTTGTGTGTGTTGCCTGGACTTTGAGTTTGAGCTTTTTGGTGTCTGGGCAGGATTCTGCTCCCTTTCCTGTGCACAGTGTTAGGAAGAAAGCTGTCATTGGAGGGCAGCATGCTTAATTTAACCCTTTCCTGATTGGGCTGCAATAACAGACACCATAGACTGTTTAGGCAACAGCCGCAGGCTGAGGGGCAGATCCTATGCCTAGTGTTGGCTTTCTGGCTTATAGACACTTCAGCCACCCTCCTGAGGCAGTGTGAATGCCATCTTTCTCTTACCCTCCCCTAGCCGTTAACCTAACCCTAATGGCTCCCTAGAACCATAATAGCTTCCTTCCTGGGATTTATGGTTCTGGCATGTTGGCATTGGAGAGAGGTAAACATAATAGCTGGTGGATCCTGCGCTGCTTATGGCAAGATTCTCTTAAATTGTTTATGCATATTAATGCATTGCCTGTATGCATTTATGTGTACCACATCCATACCCTGCAACCTGGTACACTTCGGAAGACTGAATCCGATCCCCTGGAACTAGAGTTACAGATAGTTGTGAGCCACCATGCGGGTGCTGGGAACTGAACCCAGGCAGGCCCTCTACAGGAACAGCAAGTGCTCTTTGTTGAGTGAGCCATCTCGTCAGATGATATTTTTGACAGCATCTCAGTTTTGTATTGCCTAAGCTGCCCAGGCAGCACACAGGCAGTTGACAGGTAGGTGAGCAGAGCTGGGGCGGATGAGACATTGAATGAAGAGATGAAGAGCTGTGTGAGCTTTGTGTTTGCTGCGAACAGTGGCCTATGGGTAGAGAATGAGGCACGGCCCCCTCCTGTTTGTCATTTACTTTGGAGTCTAATCCTGCCACAGTGTTTGGTGTTAAGCTTCCTGGTGGGCTTCCCCACAACTTCTCTGCAAACTGCTGCTTTTGATGTTTTCCTGTCTTTGTGTTCAGTGTCTAGATTTGTTTAAGTCAAGGTGAATGCTAATGTGTCATCAGCCATGTCTCTCTGGGATGTACATTCAGGATTAGAAGCTAGAAACTTTGAAGCCCCGAAGCTCATCTGGAGTGTGTTGGTTTACAGTGTTGGGCCCGGTGCTCTGGGATGTTCCCTGGAGTCCTGGATCAAAGTCTGTAAATCTGACCTTGGGCTCCTAGCCTATAGTTAAAAAAAAAAAACAAACAACAAACAAAAAACCTTACCTTTTATGTGTATGGATCATCAGAGTCCCTGGAACTGGAGCTACCAGATGGTTATGAGCTGCCATGTAGGTACTGGGAATCAAACTTCTGCAAGAACAACCAATGCTTCTATCCAAGCTGAGCCATCACTCCAGCTTAAAGCAGAATTTCATATTTCCCCCTCAATATTTTGATATTTTTCTATTTAAGTTATTATTATTATTATTTTGATACAGGGTTTCTCTGTATATCTCTGGCTGTCCTGGAACTCTGTAGACCAGGCTAGCCTTGAACACACAGAGATCCTCCTGCCTCTGCCTCCTGAGAGCTGGGATTAAAGGCGTGCACCACTACGCCCGGCCATTTCAGACAGCTGTGAACTGTCATGTCGGTCCTGGGATTTGAACCTGGGTCCTTTGGAAGAACAGCTAGTGCTCTTAACTGCTGAGCCATCTCTCGAGCCCCAATTATTTTTCTTAAAATACTTGAGAAGTATATCTGAATGCCTGGATTCTCACCTGAGGCAGCACCTCTGGACTTGGTGGCACCACTGTCCCTATGGATAAACATTTATTGTTCCTTGAGACTGTGCTGTTGTGAGGCTGCAGACTTCTACATCCCAGGCTTACACTTTCATATGTGATTTATAGCAGTCTTCTGTACTCTGCAGAGAAAAGATGGCCCGTCTCTGCTCTCTGGTGACACCTACTGGCGCCTGTGCTGCAGTGCAGGTTGACCTGTCAGCACTGGGGCATCACAACTGGTGTTAGTAGGGTGGTAGGAGTGCACCAGTGGCTGGCATCCCCTCTGGTCACCTGCAGCATGTTTCTACCTGGTACCCTCCCCGCTCCAGGACACTGCTGCTGTTTTGGCTGAGGAAAGCTCCATGATGTTTGTTCCTCTGAGCAGTCTTCAGGCTTGTGAGCTCTG
This sequence comes from Lophiomys imhausi, assembly GCA_907164525.1. Taxonomy (NCBI): domain Eukaryota; kingdom Metazoa; phylum Chordata; class Mammalia; order Rodentia; family Muridae; genus Lophiomys; species Lophiomys imhausi. The sequence goes on along the minus strand of CAJQZJ010027407.1, from coordinate 37,044 downwards.
GTCAGACCTTGTGCCCTAAGACACAAAAGCCTCTGCTTTTGTGTGTGCACTTAGGGACTTGGCACTAGCACGCCTGTGAGTCTGCCAGCCATTCTTGCCATGCTAAGGACAGGTACTCAGCCTCTTGAAGGAGCCAGTGACTGGCTGTGCCATGAATCAAATGGTGTTCAGAGGCTGGTGGCTGTAGCAGGGAAACGAAACCATGGGCAGGAGTTCCCAGAGTTGTACAGGTCCCACACACAACGGTGACTGTTCCGTGAAGATGGGTGCACAGCCCACACGGCCAGCCCTGTGAGCTTGCATGTGCTGCTTGGTTTCGCCCAAGCAGCACCCCCCCCACCGCTGACATCACTTTGAGTAAAGCGGTACTCGGGCTTTTGTGCCTTAGAGGCTGCTTATTCATGTGCTGGGGCACAGTCCTACGGCACAGGGTCCTGTGACGGCAGTGTCTCCGACCAGAAGGGAGCCAGCGCACCACCACACAAACGCTGGGTGAGGCTAGAGATCCATCTCAGCCCCCTTGGTGCACTGAAGCCTGAGCAGTGGACACTGAGCAGCTGGCTCACCGTGGATGTGGATGGTGACCACACTGTTCCCGTGGGGTCGTTGTTCTTGTGCAGGAAGTTTGCAGGGGATCCAGGTCAACAGATTTCATCCACAGTGAATGCGTTACCAGGATGGAGACTGAAAGGAATCACCACTGCCAATTGGCTTTTTTTTTTTTTTTAAATCTGTTCTCTGTAGCCTTGCTGCTGTCCTGCCTCAGCCTCTGCAGCTGGGGTTTCAAAGTTGTGTCTTGTTTGCCCATCCCTCCTTTTCTGGTATCCTGACAGTTCTGGATGCTCTCACTGAAGCCAGTGTAGTTCAGGGAGCCACTTCCAAGGCCAAGGAGATAAAGTTTGGCTGCGGGGTGCTAGTGGTCTACCGTTGAGTATCATTCCCCTGCTGCTACTAAGATAGTGTGAGGGACTGTGTGCTGGAGGGCCTGTGTGCTGGAGGGCCTGTGTGCTGGAGGGTCTGTGTGCTGGAGGGCCTG
>CAJQZJ010027407.1:23180-35998 GCA_907164525.1 Lophiomys imhausi | reverse complement strand
GTGCTGGAGGGTCTGTGTGCTGGAGGGCCTGGGTGCTGGAGGGCCTGGGTGCTGGAGGGTCTGGGTGCTGGAGGGCCTGGGTGCTAGAGGGCCTGTGTGCTGGAGGGCCTGTGTGCTAGACGGCCCCACCAAGGCATCCCACCTCTATCCTTCCAGCCTTTCAATGCCTAGCCATGAGTCAGTTGCACAGGCTACTTGTGTTATTTATTATTTATTCATTTATTTATACTGCTTTATAGCTACACCGTGAGCTTTCTAGAAGTTTCTGGGGCACAAAAATAACCCAGACAGAGGCTGTGTCCAGCCTGACATGAGACTCAGCAGCAGAGAGAGCGCTTGTACTTGTCCATGCTGACAGCCCCGCAGAGGAGCGCACATTTCTGGACGCAGGAGGATTACGCTCTGATTCTTCACAGAGGCCAGGTAAGTGGGCAGAAGCGGGCGTGGGGCAAGAAAAGCAAGCGGCAAGGTTTGTGAGAAGGACGGTGGGAAACAGCCAAGAAGGGGAGGGAGAAAACAAGGCAGGGGGTGGCAAGTACCTTTTTTCTGGCCTAGTATTAATACTTCAGACTCCTCCAGCCAAGGCCACCCCATGCCACTAGGCCACTGGTGGTCATTATTGACCGCTGAAGTTGACCTCTCTAGCTCTCCCCTTCTGACCTCTACAGGCCATACAGTTTACCACTTCTCTTCTGGAATTTACAGTTTGACCTTGACTTGGTGCTGTCTCTACATCCAAATCCTGGCAGTGTCAGGGCTGTGGCCCAAGCCTGCTGGAGGCTCATGGCTGGTAGTGCTGTCTGGGCACCCTGGGCACTGAATGTAGTGGATCTCCTGTGCTTAGAGGTTGCACTGCTAACTACCTCTCGCCTCCTCTTCTGAAACTAGACATGCCTCAGCACCTCTGTTTTGAGTTAGAGGTCTCTTTGTATAGCCCAGACTGGCCTTGGAACTCATGATTCCCCTGCTCTAGCCCCCGAGTGCTAGTTCAGGCTATGACTGCCATATCTGACTCTTGGTTCTGGTTCTAATGGTGATGATCTATAATGCCATCCAAGGAGGAAACTGGACGTATGGGGAATCACAAAATAGGTGGATGGATACTAGTCCCTACTTAGCCAGAAGACTAAGCTTGCTCTTCCTGGAAATTATCACCAGGTCTTACCAGGCCTCAAATCACCCATTTTGCCCTGACCTACACAGAATAGCTGAAGTAGGCATAAACTATAGTCATGGCTTTCAGAGACTGGCCTAGTGGCCCACCAAGCAGATGACCTACGTGGTCTTAGAGCATTAACCAGTTGTTGACAATCCTAGACAGCCATTGGCTGAGGCCAGGGGCTGGCATCTCTTTTGTGGAAAGGTTAAACTCTGGAAGGTTTCTTACCAGGGTGATGGTGTGTGCCTGCTGCCTGCAAGGCAATGGTTTGGAAAATACCGTGGAAAAGACCGAAGCAGCTACCCTGACTGTGTGTTCATGTTCCCGTTCGCCTTGGAATACCAGAGCCTGACCCTTCATTTCATGCAGGAAATTCAATATGCTGACTCAGATGTCCTGTCCCACTTAGCAGACTGCAGGACCCCGAGGCCTTGCCCGAGCCCAGTCCTGGCTGCCTTGCCTTCTCCACCTGCTCTCAGTCCACATGCTGTTGGCTTTAGGAGCACTCTCCTGTATATGCTAGCATCTATGGCCTGGAACATCCACATGCCACTGTGTCCTCCACACCTCTCAGGGTAACCATTAAAAATGTCTCCAGATATCCCCAGGTTAGCCACAGACGAATTTGGATTTGAGTTTCCAAGAGTGGCATCCACAGTCTACACACTCACTGTTCCTTAGACAATCATAGTGTCTCTTTCTGCTGCTGAGGACTGTCATGTGTTCCCATGCATGGATGGACTTGCCACCATCGACAGCTGCTCTGGATGTTCTTGGGTCCTTTGTGGGCCACACAGCGTTTTGGCAGGCATGCTCAGGAGTGGACCCACAGCATCTGGGACTTGCAGCCCCAGCAGGAGTCGCTGTTTGGCATCCAGTGTCCTTACCTCCTCTAACTTACCATTTGCAGTGGAGAACTGGTCAGGAGTTGAAGCCTGCTGGAGGGTAGGACAAACCACACACAGTCACCTTGGCCATCAGGCCCTCCTCCAGCTCCTGGACACAAACAGGTCCCAAGTTCACCACTTTTGTGGCAGTGTCTCTTGGTTCTGAACTGTGTTGTCCTTTCTTCCTGGCTGCCACTTGCTGACAATCGCCCTCAAGACTCAGGCTGAGCAGGTGAGCCTGCACAGCAGAGGGGCAGGCATCACACCCCTCAATGGAGGATTTCAAAGTCCCTTTCCCTTGTCCACCTTGGTATGTCCCCAAGTGCTCTCTCTGGTTTTTCTCTGCTGAACTCCTGTCACCTCTGCAAGAACAGAGACCTCAGGTGCCTTTGTGGAGAAGGTGGCCTGGGGGGTGCTGGTTCCTGCTGGGCCTCCACCCAGTCTCTCCCTCTGAGCCCTGTAAGTTTTACCAGGACCACCAGGGGGTGACATACCACAGAGACCCACCTTTCCTTTCAGCCTTATGCCCAGCACCTCCAGAACCACCTCTTAGGGTGCAGAAGAGGAAAGTGGAATGCCAGTGAGAGCCAAGTCAAGATGACTATGTTTCGCTCCATGTGTATTTTGCAGATTTTCCGTGGTGGGCACTTCTAGCTTATGGTTTGTTTTTTTTGAGACAGGGTTGCAAGTCACCCAGGCTGGCCTTGAACTTGGATAAAGCTAAATATGACCTTGGTTTCCTCTGTTTTTCAAGTTCTGGGGGCATGCCATCATACCCAGCCACCCCCCCCCCTTTTTTTTTTTTTTACTTTTTTGGTTTTTCGATTTTTTGAGACAGGGTTTCTCTCTTTATCCATGGCTGTCCTGGACTTGCTTTGTAGACAAAGCTGGCCTTCAATTCAGAGATCTGCCTGCTTCTGCCTCCTGAGTGCTGGGATTAAAGGTGTGTGCCACCACACCAGGCACTGTTTTTTACTTTTTGATCTGCAAAGCATGTCTCCCTAGTTTCCATTCCTGGGGTAGCCGGTATACCCTCTTGCTCACTCTCCTCCTTGCAGGGGACCTGTCACCCTTCTCCAAGGCCTGAGGTGTCACTGTGCTGCAACCTAACTGGGGAGCACACTGGCCAAGTCTGTGCCCTCTCGAAAGGAAAGCACTAAGTTCTGGTTTGAAAGTTAGCACAACTGTCTCATAAGACGCAAGGATCCAATTCCACGTCTAAAGCACAGGGCACACAGACTTCTTGGGTGCCAAGTGCCATTCCGCTCGAGTGACCTAAGCACAAACAGATCCAACCCTGAGGATTAGGTTCCCCCTTAAAAACTTGTGGGTTTCAAACTTCAGGGGAAATTTCCTTGAGAATGCTGTCTTGGGATTTCATCAAACACTTGGAAAAGAATCTGAAAACACATTTCTAAACCCTCCATGGTCCCAGCCTGAGTACTAGTTGGTTTTTAATAAGCATAGCTATTGTGGCTTCCTCGTGCTGCTATGTCTGACTGAGGAGATGGCTTCCCTCTGAGTCTAAGGTGGTATGAGTGGACTTGACGCCATGGCCCATCTGGCATGTTCCAGCACACACTTAACTTTCAGAAACAGCTGTCCCAAATCTGACATCAGAATCAGGTGATGAGCCCTTCTCAGGTGTACATGTTTATTCATCAAACACGAGTCCCCTCTCTGTGCCTTGCTTGTAGTTGCAAGGAGACTCAGGAGGTGAGATTTTTGACTACGCCCTTCTTCTCCTTTTCCCCCAGTATTGAGGATTGAACCCAGGGCCTTGGCAAGTGACGCAAGTGCTGTACCACCGAGCCATGTCTCCAGACCTTTTTCTTTTCTGTTAGGCACGTCTCATTGAGTTGCCCAGGAATGCCTTGAATTCACCTTATAGCCCATGGGGATCTTGAATTTGAGATCCTCCTGCCTCAGCCTCCCAAATAACTGCCTGAGCCATCATGCCCTAACTGACCACTCCTGTTATGAAAAGCTCACAGCTAGTGGGAAAACAAACAGGCCCAGGGCCTAGGACTGTGTACATGTTTGTGGTAGGGTTCAAGCTCCCACCAGAAAGACCTGTTAAGTTCTTCTCACAGCATTCTAGGACTCCTTGGGCACCCAGCTACAAGCTCTTGCATACTCTTGACCAAAGGCCTCAGAGTCACCTAGTCAGGTGTAGCACAGCAAGGACCCTATTTCTCAGCACCAACTTCTATCTTAGTTACTTATCTGATTGTTATGACCAAACTCCTTTATGGTGGCTTAAATGAAAATGACCCCCATAGGCCCACAGGGAGTGGCACTGTTAGGAGCTTTGGCAATGTTGGAGTAGATGTGGCTTTGTTGGAGGAAGTGTGTCACTGGGGGTGGGCTTTGAGCTCTCAGATGCTCAAGCCACACTCACTGTGGTCCTGCTGCCTGCTGCCCTGAATGTAGAACTCTCAGCTTCTTCTCCAGCATTGTGTCTGCCTGCATACCTCCATGCTTCTCACTATGACATTAATGGACTAAACCTCTGAAACTGTAGGCTAACCCCAATTAAGTGTTTTCCTTTATGAATGTTGCCATGGTCATGGTGTCTCTTTAAAGCAATAGAAACCCTAAGACATCCTGGCAAAAGCAGTTTAAGAAAGGGTTCCTTTGGGGACATAGTTTGAGGGCACAGTCCATCATGGTGGGGAAGGCATGGCAGCAGGAGCATGAGGCAGCTGGTCACATGGCATCCAGTCAGGAAACAGATGCATGCTGGTGCCCAGCTCATCTCCTTTATTTAGTCTGGTACCCCAGCCCTCGGGATAGTGCCACTCACATTCAAGGTGAGTCTTCCTTTTCTCCGCTAACCCAATCTAGACAGTCCTTACAGACACGACCAGAGCTGTTTCCATGGTGATTCTGCAACCCATCAAGTGGACAGTCAAGGAGGACCGTCACAGTGCCCATGTTGTAGAAAGCTGTGTCAGTGGATCCTTTGCTCTTGTGTGTATGATGTGTTGCCTGCCCATGTGTCTGTGCCCCAGCTGTGTGCCTGTTGCCCTCACAGGCCAGAAAAGAGTATCAGATCCTGTGGAACTTGTAGTGGAGGTTCAGATTTCTTTGGAGGCACAGTTGTGTTGAATGGGTGTGTTTTTTGTTTTGGTCTCAAATATGGGATGTGGAGGTGCTTTGCACACCACTGAAAACCAGACTTGTGAAAGAGGCCTACAAAACATCCTGATGAAAGAGCACATGATGTCTTGCCAGCCAGAAAACTGTCACGTGTGGGGAACATATTTACATACTTTGATGGGCAGACTCCTTGGAGAGCTCGTGATCTTGGTCAACAGGAAGTGCTGTGTGCAGAATGTATGAAGTTGGCCAATTGGAAGACATCCTTGTGCAGGTCTAAAGAGGAGCCCAGAAACCCAGAGGGGCTTTTTGCTTGACATCCTCTTATCCCTGCTTCACTCCAAAGAACTCCAGACAGCGCTTCGAGACTTGCTTCTTCAGAGACTTACTGCTGCCTTTGCTGCTGAAGATCGAAGCCCAGGTCGGGCTGAAGAGACTGCAGCCCCAAACGGGTGCAGCAACCATTGTCACTGCTGCCACCAACACCAGCTGCGGCTTCTTCGGCTGTCCTTGGTGCTCCTGGTTAGCTGTGTTCCAGTTTCTGCTGTTTGCATCTGTTCCAGCCTGGACTGCTGATGAGTTACTCCAAGGACCTGTGACTTAGAAGGTCTATATCCTTTGTTTCGTGCCTCAGGTCGGTGGGTTAGAGTTATTAGTAAATAGTGAAAAAGTATGAGTTCAGGAACTGGAGTTATAGACGGTTGTGAGCTGTGTGGGGGCTGGAACAGCAGCCATTACTTTAACCACTGAACCACCTCTCAGTGGATTCTTTATGATCAGTGTCGTCTGGATTTGGGTCTGTACAGACCATTGTGTGGCTTCTGGCCTGGAGAGTTGACTTCCTCCCTGTCCAATCTGTATAGCTTTGGTTTCCTTTCCTTTCTTAAAATTTTATTTACTATATTTTGTGTGTGTGTGTGTGTGTGTGTGTGTGTGTGTGTGTGTGTGTGTGTGTGTTAGGGTTTCTATTGCTGTGATAAACATCATGACCAAAAGAAACTTGGAGAGGAAAGGGCTTATTTCACCTTCACTTCTAGGTAACAATCCATCATTGAAGGAAGTCAGGACAGGAACCTGGAGGCAGGAGCTGATGCAGAAACTGTGGAGGAGTGCCACATACTGGCTTGCTCCTCATGGCTTGCTCATCCTGCTTTCTTAAAGAACCAACCCAGGACCTCCAGCCCAAGTATGGCGCCATCCACATGGGCTGGGCCCTCTCCCATCTGTCACTAATTAAGAAAATACCCGACAGACTTGCCCACAGCCCAGTGTTAGAGAGGGATTTTCTTAATTGAGGCTCCCTCTTCAGGTGACTCCTTAGTGTCAGTTAGGCTCAGTCAAAATAGCCAGTGGAGTGCATGTGTAGCCTGAGGAGGCCAGCAGAGGGCCCCAATCCCCTGGAACTAGAGGGTTGTGAGATGCTGGGTGGGGTGGGAAACCTGGTCCTCAGCAAAAACAGCCAGAGCCCTTATTGCTGACCCCTGTCTCCAGCCTGGCTTCCTTTTCTTCTGTCCTTCCCGCCTAAGTCTCCTGATAACATGGGGAGCTGGAAGTTCAAGTCTAAGAATCAGTGTTTGTTCCTTCTGAGATGTGGTATCTGGCTTTTTTCAGAGTGTGATACCACCTGCGAGTTTTACTTGCATCCTTTGCCAAATTTAAGAAGTGTTCTCTTATTCTCTCTGCTTTTCCAGAGTCTTTGTTTTGTTTTGAGACAAGAGTTTCAGTCTGTAGGAAAGACTGTCCTGGAACTCACTGCCTCGGCTCCTGAATGCTAGGATTCCAGCACTATACCCAGCCTCCATGTACTTTTTCATAGAAATCATGCATTAAGAATCCAGCTGTCCTCCTTACAGCAGCTGAGGGTTCCACCTGAGGTGTTAGCTTTTCTAGTTGCTTGTGTTCCTCATCCTGATTTTGCTTACTGTATGAATTCTGTCCTCTTCTTTACTGGGAAAATGAAGACTGGTGAGTTACCACATCCAAGCTTGTACTGGACTGTCAATCAACTTTCTGTTACTGTGACAAAATGCCCGAGATTAACACCTTATAAGGAGGGAATTTTTTATCTGGGCCTGTGGTGCAGCGTGTGTGGTATGGAGCATGGCCAGATTGAGGCCTGTTCACTTCTTGGTAGCTTGGAAGAAGAAAGGGAGGGACAGGAAGGTACTGGGTCCTCAGTCCCCCATCCAAGGCTGGGAACCAAGCCTTCAATACATGGGTTTTAGGGACCAGTCATACAAGCCACAGTACACACAGAGAGGCAGAAGATGTGTGTGACTTTAATTATGGTGGCACTGAGAGCTGCTCCTGAGCCCCTGCCATTTGTGAACCTGGGCAGTGGTAAGCAGACCCTAGCCATTCCAAGATGATGGCATGCGGGTGACCTAGACCAGCAGGTCATTGTTTTAGTAACATTGTTTAGAGGGAACCAGGACATTGGGAGATAGAGAATAGAAGACAGAGGTTGTAAGAAAGTCTGGGGTGGTGGTGGGGGTCTTGAACATGCTATCTTATGCCAAGCATGTTCCATCTCCGTACATCATGGCCTCAGGGAAAGCCTTGGTTGATCAGTCCAGTCATCAACAGGAAGGCGGGCTTCAGTTACCAGAGCTCTAGTGGGTGGTGGCTTGGGTCAGGCACACACAACCAGGAACCTCTATTTTATTTTGTTTTATGTCTTTTTCACAAACTTTGACCTGTATCTTTAAAATTTTTTAATAGTTTTCTGAGAATTTTGTATAACATATTTTGATCATATATGCACCACCTCCTCCAACTCTTTCCTGATCCACACACCTTGACTTCCCACTCAACTATGTGTCCACATCCCTCACCCCCGCCCATCAAGTCCAGTCTGTACCACCCACATATTCTCGGATGTGTGGCTATCCACCGGAGTGTGTGGTTGACTTAACTGGCCTTTCCTGTCCCAGCAGCTGTCAGCTGCCAATAGCTCCTCTTCTAGGGGTGGGACTCGGTGGCCTGTGCTTGCTGTCACAACTGCCATGAGTTCATGTGTGCAGTTGCCCTTCTGTGTCTGGAAGATGACTTCCTTATGCCCATTCACAGCCTGTGGTTTTTACACCCCTCTGTGGAAAGGTCCCTGGGTCCCAGGGGGAGGGGCTATGATACAGATGTCCCGGTTAGGCCTGAGCCCTCCACAGTGTCTCATTCTCTGCACCTCGACCAGCTGTGGAGCGAGTTCTGCGTTTACTTCAAATAGGAACTTCTCTATGAGGTTCGACAGACGCACCTGTCTCCAGAACACCAGGGGCCTGTGTTTTAAATGATCCATAAGCTGCCAGCGATAGACAAGAGCACTGAGTACCAGCTGTGGGCCCCGCCCCTTACACATGCCCTCCACAGTGCCCAGAGGCCAGGGATTTATTTACTGTCCTCGTTGACAGATCCATGAAGTGGGCCAGGAGAAGGGGAAGACAGCAGGGTGCTCAAGAGGGATTCAAACCCAGGCCAGCTCTAGTGGAACCTCTTCTACGTCAGCAAATGCTGTGCCAAGGAATGCCTGGGAGCCGCTGAGCCATGGGGTCTTGGTGATGTGGGAAATGCTAGTGAAGAGTGGTTTCCCTCAGAATTCACAAGCCTGGAGTGTTCTGTTTTGCTTAAGAGTTCTGGGAAGCCCGAGTCCTTTCTGAGATGCCATCCCCATTCCAAAAGTTCTGTCTCCCCCTTGCCCGTGGGAACCGGGTGGCTGCAGCTGGCAGCCAGCAGGCCTGCCTGATTCGCAGCCCTCCCCAGGCACCAGCAGGAGGTGTAGGTTCCAGCTGCTGCATCAGGACTCCTCAGCCAGTCACTGTCAGCATTCTCCTTGCAGAGGCCTCAGTGACTGTCACAGCCTTCCTCCCTGTGAAGGCTATGCAGTGATTGTCCGCCTGTGTGTGGTCACAGCTGACAGCTCCTGGGCAGGTGACATTGCACCTCCCTGTGCCATCATCCCTAAAGAGCACACAGCTCTTAGGCTGCCACAGTGTGGACAGCCTGCCCTGAACCACAGATGTCTTGCTCTGTCACCCAGCTGTTGATTGTGGCAGGGTGGAGGAAAACTGCAGGCTACTCCTAGCCTCTCATCCTGCCCCCCAACACTTCAGGACTACCTGCTTTCCCTCTAAGGCTCTTGGGTGAAGCAGAAGCCTAGCAACACCATGCAGGTCTGCCCTGCTGGTACTACTCTGTATTCCTTACTATTCCATATAAAGTAAACCCCAACGCCAGTGTCAGGGTGTGCTTCAAACAATGGAACCCTTTCTTCTGTGGTGGCTGGGCTTTTACGGCTGATTCTAAGAGGACTCATCTTCCAGAGGAGGTCACAGTCCCTTTGTTTTCTTGAGAACTTTTCTTGGAAGGTCTCCCTCTACCAAAGCAGACAAGAGACCACTCTTTTCCCACCTCCCAAATGTTGGAAATAAAGGCAAAAGTACTTTCATGGTTTACAATAAGGTCTACATTTTTGTCTGGTGGGGGGGGGTACATACATGTCACACATTTGTAGTCTACCCAGCCAGCTGCCTCAGAGGATTTTTTTGTCTCTTCCTGGAGGGCCCCAGGGCTGGGGTTGCAGGTCGTTAGCACACCTTTCAGCTTCTAGGGATCCAAACCGTGGTCTTCACACTTGAGAACAAGGGCTTTATCCACGGAGCTGTCTCTCCAGCCCCTGAGGCTTTGTGTGAGCTTCCGGTGTCATTCCTCAAACACCTCCACCTGTTTCTGAGACAAGGTCTGTTTGGCCTGGAGCTTCCTGTTAGGGTGAGGGGCCTGTTAGCCCCCACAGTCTGCCTGTGTCCAGCGGGCCAAGATCTTTGCTTCTGGAGATTGACGTTGGGCCATGGTATTTGCATGGCAAGCGCATTACAGACTTAAGTTGTCTCTGCCCCTCTCTGTGTGTTTGCTATCAGTCAAGTGTACAGACACACATCTGGATTAACAAACAGAATGGAAGCTGGGCTGATGTCAAATGTCTTCTGTTCTGGCATGAGAGGAGCCAGGCTGTGAGTCCTGGGTCACAGGGGCCACAGCCTTCCCAGTCCCTTGCCTGGGCCCTCTCTGGAGCTGAGTATTTACACCACAGACTTCTCTGGCTTAGTGGAACTTTCTCCAGCAAGTTCTTCCCAGGCCTGCTGCTGGGGGCTGATCCCTGTTCATCACTGAAGGAAGTGAGGGCAGAAACTCAAGCAGGGCAGGAACCTGGAGGCGGGAGCTGATACAGAGGCCATGGAGGGGTGCTGCTTACTGGCTTGCTCCCCACAACAGGCTTATCTTGCTTTCTTATAGAACCCAGGACCACCAGCCCAGAAATAGCACCATGCACAGTGGGCTGGGCCCTCCCCCATCAGTCACTAATTGAGAAAATGCCCCACAGGCTTGCCTACAGCCTAGTCTCATGGAGGCGTCTTCTGATTATGGTTCCCTCCTCTCAGACGACTTTAGCCTGTGTTAAGTTGACATGAAATTATCTAGCACAATTGACCCCTTGTCACCTTGACACAAAAACACATCACCATTAAGCTCCCCACATTAAAAACACAAATAATTTTTAAAAGTCCCACAGTCTTTACAAAAATCAAACACGGCCGGGCGTTGGTGGCGCACGCCTTTAATCCCAGCACTTGGGAGGCAGAGGCAGGCGGATCTTTGTGAGTTCGAGGCCAGCCTGGTCTACAAAATGAGTCCAGGACAGCCAAGGATACACAGAGAAACCCTGTCTCAAAAAACCAAAAAAAAAAAAAAAAAAAAAAAAAAAACAAAATCAAACACATCAAAAATTCAGTTTCTTAAAAATACCCAATCTCTTTAAAAATCCAAGGTCTCTTTTAAAAGTCTTTCAGCTGTGGGCTCCTGTAAAAATCAAAATTAAGCTAAATACTTTCTTCAAGAGAGAAGAACCGGTCACAATCTGAACAAAGCAAAACCAAACTCCAGCAGTATAAATAATAGAGTATCCAATGTCTGAGATCCACTCACAATCTTCTGGGATCCTCCAAAGTGTTTGGGTCATTTCTTCATCTCCACTCTCTGCAGCACACACAGCGTGTCTTCTAGGCTCTAACTGGCTCCACTCCACTGCTGCTGCTGTTCTTGGTGGTCATCCTATGGCACTGGCATCCCCAGCATGCTGGGGTCTTCGGCTGCAGCTGGGCTGCACTTACCCCAAGAGCCTCTCATAGGCTCTCTTCATGGTGCCAAGCCTCAACTTCTCTGCATGGCCCCTTCAGGCCTGGGCCTTCAACTGCTGCTGAGGCGGCACCTTCACCAATGGCCTCTCCTGGCCTCTCACAGTGCCTAGCCTCAGTGGTTCTCCATGACCCTTTCATGCCTTCAGAACCAGTACCACCTGGGTGACTTTTACACATTACCAAGTTTGTCTTCTACTGTGAGGTATAACCTTGGCCATCCCCGCCTCTGGAACACAGCTTTTGTGTGCTCTCAGAAAACACTTTCCAAAAGATTTCACCTCGGTGATGCTGGTCTCTTCACTAATTTCTCAGCTCCAGGCAACCAGCAGGAACCTGGAGATAGGAGCTGATACAGGGGTGTGGTAGTTTGAATGGGTGGCCTTCATAGATCCATGTGTTTGAATGCTTGGCAAATAGAGAGTGGCTGGCACTATTAGGAGGTGTGGCATTGTTGAAGTAAGTATGGCCTTGTTGGAGGAAGGGACAACTAAACCATGAGGTTTATGATTCTGACTGAATACTCCAACACCCTGATGTCTACCTGCATGCCGCCATGCTTCCCGCCATGACGATAGTGGACTCTGAAACTGTAAGCCACCCCCATTTTAATGTTTTCTTTATATAAGAGTTACTGTGGTCTCCAGCCTGGTCTACAAAAGCGAGACCAGCACGACCAGAGCTGTTACACAGAGAAACCCTACCTCGAAAAACCAAAAAAAAAAAAAAAAGTTACTGTGGTCATGGTGTCTCTTCACAGCAATAAACCCTAACTAAGACAAGGGGCCATGCAGGGGTGCTACTTACTGGCTTGCTGCCCATGGCATGCTCAGCCTTTCTTCTAGAACCCAAGTCCACCAGCCCAGGGGTGGCTCCACCCACAGTGATCTACAGAGTGAGTTCCAGGATAGCCAGGGGTACACAAAGAAACCCTGTCTCAAGAAAATAAAAATTCCAACAGGCTTGCTTACAGCTTGATTTTACAGAGGCATTTTCTCAATGAGTCTCTCCTCTCAGATGACTCCAGCTTGTGCCACGCTGACATAAAGCGAGCCAGCACAGGTGCTGAGTGGCTGCAATATGAAGTGCAGAGCAGAGCATCACTGGGAGGGACTAACTGCTGTGAGCTGTGACATCATGCCAGTGGCAAGGGGGAGGTAGCCGGCTCAGTGTGTGCAGTGATTGGTGCCCATTTGCAGCATCCTCATAGAATCTAGACATTGTCTAGAGTGTCTATAACCACAGTGCTAAGGGAGAAGAGACAAGTGGATCCCACCAGCCTTACTGAAGAATGGATTCCAGGTTTACTGAGGGACCAACCCTGTCTTTAAAAAAAAAGCGGTCACTGCTAAAGGAAGACACTCCAACATCAACCTTGGCCTCCATGTACAATGCAGGGGTGTGCACTGCTCTCCCACACCAACATACACCACCACATCACACACACACACACACACACACACACACACACACACACACACACAC
>CAJQZJ010027407.1:11800-23170 GCA_907164525.1 Lophiomys imhausi | reverse complement strand
CACACACACACACACACACACACACACACACACACACACACACACACTCACACACACGGAAATGCCGTGGCTGGGCCATGGCTTAGTGGCAGGGCACTTGTGTAGCGTGAGTGAGCCCTAGTTCCCATGCCTGGGACAGAGAGAAGGGCACTTCATGGTTTAGTTGTCTCAGACAAGCTGGAAGGGTGTTGATTGTTTTAGAGCCAAAATGAACATCCTTCCTGGAGGACATTAAAGGACTTAAAAGGGAAGTTCCAGTGGCCCTAAGTGCCTACTGTCTGTGGCCTCTGACACTTCAGTCCTTCAGCCTGCAGGGCTTTTGCAGGCATCCACAGCCCCTCTGATCAATCCCCAAGTCTCTTGGGTGGGTTGTCTCTACCTGGCAGCCTGAGACTGGCCACCAGCCTGTTTGTACATCTGGGATGTGTTAATTGATGGTTCAAAAAATAAGTAGGGTAATCACATTTCTGGTAAAGAGGCTTGAATAGGTACCCTTTCGGAGCCAGATGACTGGGCCACGCCTAGTGGTGTGTGGTCTGGGAGCCTCCGGCTACCTTGCCCTTTCGAGACTCTGCCCAGAAACTGCTGGCAGTGCTGTGAGCTGATTTATGATGGTTTCCTGTGGAGCCCGTGGCTCCAGTCTGAGGCCTCTCCACCACACTCCCACAGACACAGCTAGCCATGTGTCCGTATGAGTTCCCTGTGGTTGCTGTAACAAATGACCACAAGCTGAGTGGCTTTAAAGAATTTAACTTTCTGCTTTGGTCTCAGAGGTTAAGTCTCAGACTTGTCCCAGTGGGGAAGGTCTAGTTGTGGCAGGGCTAGCTCCTAACGGCTCAGGGGTTGGTTAGTCCCGTTATCTTCCTTTTCCAGCTTCTGGAGGTGCCACCGGTACCTCATTCTCTATCCTCAGAGTGTTTCCCTCAGTCCTCTGCTCCTGGAATCACACCCTTCTCCCCAAACATTTGCACCCAGCAGGCACCTTAGCAAAGGGCTTCTTAACCTCTGCACATGTGAGGTGCCTTTACGGTGAGGTGGGGGTGGGGTACGGTGTGTCTCTCTTGTTTCTGCTGGCCCATGAGCCTCTGGCTGATTCTTCTGTCTCCACCTCGAATCTTTCCATAGAAGTTCTGGAATTACAGATGTGTGAGATTCAGGGTCGAACATAGGTCATCAGGCTTGCATAGCTACATCTGGAGCTCTTCTACCCAATGAGTCATCCCCCTGCCCTCCGGCCCTCCCTCCCTCCAGCCCTCACACATTTTTTTCTTTAACTTTCATACATATGTATATTTCATAGGTACACAAATGACATATACTGACAAAACTTCATGAAGAAAATAACTTTGAAATAAGTTTTAAAATTCTCTATTTATTTATTTATTTATTTATTTATTTTATGTGCATGATGTTTTACCTGTGTGTATGTCTATATATATACAGAAGTCCAGTAACTAGAGTTACTGTAAGTGCTGGGAATTGAACCCAAATCCTCTGGAAGAACAGTTAGTGTTCTTAACTGCTGGCCCATCTCTCCAACCCCTTTAAAACAAGTTGTTTTTTTAATAATTTATTTTATGTACATTGATGTTTTTGCCCGCCTGTTATGTCTGTGTGACAGTGTTGGATCCTGGACATCTTCACAACAGATAGCTCTGAGCTGCCATGTGGGTGCTGGGAATTGAACTCAGGTCCTTTGGAAGAACAATCAGTGCTTTTAACTGATGCGCTCTAATCTCTCCAGCCCTAAAACAAGTTTTCATATGGGGCAGCAGGGTGGCTCAGCAGGTAGGGACTTGCTGTGCGACACTTGTGAGCTGGGTCCAGTGCTTGGAACTCCAGTAAAGGTGGAAGTGGAGAACTGACTCCACAGAGCTGCCTCTGACCGTGGCCACAGCCCCTTTCCATTGCATGCACAGTTAATAAATAAAATTAGAAATTACAGCAATTCTAGCCGGGCGGTGGTGGCGCACGCCTTTAACCCCAGCACTTGGGAGGCAGAGGCAGGCGGATCTTTGTGAGTTCGAGGCCAGCCTGGTCTACAAAGTGAGTCCAGGACAGCCAGGGCTGTTACACAGAGAAACCCTGTCTCGAAAAACCAAAAAATTAAAATAAAAAATCACTATTTTTTTAGAATAAAACTCAAGCTGGGAATTCAAACAGTGATTTTTAAAATTGAACCCTTTAAAACAACACAACTGAAAGAGATAGGAACTTGACATACTGTACACTGAGGAACGATGGTAGAAAGAATACGGGAAGTCTCTATTCTCCGTAATGAAACCCTTAGACTTCTGCTACAGTGGAAAGGTCTCCTCACACTCAGAGCCTGCGGGGCAGGGCGTAGGGGACAGTGGCTTGAACTTGAGCTGAGCTGCACAGGGAGCTGCAGGCCAGTGTTGTGTGGTGTGATGGGATGCCCAGATCAGTGTGAACACGGATGTTCAGAGCCAAGGCTGCAGTGGTCATGTGACAACTGTTACTGTTGACAGATCTTTCCCTTGACGGTTTAGGAAGCTTTAGATTGTGACGTCATTTGGAGCTGGGGCCCTTGCAGCTGTGCCCAAGTTAGGGCCATACTTGCTCCCAAGAGGTCCCACAGCAGTGACTGGAGTGTTCGTAAAAGAGAGACGTGGGCACAAACACACAGACAATGCCATGTTACAGTGCAGTGCTGGGGTTTGGATGTGGTCACCAGCCAAGGAACACTGAGGACCCCAGCTACCACTAGAGACCGAGAGGAGGCATGGTGGGCAGTTCTTACCTGCTGTCTAGGAAGAGCCTGAGTGTGTTCACACCTCCACCCAGGCTTGTGACCTTTTGGATCAGGGGTGAAAACATGGCTCTTTCCTTAAGCCAACAGCTCTAGTGGCCCCTGGAGATCCAGGGGCCACAGAAGGTGATATCAGCAGGCTCCAGGGACAGTACATGGCATGCAGCTGCCATTGTTCAACAGGGGACCTGGATATGGAGGAGAAGCCGGTCATCTGCGGAGGGCTGCCCACCTTAGTCCAGTTGATGCAGTTCCACAGGGACAGTGCCTGACCCATGATAAGCCCTCTAGACCCCTGGGGAGGAAAGTGGCTTTATGAGCATGGCTGCATCTGTGGATATTGTGTGGTAAGGTGGCCTCTGCCTTGGGCTTGTAATTTGTATTCCTGCCTGTATGTTCATTCCCAGGTGTGTGTATCTGAAATGGCACAGCAGACTTTCCCCAAGGTGCCTGGCTGTCACAGGCAGGGGATGAATGGGCCACAGGCCTGCTGTTTATCTGGGAAGCCCCACAGGTGACCATGGGCTTGCCCTCTGGAGCCTGCTGGCAATGAGTGGGTGAACATCTAGGGCAGTGGTTCTCAACCCTCCTAATGCTGTGACCCTTTAATACAGTTCCTCATGATGTGGTGATTCCCCAACCAACAATTCCTTCATAACTGTGATTCTGCTATTATTATGAATCATAATGTAAATATTTTTGGAGGTTTGCCGAAGGGGTCAAAGCTCCCATGTTGAGAACCACTGATTTACAGTGTCAGGCAGACTCAAGCCAACTGTCCCCTCCCTTGTAGGCAATCAGCTGCCCTAAGAAAGATCTAGCACCTGGACAGAGTTGTGGCAGGGACAGTCCAGCAGGGAGCAGGAAGAGCTATGCTGGGAGAGCTGAGCCAGTTCCCTGTCCCCATCGGGTTACTGCCACCAGCCTTCATTCAAAGATGCAATGCCACAGGGTCAGGAAGCCTGTGTTCCCCATAGGCCTGGGCCAGAAACACAAATGCACTGTGTTTTCTTCTGCACCTCAGAAAGGGCACCTCAGAGGCTGATCCTACTGTCTTGGCTTGGTTTCCTGAACTGTGATAACTCGAGGGTAAAACGGTACTTCTGGCTCACAGTTCATGGTACTTCCCATCATGGACGGGAAGTTCAGGCGGCAAGCAGGAAGTCCAGGAGGTAGAAGCTCGAGGCAGCTGTTCTTAAGGATCCACAATCACAGAACAAAGCAATTAATGCAAACTACTGTTCTGCTCTTTCTCCCTGTTATTCAGCCCACCCACAATCAAAATCAGTCTTCCCAAGTCAATTAATGTAATCAAGATAATGCCCCCCACAACTCCCTACGGTCCCCCACAACTGTCCCTTGTACCCTGCATGGCCAAAGGCCCATCTCCCAGGTGTTCTAGATTCTGTTCATTTAACAGTACTATCATACCACCTTCTCAGTTCTGGGGAGCAGAAGTCTGTTGCTATGAAGGCACCCACCGGGCTTGCGGTGGTCTGTCCTTTTGTGTTTCCATTCCCTGCCCCTGGGTTTGAATCCTTTATTAATCCTTTATAAGACCCTGCTCAGATCAGTTCAGAAGCCCATATATGACCTCCCCTGGCCTCGTGCTCCACTGTGCAAACATCCATGTCCTGAGCTCCTGGGATAGGGCAGAAGATGTGATAACTCAGAGTCAGTGACAACAGAAGTGTGTGTGTGTGTGTGTGTGTGTGTGTGTGTGTTTCTGGGGGGGCACATGTGAGTGTGGGGGCACATTCATGTGTGTATATGTATGTGCAGAGGCCTGAGGTTGACCCCATTTGTCTTTCTCCATCACTCGTTACGTCATTTAGTGAGATCAATGAGGCTGGACTCTGAGCTTGAAACCAGCTGATGCACTAGTCTAACGTGGGGATCCCCATTTCGGTCTCTCCAATGTTGGGAGCCATGCCAGCCTGGCTCCTGTGGGGTCTAGAGATTCAAGCTCAGTCCTTACGCTTGTACATCAAGTCATTACTGGCTGAGCCATCTCCTCAAACCCTCCCCAGAGCTTTAAAGTACAGAACTGGCCGTGTTGGAAAGGACATGTATCTTCCAGAGCAATCTGTCCTCAGAGTGGTTTGTGGTGGCATGTTATGGTCTCAGTTCCCAGACTGAAACCTCAACAAGTCCTCATGTCCTGAGGCTGGCAACCTAATGGTCCCTCTGCTGGCCTCACCAGGGTTCCTTCATACTGCCACCAGGTAGCTGACAACTGAGCCAGGGTGGGGGTGGGGGACCAAGGTGGCTCCTTGGACACACAGTTGGTTTTGGCTTTCAGTGCAGGCTGCATGTTGGCTGGATGGTCACAGAGGTCCCTTGAGAGCTTGAGCCAAGGCGCAAGTGCTCCTACTGCAAGCTGGGAATTGACGCATGGTTAGTTCCATCACATTCCATGGGCCAAAGTCCCACGGCCTTTGTGGGCATGGGGTGGAGGGTCAGACAGCAAAGGATGCGGGAAGTAGAGGCAAAATCTCCCAGAGCTATCTCTCTGATGGACCATGCGATCTCTAGTCTCTGGAAGAGCCATCACCAGGCTCAGTGAGCACAGACCCAGCCCTGGGCTACATGACTGACAGTATCGATCTGTAGTAAACACACAGGATGTGCCAGGTGACGTCATCCTGTATTCTCCAGGCCAGATCTGTGACCTCAGGTCATTTACTCACACTGCTTCCCAAAGCCGATCCATCTTAGTTTGTCCTGGCTTAGGCAGAAGGATTTAGATAGAACATGGAGCTTGTGTGGAGGTCAAGGGAAAACCTTCAGAAAATGGTTCTCTCCTTTCACCATGTGGCTCTAAGGCAGTGGTTCTCAACCTTTTTGATGCTGTGACCATTTAATACAGTTCCTCATGTTGTGGTGACCTCCAACTATAAAATTATTTTGTTGCTGCTTCACAACTCTAACTTTGCTATTGTTATGAATCATAATTTAAATATCTGATATGCAGAATATCTAATATATGACTCCCGTGAAAGGGTCATTCAACCTCCAAAGGGGTCTTCCACAGATTGAGAACCTCTGTTCTAGGGGATTGAACTCAAGTTATCAGGCTTGGCAGCAAGCAGTTGTAGTCCTCTGAGACATCTTGCTGGTCCTACACACAACTCCTACAAAAGAAAAATGAATATTTGTCATTCTGAGTTTGACTTATTTCTCTTAACTTGCCGATTTCTGGTTCCATCCATTTTCCTGGAAATGACAGGATTTTTCTTGACTAAGATTCCATTGTGAACATGTTCACATTCTGTTTGTCCAGTTGTCTGTTGATAAGCATCTAGTCTGGTTCCATTTCCTGACCATCGTGCATGCAGCAGCAGTGAACACACGGGACGTGGAGGATGTGGCTATGTTGCCTTGACTTGGGTCCTTTGGGTCCACACCAGCACTGGTAGCTGGGTCGGGGTGGTTCTATTTTTATTTGTGTTTTCTTTTGGAATCTCTGCACTGATTTGTGTAGTGATCATACCAGCTTACATTCTGGGGCCTTTTAAAATGTAATTTAAAAGTATTATTTTATGATATGCATATAGATGCTTTAGCTAATTGCTAAGTCTGTGTGTTACAGGTATGCAATGCTCACAGAGGCCAGAAGAGAACATCAGATCTCTTAGAACTGGAGTTGCAGAAGATTGTGAGCTGGGACTAGAACCCTAAGCCTCTGCAAGAACAACCCGTACTCTAGACCTCTGATCCATCTCCCCAATCCCTCTGGCCATTAAAAAAAAAAAAAAAAAAAAAGAAGCCGGGCGTTGGTGGCGCACGCCTTTAATCCCAGCACTTGGGAGGCAGAGGTAGGCGGATCTCTGTGAGTTCGAGGCCAGCCTGGTCTACAAAGTGAGTCTAGGACAGCCAGAGCTGTTATACAGAGAAACCCTGTCTCGAAAAACCAAAAAAAAAAAAAAAGAGTATAGACTTCTATAGGCGAGTTAACCTGTCTCAACATAACCCCACAATGGAAGGAGGTTAAGGAAGGCCTGGGCCTTGGACACCGGGGTGAGGCCCTGGTACTGTCCTCATGTCTGCTTCTGCAGAGGGTTCCCTCCCCATTGTTCTACCCAGCCCTGTGTTCCATTCTGATCTGGTGGGGTCCCTACAGGGGACCCCTTCTGCCTGTGTACTGGACGAAGCTGCCTGCGGCTGCGGGGCGCAGGTACTCTGTCCTGTCTGCTCACACAACACACCCCTTTGTGCTTGTCCATCTGTCTCTGTGGTGGGATGCTCAGGGTGGCTCTTGGAAGTGAGTCCTGGAGCTTTGAGCACTCAGAGGTCATAGAGGAAGGAGACATCTTGAGGCTGGCTAACTCACACAGCACACTGGCTTTGGGTGGTGCATGTTTTTTGTTTGTTTATTTTGTTGAGACAGTGTCTCACTATGAAGCCATGGCTATGTAGATCAAGCTAGCCTCAAACTCAGAGCTTTACCTCCTGAGTGCTGAGATTAGAAGTGTATGCCACCATGCCTAGCTCTTGGGAAGCATATACTATGTCCATTTTCTAGATTCGGGGCCAAGGCTTGGTCAGTGTCTTAAATCTGGAGTGGCCAAACTTTCTCCAGGCCTTAATGGACCTGGGAACTGAGTCCTAGCTGGCAGCTTTAGGGAGGTGTTGCCTTCCCACCCTAAGCGTGGATAGGGAAGGGCTCTGACTGATCAGTTAGAGGACCCAGGTAATACCCTAGGGCCAAAGATGGGACCCAAGCTAGAAGCGCAGGGTAACCGGTTTAAGTCTGCAATCTTCTAGAAAGACTTTTCACAATTGTGAAACATTGTGAAGCCTGGGGCCATCCCCTCTCAGCAGAGTCTCCTGATAGTCCCAGGCAGGGCTGCAACCACCATGCTGTCTGGCCAGAGCGGTCTGCACTGGGGCACCTTCTAGTGGACTCTATGCCTGTCACTGTCCTGCCTGACAGGTGTTGGGGCTCAAGAGCCAGAAGTAAGGAGCTTTGGGGAAGATATGAGTCCAGATGCTTCTGGTATAGGAGCTGAAGCTGTGCCAGGTGAATGAATGGCCAGAGGCAGCATGAGCCAGGAGCCTGGGATTTCCCAAGCCACCACCCATCTCTGTGGAGATACAATCAGATTTCCGTTTTGTGATTTCCCCCTGAGGATGGAAACACCAGATGAGGAGTCAAAGAGAAAACCCGGAAACAGGAAAAGAAAACCATTTCTCAAACACAAGACAGCGTTTTCACTTTTTAAAAATATTTTGTAAGTTTTTATTTACGTATGTGTGTGTGTGTGTGTGTGTGTGTGTGTGTGTGTGTGTGTGTAAGTGTATGCCAGGTATGTGGGTGCCACAGAAAAAAGGTGTCAGGTCCTCTGAATCTGGAGTTACAAGTAGTTGTAAGCTGCCATGTTGGTGCCAGGAACCAAACCTGGGTCCTTTCCAAGAGCAACAAGTGCTCTTGACTGCTGAGCCTTCTCTCTAGCACCAGTTGTTACTTTTTAAAGACAGGGTATCACTGTGTAGCCCAGGCTATACTTAGACTCACTATGGAGTACAAGCTGGTTTCAAAGTCATGGAGATCCACCTGCCTCAGCCCCTTGAGTCCTGTGGTTATAGGAGTTTGGCAGCACAGGTGGTCTGTGCGGTACTGAAGACAAAACTCAATTTCGTGTATGCCAGATAGTCACTTTCCAGACTGAGCCAGACCCCAGGAACCCTACTCTCACTTGTAAAAGTGTGTGAGGGTTAGTGGTAGCTGAGTAAGAAAGACAACCCCCCAATCCCCACCACTACCACCCCCGCCACTGCCACCAATTCCTCTCCACCTGACTAGAGGTAGGCACTTTCTCTCCCTCATTTGACCACACCACTTACCTTTGCATGCCCCAAGTGGTGGGGAAGATCCAGACAAGGACATCAAGGATTTGTGACCTCCTCCTTCAGGACTTCTAGTGCCCTAGCACCTCAGGGACATATGTGGTTGCCCCACTTCAGCCCTCACATTTGCATTCCAGGTATTTAGGAAGCAACGAAGGCCATGTCACCCCCTCTCTTTTGAGAAATCCCAATGCTGTTGAGAGGGCTCAGAGGTTAAGGGGGCTTGCCACCAAACCTGATGGCCTGAGTTTAATCCTCAGGAACCCACATGGTGGAAGGAGAGAACCAATTTCCTGAAAGTGGTCCTTTGATCTCCACATGAGCATGATTGCATGTGTGTAATGAATGTAGTAACATTTTTTAAAAAGCTAGGCATAGGGTGCATGCCTTTAATCCTAGCGTGCTGTGAGTTTGAGGCCACATAGTGAGCCAGGGCTACACAGTGAGACCCTGTCCATAAATATACATAATAGAATGTGTCCCAGTCCCGAGAGATGATTCAGCTGGAGTTTGGATCCTCAGAACCCAAGAGCTAGGTGGGAGTGCAGGTCACATGTAATCCCAGCACTCAGGACTAAGAGAAAAGATCCCCAAGCAAGCTGGCTACCTAGACCCACCAGGTCTTTGAGTTCTGGGTTCAAGTGAGAGACCCAGTAAGGAAGACACCCAGCATCAACTTCTGGCCTTTACTGCACACACATGTGCCCTAACATGTTTGAACACACATACACACATGCACACACTGCACAAATATGCACAGTACACACATGCAAAAAAACAAAAACAAAAAAATCTCAAGATGTCCTGTAGAGCCACACACAACTGTTTAATTCTTATTTTTTTTTTTTTTTGCACTAAAACTTAGTTTCAGACATGGGGTTAACCGAAAGACCAGAGTGACCAGGAGTGTGTGCATAAGCCAGGAAACAGGCAGAATATCCAGATGCAGCTCTGGCAGCCTTGCCACTCATTCTGGGGTTGAGTCACTTTTTGGGGCAGGGGAGGAAGGGGGGGTCACAGTTTTCATGTACCTGCACAATCCTAAATCTCGCTCTTGTCTTACTAATGTCCCTTATAAGAAGCCAGCCACCCTGTTTGTGTGACTCCTGACACTCTCCTCCAGGCCTTTCTCATTTCTGCCTTGTAGTTGTCAGAGCAACACCCTGTATGTAGGCAGCACACACTCGGCAGACACTCAGTGGGAACATGAATGCATGCTTGAATGTCCTCAGAGCACCCGTTGACTTCTGGGTCATCCTCCTCAAGCTTTGGGTCTTTCTCCTGGTTCTGATTCCAATAGCAGACCCTGAGCTGAGGATGCTGGGTCACCCCTGAGTGGCACAAGGAATGGGGAGAAGGGTAGTGATAAGGGGTTGAGCAGGAGCTGATGTGACTGAGTGCCTGGCTCTGGGATCTCTGAGAACTCAGGAGACATGTCCACATCCTCCAGCCATAGACAAGAGTCTGGTTGATGTATACCCCAGTGTTGCTGGACTACTGTTAATTAAGTTTCTAGAGAAAATTAAACCCAAGAAGCTGGGACCACCATGCCATAGGTTGTCTTCTGTTTGTGCTGCTAAAACAAAAATACCTGCATGAAGGTGTCCATTAAGACCAGAAAAGGGCATCATCGGCTCCCCTTGGAACTAGAATTACAGATGCTTATGAGCCTCATGATGTGGGCTCTGGGAACTGAATTCAGGTCTTCCACAAAGCAGCTGAGTATTTAATCTCTGAGCCATCCTTCTCACTCCCAGAAGTGTATTTTTTAATTTAAAAAAATTCAATGGTATTAGAGATTGAACCAAGGGCCTCACACACTCTAGGCAAGTGTTCTACCACTGAACTCCACTCCCAGCCCCACGAACAGTGCACATATACTTCTCATAGTTCTGAGGTCTAGGAAGACAAGGTCAAGGTTGTCTGGTGAGGGCTGTATGCTGCTTCTGAGGTGACACCATGTTGCTGTGTCCTCACTCATGGTAGATGACAAAAGGAGTGAACCTTCTACCCCAGCCCTCTTGAGGGTCCCTATTTTCAACCCTGATGACTCTGCCTCCTAAATTTTCTCCCGTTGCTGACTAAAATTTTGGCATCTGGAAGGATTTCAGGGCCTCGGCACCTGTCCGGGACCACCTCCAATCCTTGGAGTGTCTGGGTAGGCTGGGGCTCTCTATTATCCTGTGTCCTCCTCCATGTAGTACCACTGTGAAACTTACTCGAAGGTTTCCGGTACTTGAAACTTCGATTTCATAGGATCTCAGCCCCCATGTCCTCAGAGTTCCTGTCAGAGTTCCTGTGGACCCTCATAGGCACCCTCCTCCCCACCCAGTTTGTATCAGCCTCACCCAGAGGAACAGACACGGATACAGAGGCTCACCATGTCATCATTACAGCTCATCATGAAGTGGTACCCATGTCTCCTAAACACCAATCATTAGTGATCTTTGATGCAACTGTGGCCTGGTGACATTCTGCGGCTGCTCATTGCTGCACAGAAACCAGTGAGAAGTGGAACTGTCTGGCCTTCGTGCTCCATGTTCAGCTTTAAAAAAAAAAAGCTGATAAAAATAGCTGGTGAATAAGAACTCAGAGTGGGATGAGAGCCAGCAGCCAGAGACTGACACAAGGTCAGGGGCGCCTGCGTCTTCCACTGAACAATCAGATCATCGGACCACCTCCATCTTGCAGCCTGGTGTGGTCCCTCCTGAGCTCACTGGTTGCTGGGAAGGGAGAGGGGACTCAGG
>CAJQZJ010027399.1:615-19368 GCA_907164525.1 Lophiomys imhausi | reverse complement strand
TATCTATCTATCTATCTATCTATCTATCTATCTATCTATCTATCTATCATCTATCTATCTACCTACCTACCTATCATCTATCTATCTACCTGTCTACCTATCTACCTGTCTACCTATCTATCATCTATCTACCTATCAAGAATCTGTCCCCACCTCCATCTCTATTTCTCTATCATTGTCATTGTGTTGCTTATGCTAGCCATGATCTACTGTTTCCAAGGGAGCCTACTTGTCTCACTGTCAGTAACTGATGGCACTGTATCTCCATACCTCACCTATAACTGTATTTATCTTTTTAGACATCTCTCCACTCCTTCCTTGTCTCTTCTTCCTTGATCTCTTCATTTCTATCTCCTTTATTTCTATCATTTCTCTTTAATGGTTTATACTATAAGAACTTTCTGGAAGTCATTGAGGGGCATCTACTTTGTTTCCTAGAAATTCCTGCCTCTTATGTCCCCTCTATCAATATCAAGGGCTATAGTATAAAGGACAGAGGACCTTTCTTATAAATTGAGCCATGTGGTACAATAACAATCCATAGATTTTTTTTTGCTCAACATCTCAACATATACTTTTCTGAACTTGTAACCAGGGCTCTTCTATCTTGTCATCTGTGTCTATCTTGTCAAAGTCCTTGGTCTAAAGATTATGGGCAAACTTCTTGAAGATTTCTAAAGTCAAATGATACCACATTTAAATTAGTATAGTTTGAATTTAGCCATATTTGTTTGCGGAACTATTTCACCATCTCAATAATTTTTGAGAACAGGTAAGATATGAGATTTTTTTCCATCTAATAAAATTAAATTGATTTTCTATATTTTCAAGCCAAAGTAATTATTTATCCTAGACAATTATAATTTATCCATGTTAATGAAATTATTAATGTCAATGATCTTATGTGTTTTATATCATGGTATTCAGATTGCACTATTTCATTTTAAACCCAGTCATGGCTACATTTAATACCTCACCAAAATCCATAAATAGTGTCTTTGTTATTTACTATAAAATTGCATGAAATAATTGCATAAATTAACCTCAAATTTATGTTTTGTTAGTGAATACTGATTATTTCAAACATCTTGGTCTGGATCAATATTGGTAGTGATTCATTCTTTTTGATCAAGAAGCAGCTCTGCCTCTAGATGTCAGATAATTACCAAGATGACCTATACTGATAACACTTCACAACTTTCTAGCTTAGGTTGTTGTTGGTTTTTTTTTTTTTTATTCCCTCAATAGCATAATGGCTTCCTCTAAGACCTTTTGTAGGTCTCTGAACTCCTAGGGTTCCTTTTCATGACCAGTCACTATTACAGATTGTCCCTATCACTTGCTTTTAGACAAAGAAACCTTGTGGCTCTATTCAATAATAGTGTGTTTTGTCTAGATATCTTAGGATTCTGGCATATTTTCTCATGTGTTTTTCTTAAGGAAAGGTTTATCCTACACATCTGTATATAAATTACATATAACTACAGCAATAAAATATAATACATGATACCCTTTATTATTCTCTTAAGTGCTCTGGAGGGAATTAAAATAGAGTCTTTCATAGAAAAGATTAGGATTAGAAATGCAAGATGTTCTTCTGATCCTGTCCCTTAGGAATACAGTATTTAAAGTTAGGAAGGAAAGACAATAACGTCTTGATGATACTAACAATGGATCTTGAAGTTCATGGCAATACCAATATACAAAGAGCACTCTGTAGATAAAGTAATGATTTTTATTTAGATAATTTGATTTTAAAAATATTTCCAATGAACAGAAAATTGTACAAATGTAATTTTTTTCTTTAGAGTTAGTAATATAGTTTAAAATGCCTAGATGGATTCCATAACATTACAATTTTTGAATGTTAACTATAGACTCTTTGTCTTTTAAAATCACATTAAAAACTGTGAATCATTTCCTTATAAGCATTCAAAACTACAGACATATTCCAATGCAGTCTGCCTTGTATAACTTTGAAATCATTTTCTGTGCTTAGTTAAGTGTAGCTAATGTTTGAAAACAAAATAAATAACCATGTCTTTGTTAAGAGTAACATTAACACAAATCTAATATTCTTACATGTTTTGTGCACTTGAAGTTGCTTTTGAAACTCAAAATATTCATTTGATTTCACAAGACAAACATTGATGAAGACTCACTTCTACTGTTGTCCAGGTTTTATGCTAAGAACTAAAAGCTTTAAGGCAGTTAATCAAAACTTTTCTCTCCTATGGTTACATGTGTTTTAGAACTACATGGTGTTCAAAGAGTATGAAATACAGAAGCTAAGAATTCAAAGAACAGGACACCCTAGTCTCCCTAAAAAATCTGTAATGCAGATCATTGTGGTCCCTTTAATAAGACTGTGGTTATTTATTATTTTGCTTATTATTGTTATTGTTTTTGAAAATTAGATACTCATGTAAAATACCCAAAACAATACTGATATATTAAAACTTTTGAAAGATCTTATTTTTTCTCATTCTAAATAACCTCAGATAATACATTTTAATAATATTCTAAAATATTGACAAATTACAGATGGGAAATGATGAACCACTCTTATACTAGTTATGAAAGACAATTCAAGTGCTGATACATGATTCAGAATAAGAGTAAAGTTTCATACTTCTCTCCAATTTCCTAAGTTAAAGGGTTTTAATATTTTACCTGGAAATGACAAATTATGGGTTTTATATTTGAGTTTATATATATTGAATATATATAAATATATATTTATATTTATATTTTCACTTACTTCTTCAAAAAAATTCAATTCAACATAAAGTTCACAAGAAGAAAAAAAACAAAACAGAAAAGAAGAAAGGAAGAGAGAAAGAAAGACAGGCAGACAAATGATAAATGACAATAGAGTCACCCTGGTATAATCTTAAAATTCAGTAACCATGTTGTCTAAATGCAAAATTCCTTAGTGATCTTAACAACAATGAGAAGAAATTAATATTCAAGGAGCCTGATTGAAAGTATATACATATACCTTTATGTCCTTAAAATAACCCCTTAAATAAATAAAACAAGCTAAAAATAATATTGCTGACAAACGTTTTTCTTTAAAATTAGTACACAATTTTAAAATGTTGATGAATGTTGTTGTGCACTTCTTCTGCATAATCCTAGAAACATTAATTATGTATTAGTTAGTTAGATTAATATTAATCTAGTAGTGAAGATGCACTCTCTTTTGATGGTACTCCTCCATTTCACTCAAGTGACTGACAGGGAGACAAGTACAGGAAGCTCAAATTTATTTTTACAACTGTTTTGCTGATGACATTGTTTCCTTAGAGCTGCTGTTCACAAAGTACCTAAATTGGGTAGGAGAAAAAAGCCTTTTTTTTTTTTTTTATCACAGGTGTGGAGACTAGAAGTTAGAAATCAAGGTGTCAGCTGCTGCTATAGGACCTCAGCAAGAATGTGTTTGATTTCCTGTTTCCCTGCCCTTTGAGGTTGCTGGAAATCTTTCTGTTCCTCTCTTTACCCATGGCTCATCAGTCTTGTCTCCTCATTCTCTCTCTCTCTCTCTCTCTCTCTCTCTCTCTCTCTTTCTGTAAGTGTGTGTGTGTGTGTATGTGTGTGTTTGTGTATCTCTTCCATAACACTAGTAAATCTAGATCAGAACCCAAATTTACCTGATATGACCAATCCTCAAACATACTTGCAAACATTATACATTCAAAAACGTTGTATCCACAGAAACTAACGATTAATGCTTCAAGATATCCATGCATCTCAAAAAAGCAATAAGGAGCCTACATTTTTTATTATTAACAGTGGAATGAAGAATGCCTGTATTTCAGGCATAAAAAAAGAAAATTTTTTTATTTCTTCAAGTTGCATCTCAATCACAATCCCCTTCCTACTCCCCCCTTCAGTCCCACCCTCCCACCCTCTTCCCCCTCAACCCCCCCATCCTCTACTCCTTTTTTTTAAAGTGTAAGGTATATCTTTTTCCCCCAACAGCTCCCCCTTTCAGTCCAACAAATGATTCTTTCTCTTATAACAATAAATATAACACAAAACAACAGAAATAAATAGGCCACAATGTGTGTGAACACACACACGATTTATCTCTACTGTCTCTCTTTGTTAAGTTTAAATTAAACATTGGGAAAAGAGGAACGATACATGAAACAGATACAGCTTACTCCAGAATGCTTCAAGTAGCAGAAGAAAGGTGTGTGATTGGTTATGGTACAGTTTTAAACGATACTATATTAGTTCACATTACTTAAATCTGTGACTGGTGACCATAACATGTTTTGTTAGAGTCATTCCTACTAAAACTTTACTTACTAGGAAAGTAATTAAAATTACTTTAATTTTAATGAAATTAAATGAACAGCAAAGGCAAGGTATTACAGAGTTGTTTCCTTCAAGTTCATTTTATGGCTCTTGTTGTAAGACTGAACTGAATGCTGGTCTCTGGACAGAAAAGATTGACTGTGCATGTTGCTTTCTTCTCAGTTAGATGAGAAAGATGGTCTGGCCCAGGAAAGGATGCTGCACAGAGGCCTTTCCTTTCCTCCTATGGGGCATCAGGAGCCTCGTGGAACCGCTATAATAGCTTTGCAGTTAGCACAGCCATGCTGAGAACAAAGGAAGTGACACTTTCCTGCTTTCCATCCCAGGATTGCTACTTTAATAAGAACTTTATTGCTTTCTATGGGAAACTATAAAATCTGAAAAATTCCTCAAAACTTCACACGTGGGTAACTGCACTGCCTCTTCTCAAGAGTTCTCTGGTCTCCCAGGACATATTTTCATTTCACTAGGCTTAGCACACTTTTCGGATATGATCCAACAATAAGTAAAATTAAAATTATATTTCCTCCATTCTAGAATAATTGTTGTTGTTCTTCTTTTCATTTTTGTAATTGCTCTCTATATAATACTTTGGTTGGCCACTCAAAAAAAGTATTGTAGGAAACTCAGTATGTAGTTATGGTGGGAGTTCCGGGATAAGTAACTAGCCGTCTTGGGTGGTCCAGAATATTGTGGGCTGAATAAGTTACTTTCAAATACTTCTGGTATTAAAAACACCTGTACTAAATTTATATTTCTCTATATTAGTGTTTCTTGTTCAAAAGCATTTCACAGATTAATATACAAATTAAAGATAGGCTATCCAATGCTCTAGCACATATGTAGGGTTAGTTCAGATGTCATTGGGTGAATATTTATCTTACAAAGAAGAGAAACAGACATGCTCTTTGTTCCATACAATTATAAATTGAATCTGCATCAATTACTTTATTGACAACATTAATAAAAATTACAAAAATGTTCAAAAAGAGCAAAAATGGAAATGGTAATAGTTGTCTGGTCATATTAATAATTTACAAATGCATGAAACTCTACTGAAGTTTGCAGTATAATTAATTGTATTTGATGCTATTTATTTATAAAATAAGTTATTTTTATATCTTCATGATAAAAGTGTATGAGTAATCAAGTAACTTTGTTTATTCAAAAATCATTAAGAAACAATAACTTTATATGTTCTTATGCTATGATGAAACTCATATTTTAAGAATATTGTTTGTATACTGTTAAAATACAGTAACTTAGCCTGAAGAAATAATGATATTTTTATTCAGACAATTTTAATCTTTTGAATGAAGTGCACTTGGGATGCATAACTTCATAGTCTATGCAACTTAAAATAATTATCAAAAGACATTTTACTATTTTTTGTAACAATCTTATGAATAGCCTGCTGATAAATGCAGAATTGTGGATAATGTTTGTAGGAGAGAAATACTAGATGATTTTTATACTTGTGGTTTTACTGGAATATCCTGTTTTAAAGCAAGTTATTTCCCATAGACCAAAATCATTATATTGTTAAATATGAGTAGGTGAGAGAGGATTGAATAAATTCTTCAAGTTGTGACAAGTACAAACAAAGTCTATATTGGGAAATGTTCAGAAAGAAAGCAAGTAAATCTAAAATATTATTTTCCACATTAAATATAACCTGGGAAGAATGGTAGCAAAATTATCCTAAACATGGGAATCCTTAAGAAAAAAAAAAAAAAGAAAAAACTATAATACGCATAACACCGTGTAAACACCTTCCTGGGAATGGAACCTTCATGAAGCAGCAGATATGGATGAGGAGGTGCCCTGAGCAGAAGTGACTGTGAACTCAAAGGACTGCTCTAAAGACACAAAGATTTCTCTATTACTGATTCACTAATGCCAAGTATCTTCAAGAGCTGGCGGGATTGGGGATTGGTTCAGTAGTTCAGGACAACATGGCAATCAGAGATAGTAAAAACAGAAACAAACGAACAAACAAAAACCCAACAAAACATAAAAAAAAGGAGTTATCTATACTGCGTCCAATTTCAAACACATGGAAATGCCCAGGAATCCCAAAATAAGAGCTAGTGAAACAACGAGCCCGTGTTCAGGTTCAGAAGCACAGTGATCATGAATAACCAGCCGAGTACGCGAGGAGTAGCACCCTACCCCTTGACTCATCCTCACTGAAGCACAGCACACTTTTCTCTGTATCAGATTATTTTGAAGTGAGTAAGTGAAGACCTGAAATCCATTCCCTGGAAAGACTACTCGGTAAAGCAAACAAAAATACAGAAGAATTGTGTTCAAATCAATTCCCTTACATGATGAAGACCTAGGAGAAACCTGAAGAAAAAAATCGCAATACTCTCTAGACTCAAATGTGGACCCATGAGATCCTAACTCTGTCTGAATCCATTTCTGAATGAATTTGCTATTCTTGAAGGGTTGACAATTTAAAAATAATACGAATTTTCCCGTGTATTAATTTGATGCTCACTTTTGGGAATTTATTTCAATATACTATTTACTGTTTTTAGAGTGAAATTCATGCATGAAATACCATAAGTACAATTATGCTGTAACAAGATGTAGAGTACATTACAAAGTTCAATAGGGAATGACCCCTGACAAACTGAGGAGACTATGAGATAAAGTAATGGACTTCTTTATCTGTCAGTGGGACACTTTTCCCTAGTGGAGCTGCCATGTCGGACTCAGAGAGAGAGGAATCTCTTAGCCCTCATGTGACTGATGAGATGAGGGGGCTGATATGTTGGGGCACCCCACCCTAGAGGAGTAGGATAGGTGGGAAAGGGAATAGAGGGTGGGAGGGTAGGACTGGGAGGGGAGGAGAGAGGGGGCTGTGATTATTTGTAACTTGAATTAATAAATAAACATATAAAAAAGAATACTTTTACATTAATCTTATTTGAAGTAGTGTATAACTTTTATATTGGGCATAAACCCAAACACAACAATGAAAAATCAGGAAAAAAAAAAGCATTGCATCATCCAGCAAAAATGTAGAGTACTGACTCTCTCATCATTAAACGACACTAACATAAAGCCTTGAATGAACATTAAACATAATATAGTTTCTATGGTATATTACTTTATTATTTTTTTCATTTTCTAGTACTCAGTTCTGTTACTAGTGTTTCTGCATTTTATTGGTGTTGCCTTCTAATCTTTATCTTCCTGTCCAACTAAAATGCAGATTCTATGATCAAATGATGGAAAAAAAACAGATTTTATTCAAACTCTTTACCTCATTATTTCATATTACTATTTCCAGAAATTTTCACTAGTCTCATGAATTATAATGAAGTACTAACTTTAGAGTAAAAGTGGCACACATTTAAATAACCAATTACAATTTTTGCACCTAATAATTCATATGTAAAAACATATTGAAACTGTACAGATGTGACACCATTTAATTATAAAAATCAATAAGGGAGTATGCCAAAATTACACTAGGTTTTGTATTATTGATCCTTTCTTTAATTCTTATCTTCAGAATTAGGGACATAATTGACAAATCACTGTTTCTTCTTTCCATTATCAACCCCCAACAAGTGTTACTTGTCCACACAGACATTGTAAAGAAGAAAATCCACACAGGTTCTGCTGAAAATATCCCAAACAATCTCCCATTTCTATAGAATAACAGTTTTTGTTTTTTTGTTTTGTCAGCAGATATTTGAAGAAAATTGTACACATTTAATTTTTTATTACTCATCTTTCATTGACAACATGTTCACTAAAATGTGTTCTTGCCTTCATTGTTTGAGGATGCCATTGCTAAGACTGAAATAAGCCTGTCAATTTCTAAATTTGCTAAGATTTCTCAGTTTGTCTTACCATAACACCCTCATCTCAAATGACTTACTGTTCCTTTTTGTTTTGTTTTTTTTTTTTTTAGTAGGATGACTTACTTGATTTTCATCTCTAACAATTAAGAGAAACTTGAAAATTTCAGACAAAAATCCAATGGAAACCTTTCTTTCAAGATCCAAACCATTGCTGCAATGTACCCTAACTTCTAGAAACACTACATTCTTTATGTTGCTCATCCCAAAATTACCATTTGGATTTAAAGACACAGGTTGTCTGCTGAGTAAGTCAAGACGGGTAGACATAAAATTACCTATAAATGAACTTTGATCAATGACTCTGTATCTTTTTTTCTAGTTCTTCTGAAAAAAAAATTGGAGCTATTCATAGCAATAATTAAAATATGAAGGGGACTGTGTTGGACAGCCTTAACTAATAGTTTATGTGCTACCACTATTTCAATCACCCAAATAAATTCATGAGAAAATGTTATTAACATATTTCCTCTAGCCTGAAGAAAGGGCTCAGGGGTAAAGTCTCCTGTCAACAAGCATGACACCCTAAGTTTGATCACTAGGACTCACAAGGTGGAAGGCAAGAACTGACTATTAAAAGTTGTACTTTCATTTCCGTATGTGAATACCCATATAGATATATACACATGCACACAAAGTAAATAAATACAGCTTACTTAGATGAGTAAATAAATGAAATAGAAAATATTTTCCTGTGACTAAAAAGGGAAGTTTAACACTCTGAAGTACTTATTCTAAGATACAGATATCCAAAGTAATTACTGAGATTATAGCTTACTGTAGCTACTCAAAAATTCCTAATTTCAAAGCAGGCTCACATTACAAAAAACTTCTCATATGAATGTATGTATGTAAGTATGTATGCATATATATATATATTCAAGTTCAAATAATAAGAACAATCTTTATTTTTCCTGCTTAAATAAGGACAGACAAGAGCCCAAGAGGATACTGGAACATTCACAAATGGATTAATATTCAAAGACAATATTATGAAAGGAAAATGAAAGGAAAAAGTAGCATCCAGAGGCCTAGCTGACTCAAAGCCTCTCTCAGGGTGACTCAGTCTGAAATGGCTTCAAATACCACTGCCTGCATGAATGCACAGGCTGGCCAGAGGTGAGCTGCTGTCCCAGAATAATTACCTCCACATCTGCTTTTGTGATACAGAAACAGTAACACTGACAGAATTTCTTCATCTTTATGTGGTGAATGTCAGTATTTGTTATTCCTCTTACGTTTTTGTCGAAACCACACTTTGGTGCATTAGGCAATTTGTGGAACAAATATAAAGGAAATAAATGTCTTTATAAGAGAATTATTGTAGCATTAAACATACATTCTGCCTGATTATAAGCTCCTTTCAGATACACACAATACATTATCCAGTTCATAACATTTATTATTTTTATAGTTTTGCATACAAATTATACAGATATAACTTTTCAAAAAACATATGACAAGTAAAATAATTTATCATTAGATTCTGTGAATAAGTGATGAGGTTTTTTTTGATGGGTTAAATTTACTAAATGCACATAAGATTGTTATGACAAATTTTAAAATATTAATTTTTGTTATTTTCTACATGAAAAAAACAAGAATCAAATTTTTACAAATAATTTACAGAACTCTTGCAGTACATATTGCTATGTAAACCATGAAAAAGGTAACATTTGTAGGAAATAAAAGTTTACAGAGATGGAGGGATGTCATGGAAGGTAAAAGTGTTTGCTGAACAAAGATGAATTTGCAATCCCAGTACTCACATAAAAGACAGATGCATCTGTCTGTAACTCCAACACCAAGTAGAGAGCAGAAACAAAAGCAGATTTTTGGAACTGATAGACCAGGCAATGTAGCTGTTTCTGAACACCAAATCTAATGAAAGACCAGGACTCAAAGAGTAAGATAGAGAGCCATAGAGAAAAAAATCTGACATGCTTGCATGTACACCTCTATGTCTCCACACGTTGATCCAATCCCATATATGTCCTCATACATGCGTGCACACATCTGCACATGATACGCACACACTCATACACACAAACACCCTCGCTCTCTCACAAATACACACATAAACATTTGTGTACTCACAAACACACATGTGAGAATGCAGTGAAGGAATGGAAAGGGAAGAAAATAAATCCAAGAAAGTAAGAAATGAGAAGAAAAAGAAAGGATTGAAAGGTTGATGTCCTCTTCCTATTGTCAACTTATTGATCATATTAGAAATGTGATTATACGTCAGATCCTTTTTCAGACTGAAATCCCTTCTAGAATGTAGAATTCATTTTGTTCTGGGCAGATTCATCTGTGTTTCTCAATTTTCTAATGTTTAAACAAGGAAATGTTTGCCCTATTTTACTTAGATGCAAACATAATTCATCATGGAAAGAGAGAGAGAGAGAGAGAGAGAGAGAGAGAGAGAGAGAGAGAGAGAGGGCTGCTATAGGGAAGTGAAATATAAGTATCAAAGGGAAAATTAAGATCATATATTGACAATAAAACAAAACAAAATGAGGGGGCACCAGGTAGACAGATGCTCTTCTGAGTCCATCAAGAGATTGTATTGGCTTTTAGTTCAGACATTTTATAAAATAACTCTTTTAAGATTCTCTTTGTTCCCTGCACTTATAATGTTAATAACTCTTGTCATTACTTTTCGTGCACAACTCTTTCTACCTACTAGTCAAGGATTTCTTTCCTCCCCCACATTTTACAGTTATACAAACAAAACCACTAGTACACTTTAAGAAAATTTTATAGAAGTCTACTAAAGGTATACCACAACTTCCACAACTGACATTCCATTCATTTGGATGGAAAAAAGATACATTGTCATTGTCACAATTTCACACTGCTTCCTCTTCAGACGGGTAAATGATGAGAGTAGGAGCTCCAAATTGGCTAGACAGATTAAGGTAAAAAAGACTCCAAAGAAATCAACCAGTTTCTTTTGTATTTAAAAGCCAGAAATACCATGGCATTTGGGCCTGCCATGCCAAGGGCCCTTGGCAGCTTCATCCTTGCAGTAGCCAGATGCCAGAAATGTTCTGTGTCTCTGATACCTTACCTTATTTTTAAATGATTTTAGAGTCACCTCTCTGGAAGGAGGAGGGATGTTAGAGTATCAGCAAAGTCTGGTAAAGGAAAACTTTCTTGAAATTTTTCTTGAAGCCAAAGAGAGATGAATGAATGGTAAGACTTCACTCCTAAACATAAGGTTAAAATGTTATAAAGATATTAGCTATCCTCAAATAATTTACAAAACACCAGTTCAAATGGCATATTGTCACTTTTGTAAAAATTTTTCTAAAATATACTTATGTCTCCTTCAAGGACAGAAACAACAATAAAAAGCAGAAAAGACAATTATAGATTTATTGACATGATATCAGATATTAAAATTATATAAATTTTGTCACAATTCTATTTTACGATTAAGATTAAACACTTAAGAAATGCTCAACATCCTTTATTATAAGAGAAAAGCAACTCAAGACAACTCTAAGATTCCATATCACACCTGTCAGAAGAGCTAAGATCAAAAACTCAAATGACAGCACATGCTGGCAAGGTTGTTAAGAAAGAGGATCCCTCCTTCATTGTTGGTGGGAGTGAAAACTACAACCCACTTTGGAAATCACTCTGGTGATATCTTAGAAAACTTGGACTATCTTTACCTCAAGACCCAGTCATACCACTCTTGGAATTCTAAATGATTCCTCACCAAACCACAAAGACATCTCCTCAACTATGATCATAGCAGCTTTATTTATAATAGGTAGAAACAGGAAACACACCAGATGTCCCTTAACCGACAAATGAATAAAAAAAGCTGTGGTATTCATTTACACAAGGGAATACTACTCACCCATCAGAAACAAGGAAATCATGCATTTTGCTGCCAAATGGATGGAACTAGAAAAGCTCATCCTGAGTGAGCTAATCCAAAACCAGATAGATGCACATGTATGTATTCATTTATAATTGGATTTTAGCCATATAGTACAGGATAACTATTCTACAACCAACAGATCAAAAAGGAACAGGAACATAGACTTTGTTACCTGTTAGTGGGTTTGCCCTAGTGGACCTGCCATGTAGACCCCCAGTGCAAGAGGAAGCTCTTAGCCCTCATATGAACTAAGGGGGGCTGATATGTAGAGGCACCCCACACCAGAGGAGTAGGATCTGAGAAGGGGAGAGGGTAGGAGGTGATTCTGGGAGGGATGGAGAGAAGGGATTGTGATGGAGATGTAACTTGAAGTAATAAATAAACATTAAAAAAGTTGAAGTTTAAAAGATCTAGTTTTATTTCTACCAATATTAATCACAGGGATGAACATCAAAAATTAAAATATAACATAAAATAAAACACAAAGCAGAATAGGACAAAACACAAAAAGAGAAATAAGCGAAAAAAGGCATGAGATACCCATATAAACATTAAAACACACACATTCTCTCTCTCTCTCATACACACACACACACACACACACACACACACACACACACACACACACAGACAAACAGGAATCCCATAAAAAACAAAACCAAAAGCCATAATATATGTGCAAATTACCTGTAAAGCTGAAAGCAAATCTATGTTTGATTTAAAAAAATTTAAATAAATAAAGAAGAAAAAAAATAATCAAGCAAAGGACCTATCTCTGGAGATAGAAGTAAATCCTATCCAAGTAGAATAGATACATTTGACATCTGAAGATGCAGATTCTCATTACATCAGAAAATTAAAACATAAATTATAAAGTCATAAAAACATGTAACATATACTTTGAAAAAATGAGAGAAAGGCTGATAAAGTCATATGACACAAACATCTCATCTGACTATAATTAATTGAATATTAAGATTCAAATTAGTAAAGAAGGATCTATACCAATTGGAAATAACCATATTATATAAATATAACTAAGGATGAATGCAATTTTCTCCTCAAGTTGATAATAAATAGCCGTGTATTTTGTGGCAGGCCCACATATATTTCACAACAATGTAAGTCAAATATGTAAAGTAACTCCAGTTTCTTGAGTTATTGCAATGAGAATTTTATTCCTTCTCCAAGCACATTAAATACGCCCAAAACTTCTGGAAAGCATTGTGCAACACCAGGTATATCTATCTACTTGCCATCATGAGGCACTCATGAATGAGAGAGCCAGAAAAAAAAAGAAAAGAAGAAAGAGTATATGAAAGAGTCTAAATATAACTGAGGTAGAGATGGCAAAGCCAAGGGTGAGTGGTAGGTGTTCCTCACTCAACAGTGTGTTGTGTGTGAACTGCACAGTCTCATTGGAATCCCAACAGAGATATATTTTCTTGATTTTTTTAATCTTCATAAAATAAATGCTGCTGATTGATGTTATCCATTCTCCTGATGAATAATTGATGCTCCCTTTCAAACAGTGTGGTGCATTTTTCTTCTGCTTATGGTATGTTTGATGCCACTGAATTCCTTTGTTTTATTGCTGCCTACTTTAATGTATGAAAAAGTATGTGTGTGTGTGTGTGTGTGTGTGTGTGTGTGTGTGTGGTGATTTTCTAATTTTTCCATCTGTGTAGTAGTTAGTGAATGTAAATGTTACCAATACATGCCTTTTATCACAATTTAATGTAATTTGAGCTGAGAGCCTCATCTGAACCTCTCTTGACCAGAGAAATGACATTAAGTTCAGGAGATCTACACATGGAAAAGTAAAAATACTTATGATTTTTGCTTTTGCAAGGTTTCCTTGTAGTGCCCTAATGGGATTAGTTTTCTCAGAATAGGTCCACTAAATCAAGACAGAAAACTTCTGACAAGTTAAGGAAGTACCTCTATATGTAAAACCCATAAATGAAGACCAAGTGTGAATTAAGCCTGGGTACTCCTTGTAATTTTAGGGAAAACTGATAGGTGTTCTCCCAGCAGGAAAAGAGGAGCAAGTCATTGCTGACATACAGATGGGGGAGAAGGGAGGGGCAGAACATGAGCTCACTTGTCCTTAAGGATGAGTGATTTGTGGCACCTTTGATGACTCATATGAGCACTGTGAAGGAGAACAGAATATTGTTTTGTGAATGAATTCTCACGCAATCCTAAGGCTGTAAAGGACTGACAACATTTTATTGACAGTATTTATAATTTTACCAATGCGTCAGTCACAAGTAAGAATATAAGGCAAAACCTTCTTACATCTTTGTGGTAATCCCAAATTTCGGTTGAATGCTATTTTATTTATTTGAGAACTCTAGAGACTGCTAAGGTCCTCACATGAGCCTCCTTATCGGCTGTTCAATGAAGAGTAGTCAGACCTAAACCCATATACACACAAAGAGCAAAACCAGACTGAGAATGTTCTGTTTATATATATTTGTGAACATAAATACATACATACATATACACATACATGTAACCGTAATAATCAAAGAAAAAGAGCCTCTTAGTTTCAGAGTGTGGTTCATGGGAGAGGTTTGAGAAAGGGTAGCTGGGATGGGGACTAGATGGAGTAAGAGAGGGAAGAGGAAATTTTTGTAATTCAATTTCAATTAAAAGCAAACTCAAAAGAGAAAAGAAATGCTACGTGTGCCTTTTACCATCTAGCTTCATTTATGTTTATGTAGCCGGTTGTTTATATTATAAAAGTCCATTTTGGCTGTAAAGCACACAGTCTGAATAATCCTAAGATTTTTTTTCATTTTACTCATATTTCCTTTCCCTTATATGCTTTCCCTTATATACTTCCAATACTTTCACATGTCCCTAATTCAGAATGTATTTGTTGCTTTAAGAAATAGAGGACACTATGATGGAGATGTAACTTGATATGATAAATAAACACTATAATAAAAAAAAGAAATAATGTAATGTAAGTGTTGAATGTAAGAAAAGTAACTGTCTGCATTTAACAAACAAAAGGAACAGAGGAAAGGAAAAAAGAAGACTGACGGGAGAGAGTGAGATGAACCAAAAAAAAAAAGAAAAGAAAAGAAAAGAAAAGACAGTCAGGAAAAAAAAGGAAAGTCCCTAAAATTTTATTTGAAAACATTACAAAGGCTCTGTCAGAAAGAATATTATACAACATTTTCATAAATTTGTGGCCTTACATATTGGATAAATACACAGTTATTTTTACACTAATCCAGAGTGGGTGAGCAAGCAGGCTAGAAATAGCTATTATTAATATACTGTGTTCAAGGGCAAAGTATAAAAATGTGTACAACAAATACTGAGCACAAAAGAAGCAACCACTAATCTCCACAAAATACAAAGAAATCCCTCATGCACCAGCACATCAGGGACAAGAGTCCCTTTTTGGGTTTCAAAGTCATCATTTTATCTCCAGAAAATAAGTCCAATTTACAGACAGCTATAAACCGAATAGTAAACAGCCCCTTTATAATACCATATTTCCCAGTATCCCACAGTGGCCCTGGCTCCAGACTCATTGTACAGCTGCTCCAAGAAACCCTGCGTAAAGACATATGGATCTTGAAAGTAATCTGTTTCCCAGTTCTTTGTTGCCCTGGAAAAGCACAGAATTTATGGGGCTTGCTGGAGAAGCCAGGCTAGTAAAAACAGAAAGATACCCAAGTGTTCTTGGCACTGCTTTATGCCTGAGGACATAAGGTGCTCAGGTCTCTTTGTCCCACACTATACCCTGGCCTTCCATTAGGAGTGCTCAATAGTGCATTGTTCATGGTAGCCACTGACAATCCAGCCTATGGAGCACAGTATTGTTATGTGCATCTGAATGAGAGCAGAGAGGAGGTTGGAGGAAGGGAAGAGAGGGGAGAAAAGTAATGAAATTACAATCTCAAAAGTAAACAAAAATGGTGGTGTTTAAAATAGGTTCTAGTCCCTCTTATGGAAAGAGAATGGAAAATAAGATGTTAGAGTTGGAAGAACTTTGGAAATAAAAAGGTATCTCTTTCTTACTTGTAACCCCTTTTGATGTTCTTTTACAGGAAAAAAAGTGGAAAATCAAATAATAAATAGAATTATTGACTAGGGCTGATTTTGAGTACATGAATGTTTCATAAAATGAGAAATGCCTGTTTTTTAAAATGTCTTCTCAACTATAGTTTATGTCACAATGAATGTGTATCTTGGTAGACATGGCTGTCAAATTCTCTCTGTATCTGTTTCTTCACCTGCACATTTAAAGCAGTGTATTACATGATGTAAATGGAATGATTTTGCTAGTGCACTTGTAGAAACCCACCTTTCTAGAAATTCTGTGATTAGACAACATATTTCGAGCAAAGAGTCTTGCTTGTACATCCTGAAGTGGAATGTAGAGAAAAATAAAGGCAACTAACTCAATAGACTCCACAAACAACAGTCAAATGACTTTCCTGAAGTTGTATTCCTGAACCATCCTGTTGAATAGAGTAAATTTACACACTTTTGATGATTTAAATGTAAATTTCACTACAGTAATTAACTTGGAAAATACAATTTCTCAGGTACATAGACCACCTTTCAAGAACCAAATAGTCACTTATGACTAATAATAACAACATTGCACAGCATAGACCATAAAAAATCCAATCATAACAGATTTTCTGACAGGCAGTATTGTTTTAAAGAATCATCATGTCTCTAGGCCTTTTGTATTATTGTAGTGTGCTTTATAGCCAATCGAATGTACGGCTGCAGTGAAATGTTTATGCAGTAAGTTCATAAATGTTGTATAAAATCTATTGTTTACCTGACTCCTCAAGTATCCATAGGACATTTACTTTCAGAAGCCTGTAAGAAGAACTAGATGCCCAATGTTGTTATACTAGCTAAAGTCTTTTTGTTTCTATCCTGACCTAATAGGACCTATTAGTTGACAACTATTTAGTGTGTATTTTAAATTCCAGGAACTGTTCTACACACTTGAAATGTAAGTGAACAAAAAGAAATTGCTATATTCAAGTACCTAGCTTTCAGATTTCACTGAAGCTCCTTTCTCTGCTTGCCTGACATGAATTCAAAATTATGGTAAATATTAAGATCCTAATAACCCTTATGCGATATTATTTGATCAAAGAAAAACAAACTGCTCAAAAACTCTAGATGTGAGATATTAATGAGTGCTAGTCTTAAATGAACTTATGTTTTAGTAAATATTATCTACACATATCCTCAAGCTTTATTTAGTATATGTTTATATGACTGTGTTTATGTACATTTGCACTTGTGGGACCAGTGGGCACATATGTGTGAAGGCCAGAAATCCACACTATGTTCTTTCTCAAACTTCCCACATTTTCTTTTGAAAAGTGGTCTTTCACTGAACCTGTAGTTCATAGCCTTAGCTAGACTGGCTAGCTAGCAAGCTCCAGATATCTTCCTGTCCCCACCTTCCAGGGATGGGATTATAGACAAGCACTCCTGTAAGAGA
Source organism: Lophiomys imhausi (assembly GCA_907164525.1). Classification (NCBI taxonomy): domain Eukaryota; kingdom Metazoa; phylum Chordata; class Mammalia; order Rodentia; family Muridae; genus Lophiomys; species Lophiomys imhausi. Next base: position 1,763 of record CAJQZJ010027399.1, on the reverse strand, counting down.
TGGGTTCTGGAGAGAGGACTGAGGTCTTCATCCATGGGTAGCAAAGAAGCTACCAAGTGACCCACCATCCCTGCCACTCCAGCTTTATTTCTTTCAATTTGAAATTTTGTACTTTGACTATTTTCTTTCTCTTTTATTTTCTTTTCAAATAAAATTTTGATTTACTGTTCTAGAATTTTATGCTTCTTTGAAATATTTTAATTTATTCTTTGAAAAATTTGTGCTACTTAATTTTGTTTTGGCAATATTATTTTTTCCTTGATAATTTCTTTACCTTTCTTTCTAAATCCCTCTTTCCATTCCTAAAGTTGGAACCTAGAGTCTCACATATGACAGGCAATCACTGCACATGGAGATAATTTAACTGCTTTGCAATTTATTACCTATGCAGACTCGAAGAAGAAAGACATATAACTAGCATACCAGATGTTTAATATAAATATAATAACAGAAATATCTTAGAGTAAACAAATACAATAATGTCAAATCTGATAAATATGAAAGGATAGCATCAAACAAATAAAATCATCAAATTTACTTTCAGTAGCATTTTAAAAGTTCTAAACATCAAATTAGTCTCGATAATATTCAAACTTAAGATCTGTTTTTATTAATAGTTTATTAATAAATAATCATTCAATCACCAGATTTAGAAACAGTCTACTGGCAAATTCTTTACCATGTCTATTGTTTTCCTAATCTTGCTTCATCACTGCTTTTATTTCAATTCTGGAGTCTTCATATTTACAAAATCATAATCTTCAACAAAAGGAAATGGAATAAGAAAAAATTATTTTGAGAACTAGAATTATGTATATCACTGAGTCTAAGTATAGCTTCTTCCAATGTAAATTCATATACACATTGAAGCACTGTTTTAAAAGCTTGGGATTAAGTAACCACAAATCTGGCTATTGAGAGTTAATAATATAACTTTCTCCCTTTAGCCTATCCCTTAAAATGTAATAGTGGAATATGCATCCACTGAGCAACGAGACAATCAGTGAAGTAGATGTAATTGATAAGTTTTTTTTTTTTTTTTTTACTATGGGTATGTTCAAATTGAATTCAAATACTGAGTACATAGGGAGCAAGTTTATCTTTTTTTTTTTAATAATTTATTTTTTATTTCTTCAAGTTACATCTCA
>CAJQZJ010027398.1:0-15139 GCA_907164525.1 Lophiomys imhausi | reverse complement strand
TTTTTCAGCAGGACTCTTGGAGCTCTCTAGCATCAGGGGCCTCTTCTTTTTCTGGGCTCCATGTACTGTCCTTAAATAGGAGGAACTCTGTTTCAGCTTAATTTGGGCTCCGCCCACTTAGCAGCTGAAAACAATGTCAGGCCAGATACTTTGTTTCTTCAAGTCTATTGAGTCTTTCCTGTTTTTCCTGACTTCAACAACCTTGTTTTTCAGTCTATTAAGTCTTTCCTGTTTTTGCTGACTTCATGCTGATAATGCTCTTCAGGCCCCGAATTAAGAGACAGTATCAGAAACTCCTATATATTTTCTAAATCTAATTTATCTAACCCCTACACATATACAATACACGTAACTAATTAAAAAGTAAAATAAACAAATTCTAAAATATTAAAAATTGAGGCTTGAGGCTGGAGAGATGGACTAAGGAGTTAGTACTTGCTGTTCTTCCAGAGGATCTGACTCTAGCAGTCCCACTAGTGGCTCACAACTGCCTGTAACTCTAGCTCCAGAGGACCCAACACTCTTTTCTGCCTTCCATAGACACCTGCACAAATGTAGTATACACTCAAAGCACATGCACATATGCATAAATAAAAATTAATACAAAAAGTACTAAAAATTACTAAATATTAAAATGCCAGGAGAAAATAGAACACTTATTCAGTCCATGGAGGTAATATTTGATTAAAGGCAAAACTACATTATGAAGGAAAAAACAGGTAGTATTACATACTAAACTAATACAACTAAAATGAAGAAAAATCAGGAGAGCAGTTCATTGAGAAAATAGAGAATTATATTCTATAAATAGGACTTCAGAGGCATTTTAAGACATATTGGGAGTTTGTAGAATTTTACATAAGTTTCCTGTGTGGTAACTGAAGAATATGAAGAATGATTACATAAGCTGAAACACCATTAGTATATTAACATTGGAAACAGTGCATTCTTGCCAACAACAAATGATGTGCAAGTTAAAATAATGATGACTTGTCACATTATACCTCTAAAATTAACAACAATAAAGGAACAATATTAAAACCAATGATGAGACTTTTGGGAAAATTGGAACATTTATATGTTTCTAGTGGCATTATAAATGATTTCAGTCAATTGGATGAACAATTTGGCAGTTTTAGGAAGAACCATAAAAAATATTCATACCTTTTGGTCAAATAATCTCATAGTTGGGCACTTGATTTAAAGGTATAACTTAGGAGAACGAAAGCAATATGTGTTATTTATTATCATGAAAATCTGGATATAACCCCAGTAGGCATTAATAGAGATGTTACAAACTTAGGGAATTTTAAAATTAACAGAATTACATGAAACTAATAAAGTGATTAACATAACAATAGCATGACATATGGAAAAGTGTACTCAAAATATCAAATTAAATAGATGAATCTAAAATAACAGATTATCTGAGTTTTATGTTAAGGAGATATAAAGTGATGATATAGATGTAGTTCAGTGGTAGAATGTTTGACGTGTATGCACAAGATCCTAGGTTTCATCCTCATAAACACACACACACACACTCACACAGGAGGGAGGGAGGGAAAGATAGAGGGGGGAGGGCAAAAGAGAGACAGACAGACAGACACAGAGAGAGAGAGAGAGAGAGAGAGAGAGAGAGAGAGAGAGAGAGAGAGAGAACATGAAGCTGGAGTTCACCAGGACACTTGTTTCTAGGATAGAGTCCCATATTGAAAAGAATTTTTGGCTCAACATTCACACCAACTTGCAACACAATTTTAAGAGTATCTTCTTAGATCTATAACACCCTCTTGATTCCTAAACAACTCGAAATTTAACTATGAGACTCTAGCTGTCTATTCTTCAACCACCTCAGAGACGGGAGAGGGATAAATATATCTGATTATATAGGAAGTGCAGGGCCTGCAGCTTCCAAAACTAAGAAATGACATACCAGTGGCTGCCTGGACAGTTCCCATTTTCTCTCCATACATTCCAGCATCAGTCTTCAGCCTTTGGGTCCTGTTTCTCTGACAGACATTTGTTGTAGAGCAGGGATTATGAAGGACCTACCCACCCTGTCTTGGCAGAGCCAGGCTGTCGACTTCCCTGCCACCAAGTTTTGTCCTTTTTGGACAGCAGTCTGTCTGCAGTTGGAGCAAGGAGTTTTTTCATGCCAAGAGATAGGCTTGCCACTAATTCAATCATCTCACACTGGAGATTCTTCGATGCTTATCTTCTACTTGGAGTAGAATAGGGGGTACTGTCAGGAGCTGATATGTCTCGATATCAAAAAAAAAAAAGAAAATCTTAATTTAAGATAACATCTTTGAATGCCATATTCTGCAGATCTCTTGGGATTTTTGAAGATGCCCTATCCATCTCTTGTATTTAGATAAGCAAATGTTGCTTGTCTCTTAACAACTTGATTACTGAGTAGTTTAGAGAATATCTGTGATAGACTGTCATAGGAAATGGTTAGATAGTAGAATGTTAAAGTCAGGGGCCAAATATGTATGGACTGGACATTGGGAAGGTATGCTGGGCCATTTAACTCTCATAAATGTGACATATTTATATCTGTTGTTTTGTATAGTATTTACTGTTATAGGAGAAGGAACCATCTGTTGGACTGAGAGGGGAAGCTGCTGGGGGGAAGAGGGTGGAAGGGTGGGATAGGAAGGGGGAATAGGGAAGGGTTTGTGACTGAGATGTAACTTGAAGAAAAAAAATAAAGTATTTAAAAAAAAAGAAAGAAAAAGAAAATAATTTTTGGCAGTTGAGTAGGATTAAAACTATGTTAGAAATAATAGAGAAAAAGTAAGGAAAAATAAATCTAAAATTAAACTTAAAGAAATATACATATATGGAATTTCTGAAGCAAGTTTCCATATTCTTTTATAATGCACAAAGGTATCAGAAGAGGACCTGTGAAGACGGAATAGCTATGAGAATCGTGTCAAAAAAGGGGGGAGGGAGCTGGAGCAATAGCTTAGCAGTTAATAACAGTTGCTGTTCTTCTAGAGAATGCAAGTTTGTATATAGAAGGTACAAATGGTAAGCAGGGACAAGACTATTATTTGCATAACTTTAGCAAGATAAGGAATATGAATTATTAACAATCAAAAAATTGTTAAACATTTCTTGATAAATATAAACATGGAGATAGATGGCTTGTCAATATCAAATATGTAGTTACTCTTAGCACTAATTCCAAAGTGTGAGTGAAAAGAAAAATATAGTATGGATATATGTCTAGGCATTTTTGATATAGTACAACCAAATCAGATGGGAGGAGAGGGGGGTTAGTTTACCCAAAGTATTTGAACTATTTTCAACAAACATACTGATAGAGGTTGGAGTAGTACTGTTCTGTAAGCATTATTTTGTGGGTTTTTTCACTTTATTTTTTGAGAATTTTATACATGATTACTATATTATTTAAGTTCCACTGTACACTCTCCAGCCTCCAACACCTTTTGTGTTCCTTCCACTTTCTCTTAAATTCATGACTTATTTTTATGTAATTATTATTATTGCACACATATGTATGCATATATAAATACAACCTTTTGATTCCATTTAATGTTGTTCATTTGCGTATGTGTTTAGAGCTGATCACTTGGGATTGGATAACTGAGCAGAAGGCTTGTCCCTGGAGAAGACTAATTTTCTCTCTCAGAGCTGCTATAAATTACCTGTAGCTCTTCATTTAGGGGTAGGGTCTTGTAAGATTTTTTTCTTTTTGAGACTAGATTTCACTATCATAGACCAGGATGGTCTTGAGTTCACAGAAATTCAACTGTCTCTGCCTCCCTAATTTTGGTAATAAAAGCACTATGCCTGGAATTAATGTGTCTTATATGGAAAAAGCAAGTGAGTAATTGCAGAATCTTCCAGGTCATGTGTTCTAAATGAGGCTATAACTTACAAAAGGGCAAAATATGATTCTTAAGAAACATTATTATCTCCTCTTTAGTAAAAAAGGCAAGATTCTCAGTGTTGAAGAAAAGAGATACAAATGGAATACAGAAAAGATTAAGCTGTATAGTTCAGAATCTGAAATAAAGATGTCAGTATGAAAACAAGAGTTATTTTATCTTTACATGTGTTTTCCCTTTGTGGGTCTACTGAGATGGCCCAGAGGCAATTGTGAATCTGTTAGCAGTGAGCAGCCTTAGTACTCTGATTTTAGCTTTGTAATATTTCATAAAAAGAAACCAAGGCTCTTGGAAAAATGGTTGATTCATGGTTGGAAGCAAGAAATGAACAAGATGTATTTGAAACATCTTAATATAGTCAATAGATATTTTGACTATTCTAATCATTTGATTCCTGTCAAAATGACTCAGTTGTCAACTTAAAGAAACACTCATTGGCAGAAGGTATAAATTGAAATATGATAAGTATAAAAAATTCAGCAAATTGAAATGCATTATATATAATATATATAATTCAATTCGTAAGTTTGCAATGTCTTTTAAAATAACTGAATTCCTACCCTTCCTCTATCTACAAACCCTCAAGCCTAGTTCAAGAACCAAAGCTCATGAACCATTTCTCTGTGTGAGGCACCTTTCCTAGATAAGTGTAGCTACCACCCCTCATCAAATAAACCTTTCATTATAGCAAATGGAGACCAGCACAGAAAACCACAACTGGACCAAATGCAGAGATCAACAGATTGTGAGGATCCCAGCCTCAATGGATATATCTAAAACACAGCCCCTGCATCTGTGGCTTACAGAACATTATAGGAGAAGGAATGGAAATATTGTAAGAGCCAGAATACCAGGAAGTCCACTGTGAAACAGTCTCTCCTAGAAATGGCTTCATAAAGAAGGTCAGAAAAATGCCCATACCAATAAACATGTTAATGTGGAAGGGGGAAAATCTGAGAGGGTCCTACCACTAGACAAAGAACTATAGATAACTATTAACAGGAAGAAAGAGAATTAATCTTTCCAAAGGATTACTTGTGAAACCATATACACAACAACAAAAAATAGGCTCATTAGGATATATATATATATATATATATATATATATATATATGAATGACTTGGGGGAGGAAGGGGAGAAGAGAAACTGATATAATTCTTTTTTTTTTTACTGTTCATTTATTACTTCAATTTACATCTCCATCACAGTCCCATCCCTCTACCCCTCCTGGGCCCAACCTCTCACAATCCCACATTCTCCCCCTCCTCCCACCTATCCTATTCCTCCAGTGTGGGGTGTGGTGTGCCCCACATATTAGCCCCCTTCAGTCCAGCAGCCACATGAGGGATAAGAGCTTCCTCTTGCACTGGGGTCTTACATGGCAGCTCCACTTGGGCAAAGTATCTCACTAATAAGTAACCAAGTCTATGTTCCTGTTCCTTTCAGTCTGTTGGTTGTAGGATAGTTATCCTGTACTACATGGCTAAAATACAATTATAAGTGAATAGATGCCATGTGCATCTCTCTGGGTCTGGGTTAGCTCACTCTAGGATGAGCTTTTCTAGTTCCATCCATTTGGCAGCAAATTGCATGATTTCATTGTTTCTGATAGCTGAGTAGTATTCCATTGTGCAAATGTACCACAGCTTTTTCATGCATTTATTGGTTGAAAATTTATTTATCTGGGTGGTTGTTTGTAGTTTCTAGCTATTACAAATTAGGCTGCTATGAACATAGATAAGGAAACTTCCTTGTGATTTAGTGAGGAATCATTTGGATGTATACCCAGAAGTGGTATGGCTGGGTCTTGAGGTAGAGCTATTCCAAGTTTTCTAAGATATCGCCAGACTGATCTCCATAGTGGTTGCACAAGCCTGCACTCCCACCAGCAATGGAGTAGGGTACCCCTTTCTCCACATCCTCGCCAGCATGTGCTGTAATTTGAGTTTTTGATCTTAGCCATTCTGACAGGTGTGAGATGGAATCTCAGAGTGTCTGGAGTTGCATTTCTCTGATGATTAACGATGTTGAGAATTTCTTCAAGTGTCTCTCGGTCATTAGAGATTCCTCTTTTGTGAATTCTCTGTTTAGTTCTGTACCCCACATTTTGATTGGATTATTTGGTTTCTTGGTGTTTAATTTCTTCAGTTCTTTATACATTTTGGATATTAGCCCTCTGTCAGATGTGGGGTTGGTGAAGATCTTTTCCCAATCTGTAGGTTGCTGTTCTGTTCTAGTGACAATGTTCTTTGCCTTACAGAAGCTTTTCAGTTTCATGAGGTCCCATTTATTGATCATTTGTCTTAGAGCCTGAGCTGTTGGTGTTCTGTTCAGGAAGTTGTCACTTGTGCCAATGAGTTTGAGGCTTTTCCCCACTTTCTCTTCTAATAGGTTTAGTGTGTTTGGTTTTATGATCCACTTGGACTTAAGTTTTTTGCAAGGTGATAAATACGGATTTATTTGCATTCTTTCACCTGTTGACATTCAGTTGGACGAGAACCATTTTTTGAAGATGCTGTCCTTTTTCCTTTGTATGCGTTTGGCTTCTTTGTCAAATATTAAGTGACCGTATGTGTCTCGGTTTATTTCTGGATCTTCAATTTGATTCCATTAATCAACTTGTCTTTCAAATCTTTCATAACCTTGTCTATTTCCCATTCTTGTTTGACTGAGTTAGATTGGAGGTCTCTAATGGGATTCTCCACTGCTTTCATTTGCAAAATTGTGGATTCTTTAAATTCTTTCAAGGATTTATTTTCTTATTGTAAGGCTTCTATCATTTTCCTAAGTTTAGATTTGTCATCATTTTTATGTTTCTGCTGTGGTGTGATGGTCAGGGCTTGCTGAACTAGTATAGCTGAAATTTGTTGGATTCATGTTTCCCTGACTTTTGTCAGTTATGTTCTTTCACTGGCCTTTAGCCATCTGGTTGTCCTTGGCTGTTTGTTCCTGTTGCCTTCTGGACTTGGTGCCAAGGAGGGAGCTTTGGTATAGAGGTCATATAATATTGGTGATCTGTAGCTCTCCACAGGCTGGATGGGGCCTTGTGTTGGGGGGTGGTTTCCAGTGGGCTTTGTAGAGCTCACCCCTTCCTGCTGTGTCCTAATTGGGAACTCAGGTCAGGGGTTGGGTTGGGATGTATTATTCCTACCTGCAGGTTCCTGAGATCCATCCTAGTGATTTCAGTGGGGCTCGGCAGGCCACAGACTATAGGCTAGAGCTGAAGTTCCCCTGAAGTTTATGGGTCAGGACCATGATAGTGGACCTCCCAAGCTGATCTCAGGGGGATTCAAGGAAGCTCAACTGTATTTTCCTGGCCAAAATCACTGTGCTCCAGTCCAGCTGGCCTGAACTGGCCTTGCTTCTGGCAGTTTCCCTGCAGGTAGGGCATCAAGACTGTGGTCAGGACCATGGCTGTGGTCCTCCCAGGCTGCTTTTAGGGGCATCTCAATTTCAACCTGTGTCTCTCAGCTAAGAAGCTCTGTGATCCAGTGCTGTCCACTCAGTGGGGCAGTACACAATGGTCCAGAACTACTTTACTGCTCCAGACCCAGATATAGATGCTGTAGACTGAGTGACCTGCCAAAGTGGGTGCAGGCAGGGAGTTCCAATAAGGAGTTAACAAAGCATCTACAACAATTGGACTCAGGGGGAATCTCAGCTGCCTTTTCATTGCCAGAAGCGCTGTGTTCCAAAGCAGCCTGTCTGGGTCGGCAGGGCTTCTAACAGCTTCCCTGTAGCCAGGGTATCAGGACTGTGGTGAAGGTCCTCCCAAGCTACTCTCAGGTGAATCTCAGAACCAGCCTGGGCCTATCAGATTAAAACATTGTGAACTGGTTCAGCCTGGTTTCTTTGCACACAATGGTCCAGAACTGCTTTACTGCTCTCGGCTGAGATGTAGATGTTGTACCCCGAGTGCTCAGCAGAGTGCCCAGCCAAGGGGCCAGGAGAGAGGGGTCAGTCAGATGCTGCCATGTTACAAATCCCAGGGAGAATCGCCCTCAGTCTTAGTGTAGTGGCTCTGCTGGTCTTCTTTTGGGTGTTAGAATGCCTGCAAGGAAGCTGTGGATTAAAGAAACTGAGCAGGACCTCTGTTTGGAGGTAGAAGCCACCAGCTGGTGTCCTGAAAATATATGTTCTGCCAGCTCTTCCACTGTGGCAGGAAGTGCTCTGTCTCCTGGTGGGAAGTGCTGGGTCTCCTGTGTCTGGTGTCTCTGTTCTTCCAGTGTCTATATGTCCATCCAGTACAGAGTTCTTTATTGCCCTTGTCTGTGCTGGGTAACTCCAGATAGGCTTGTGCCTCACAAACTGACATTCAGCAGGAGTATATCTCTGCCATGGTCCAGTCAGTCTTCCTGACAATCAGAATGTGTCTGAGCTTATTGTTGCCATCTTGCCAAGAAACTGATATAATTCTATTTTAATTAAAACATATTAAAAATGAATGTTTTAAAATAATAACTGATGACATTCCAAGTATGGAAAAAGTAGAAGGAAAGGCTCTAGCATTTTTTTTTTATTTTATTGTACAATTTGAGAGAAAGTGTTATTTTATCTAAAAAGTACTAAGAAAAATGAGACAGAAAAAGAGAGAGAGAGAAATGTTTTAGGAATCTGAAAATTGACAACAGGCTAGTAGAATTTTGGGAAGGTTTTTATTCATGAAGAAAATGACTTTATCCAAGTAAGAGTTGTATGTAAGCTTTGTGCCATTTTTCTATCATTTCCACCTCCAATCCTTTTTTCTTCATGGCAACCTTGGAAACAAACAGCTCCAATCCCCTTTAAAACATCCCAACAACTTGGCAGCCACTAGATAGGACCAGATGACAAAGAAGATCTTTATAAACCTTATTTCCAAGGAACTGTTGTAATTTCATATGTATGATGGTTTCCTGGAAGCATGTGGGGTTTGAAGGCTGTCTTGATTACAATTAGCACATAGATGAGCTAGTGTAAAAAAACTTTTCCTTGGACATTGTTTAAGTTTTCCTTAGATAGTAGATAAAAAAATGGGCTAATCAATTAGCTGTCCAGAAATATTAAGGGAGAAGATATAAGAGATGTGTATTAGAAATTTTCAAAGTTCCAACTTATTCCTGATAATATAAGATACACATATTTTTGGGTTTACTCAATATGAACATGAAAGTGCTGTTTTATTTGTTTACTGTTGACTGGCAGTCATTTGTGCAAGAAGGTAGTGAAGGGTTAGGCATAGTCAACACTAACTGTTGAAAGAATTCTTTAGCATGGCCCCCCCAGCCACATACACATGCATGTGCACACACACACACACACACACACACACACACACACACTTGATAAAGATGAAAAACTTATTATTCCCAGACTTTAAAGAAATTTTGTCTAATAATCTATTGACAGCTAAGGTGACCTCAGAAGAAACTATAGTGATAAGCATATGTAACAAAAATTCAGCATTACTACAACAAGCAAAGAAAAAATGGTAAAGAATGTTGATGGTCATGGAAATTTGTAAATACACTAAAAATCATAGAATCATATTTTAATTGTTTACTGTATGTAGTGTACAAACTATATCTGACAAAATAAAATTTCATCCAATAAGTGAAAATAAAATGATGGGACATGATTATTTTATTATTGCTCATTAGCAGAAATAGTAATATAAAAGTGAAAACCTGAACATGATGTAGACATTCTCTACCAGGAAATGGCAAGCCCAATGATGAATTGTACCAGGAGTATTTAGTCAACAGCATTCAGACTATGGGGAAAACATCATGGACACTTTAGCATATAGATTGCAAGGAACAGGACTAAAACACCTAAAGATTAATATATATTTACATAAGAAATTTAGTGTAACAAGAGGCTTTTATTATTTTTGTTACTATACTTAATTATATACTCTACTTATTTTATTGCGCTTTACCTCTACCTCCCTTCCACCCCTTGTTCCTCCCAACCCCCCAACACTAAGTGGGAGAGAAAGAAGGTCAAAGGGAGAAGGGACATAGGTCTCTTTGAGCTATTTCTTGCTGATTAGGGTCCTTGGGTTCTTTGGGGGTAATACTAGCCTCAGTAGAAGTCTAGCAAGCCAGGAGAAAACAGCAGGAAGAACAAACAACAGTTTAGGGGAGCACCAGTAGCCAGGAGAGCAGCAACCTCTTTCTTCTTTGTAGCCCTTTCTCCTACTTCTTTGTAGGGCCCCCTTTTCTCTTACTTGTTGGTAGAGCCTTTTCTTCTATTTCTTTGTAGAGTCTCTTTTTCTCTTACTTCTTTGTAGCACATTTTCTCCTACTTCTGTGTAGAACCCCCTTCTCCTTGGGGCTCTGGCTTTTGATATCTCTCTCCCAAGTCTTCAGAGTTAAACTTGCTCAGCTGGTTAAGCCATGTCCTTGCTAGCTCATGAGACAGTTAATACTTTACACCTGTGTCTTAAGCAGCCCCACACCTGAGATCAAACAAAAACATTCTCAAAATTGGTTATTTTAATAAACTCATACCATAATTGAATATTTTATTTTAAAATATTTATTCATTCTTATTTTATGTGTTTTGTGACATGTTTGTTTATGCACTATATCCATACCTGATACTTGTGGATGTGAAAAGCAGGCAGCAGATTCCCTAAAATTGGAGTTACAGGTGTTGTGCACTTCTGTATAGTTTCTAGGAACTGAATCCATGTCTTCTGGAAGAGCAGCAAGTTCTTTGAACCATGGAGCCAACTCTCTAGCCCCATAGTTAGTCTTTAACAAAATTAGTGATACTATATTTCATACTGTCTAACAATTCACTTTTGGATGATAACATCATAGGAACAGTAGAAAATGGTTACTGTGAAATTCAGGATAGTAATCTTATAAGAAGAGAAAAAGAGGGGAGTTATATTTGAGATTAGGCATTTGGATGGATATCTGGGTGACTGAGCAATGTTTTTAATTCAGTAGGGAATACACGATTACTATTTGTATAAGAATTTACTAAGCTTTATATTTTAGGTGTCTGTCATTTTCTATGTTTCGAAGCAGGAAGACTTAAAAATGACCTAAATAATGCTAATAGTTGGAAAAGATCATAATAAAAATAGAGACCATAAACTCATGGCTTCAAGAAGCATTATAATAATGCTGAGAAAGGTTAATGATTAGAAGCTGGTTTTCCATCCCATAATGGAGGAATCCTTAAGGAAATCATCTCACACTGTATCTAGAATGTATTATTTCAATGGAATCATTTAAGTGGGCCACAGTACACCAAGGACATCCATCTTGTAGCCATTGAATAATTGTCTAAAAATATTTATTGGAGTCAGTGCCTATAGTCATTTTTCAAAAACCATAAACAATGGGACCTGTATTTGAGGATGGCATGTTGATTCAGGATCCTTGATTTAGGATTTCAACCATTTTAACACTCAATGGAATTCTTGACATGACCACTTAAAAACAAATTTTAATTACATTTAGTGTGTGTGTGTATTCCAAGGACAACTTGTAAGAGTTGGCTCTTTCTTTTCACCATCTGAGTCCTGAGGATTGAACTCAGGTAGATCATCAAGCTTGGCTGCCAGTGCCTTTACCCATCGATCCATCCATCCATCTTACTAGCCTATGACAACTGTTCTTTTAGCTCTCTACTAAGCTCTTTACCATCCCTGACTTAGCATATACTTTTTCATGCTTTTCAGAGAGACTGGCTCCCTTCTTTATTGTCTTCTTGCCTCAACTTATCTCTGCTTTGGTATATATTTCTCCAATATTTTTCTCCAGTCTGAGAAAGAGCAGGACCCCTTGCCTCTTCTAAACCTAGTCCTCTGCCTCTGTGGCAGTTTCCAAATTCTGTTGGGTGGTTTAGCTTTGTTTATTGCCACAGATGAGCCCCTAAGGTAATCCAGGAGTTTGGGAGATTATTTGGGTGACCACTAATGTTGAAGATGGATATAAGGAAGATGGGTTGGTTTAAGAAAATGATGAGTTACATTTTGGATATGATCCATTTGGAAGAATGAGAACCCTGTCCATATGAAAGTAGATGGCCTGTTGCCTTTCTGTTGTTAACCTACCACTGGTGGGGTGTTTTGTGTTTAAAATATTTATTGTTCACATAGTGAGTGAAAAGTAATACACTGGGTGATGACAATGTAATAGAGTGATGGGTGAGACATGATCCTTGCCTTCAAGGTAATAAAAGTATTTATTTGAATATAAGTATTATTATGCAACATAATAGATAAAGGTAAGAATGGATGAGTGTCAGGATCTGTAGGAAGAAACAGAGTGCTGGCTGTTTGGTAGAAAGGGAACAAACAATTGGAAGTCTTTCATTTGGGAAGTTCTGGAATATGAAGCTAGAAAAAGTCACAGTTTTAAGAGTACTATGTAAGTTACTATTGGGATGTTCAGGGACAGTCTCTATACCAAGAGCTCAGTATTTAATGGTAGGGTATATATCCACTGAGTTAATAGGGAACCATTAGTCCTGATGATTCAGTCTTGAATTGTTTATCTTTTTCTTGTAGTTACTGTCTAAATTGCACCAAAAATACTTCTCATATAAATTCTGAGGAATCCAATAATATGCTTGAAATTCTGATCCTAGCTACATCACTTGTAGTTCTTCACTTGATGAAATGTTTGGCTTTCCTTCCATCATCCTGCAATAGTATTTTTCAACTAAAAATATTATTGAAGGCACTGTGGGCTTGGTAACATTCATGGTTGGCACTATTTGCCCTGAATATAACTTCTATTGAGTGTCTCCAAAATGTAATTGATAGTAGAAAGATTACACTCATTTGACATTTCTCAGTAAAAAAAAAAAAAAATATGTAAATGTCTCCTATCCTTTACATATTGTTGAGAGGATGTGACAAATAAAGGGGCACTTGGAAGTCTTTCAGTCACTGAAAGGAGAATTGATCTTGTTCCCCCCGAAAGTAAGAGAACAATGACAGTTTGGGCCCTGGGGTAAATGACCTTCAAATGCAGGTTTGTATTTTAGGCAAGTAGGTTTTAGTCCATCAGTAAGTAGCCATGGTGGAACATATCCAAATAACAGATTTGCCTTGCTCCTGTGTGTCCCTCATACCTAGCCACACTGTAGGTAACAACACTGATAGTGTAACTTAAAAAAGACTAGGAGTGGTCATCCATAATCACTGCTGAACTGAGACTACATGTTTTTTGGCTTTGAGTCCTTATTTGTCACTTTACCATCCCTGGGACATTGGGAAAATCTTTTCTGTTTTCAGGACCTTAATCAACTCACTAGAAAAAAGTGATTATTTTTATTAATTTATATTTTCAAGTTACATCTTGATTAAAGTCCCTTCCCTCCTCTTCTCCAGGTCCCACCCTCACTCCCTCCCTCTTCCCCATCTCTGCCCTCTCCTTCTCCTCTGATAAGGGACACCCCAACATATCAACTCTCCCTCAGTTCATCAGTCACATGAGGGTTAAGAGCATCCTCTTGTATTGGGGCTTAATATGGCAGTCCAGATAGGGTAATGTGTTCAAATAACAGGCAACAGTTTCCATGATTTGCTGCTGGGTGGAATTTTTCATATGATAGTTATGCTAGGTTCCTATTTGTTTGGATCTGTGGATTGTAAGATGGTTGTCCCATGCTATATGGTTAACATACTACAGAGAAATAGCAATAAAAACAGCATGGTACTGGCATAGAAACAGACCAGTTGATCAATGGAATCAAGTTGATGACACAGAAATAAACCCACATACCTACAATCACTTAAGTTTTTGAAAAAAAAATTGTACAAAGGAATATTCTTTGAGTGACCACTAACACTTAAGATGGATATAAGGAAGATGATTGGTTTAAGAAAATGGTGAGTTGCATTTTGGATAGGATCAACTTGGAAGAATGGGAAACTTGCCCAAATGAAAGTAGATGGTCTGTGACCTTTCTGCTATTAACTTACCACTGTTGGAGTGTTTTGTTTGGGACCTTATGAAACTGAAAAGTTTCTGTTAGGCAAAGGACATTTTCATTAGAACAAAATGGCAGATTACAGATTGGGAAAAGATCTTCACCAACCCCAAATCTGAAATAAGTCTAATATCCAAAATATATAAAGAACTGAAGAAATTAAACACCAAGAAACCAAATAATCCAATAAAAAATGGGGTACAGAACTAAACTGAGAATTCACAAAAGAGGAATCTCTAATGGCCAAAAGGCACTTGAATTTGGTTCATTACAATGAATGTATGGAAGTTTCTCTGATTCAAAGACCTCATAATTAACCAAAAAAGGAGGGCAGAGGATCATACTTCTTTAGACAGATATATACCTGCAGAAATATTTATACCTCTAAAAGCCTCAACATCCTTAGTCATCAGGGAGATGCAACTCAAAACACCTCTGAAATTCCATCCCACACCTGTCAGAATGACTAAGATCAGAAACTCAAATGAATGGACATACTGGCAAAGATGTGGAGCAAGGGGAACACTCCTCCATTGCTGGTGGGAGTGCAACCTTGTACAATCATTTGGAAATCTATCTGGAGATGTCTTAGAAAATTGGGAATAGTTCTACCTCAAGATCCAACCTTACTACTTCTGGGCATATATCCAAAAGATCATCAAACCAGAATAAAAAAATGATTTTTGATATTTTTATGTTTTCAGATCCTGCATCTTGTAGCAGTAAGTGTGGTTCATTACAATGAATCTATGGAAGTTTCTCTGATTCAAAGCCTCATAATTAACCAAAAAAGGAGGGCAGAGGATCATACTTCTTTAGACTGATATATACCTGCAGAAATATTTATACCTCTAAAATCCTCTGTGAATTTTGTGGTCCCCTATTTGAATAGTTCTTATGCCTTTGTTAAGAAAAAAAGCATGGCTTTTGAAAAACCTTTATTACTACACAGTATCTCATCCACAAGACAGACATCCACAAGTCTTTTACTCAAGGGGACATGACATTGAGAGATTGCATCAATGAAGTGTTCTGTCCTTGGCATAAAAGTTGTTCAAAATGGCAATTAAAATAGAGACTCTTACATACATATTACAACTATTCAGTGGCAGCCCGAATGTTAGGAGTACTCTGACTGCTTTTAATCAAGATCTAGGAAACACAGACCGTCTATTCAGCACAGGATGAACAATGCAAATATTACCACTCATAGGACCTTTGGCTTCAAAAACCATCATAAGACTTTGTCCTCAAAGGCCTAGAGCACACAGCC
>CAJQZJ010027393.1:0-19033 GCA_907164525.1 Lophiomys imhausi | reverse complement strand
ATTAAGTGACCATAGATGTGTGGGTTTATTTCTGGGTCTTCAATTCGGTTCCATTGGTCAACTGGTCTGTTTCTATACCAGTACCATGCTGTTTTTATTACTACTGCCCTGTAGTACAGCTTGAAATCCGGGATGGTGATACCTCCAGATGTTCTGTTATTGTACATGATTGATTTAGCTATTCTGGGTCTTTTGTTATTCCATATGAAGTTGAGAATTGTTTTTTCCAGATCTGTAAAAAATTGAGTTGGTATTTGGATAGGAATCGCTTTGAATCTGTATATTGCTTTTGGTAAGATTGCCAGTTTTATTATGTTGATCCTACCTATCCATGAACAAGGGAGATCTTTCCATCTCCTGATATCTTCTTCAATTTCTTTCTTCAGGGACTTGAAGTTCTTATCATACAGGTCTTTCACTTGCTTGGTTAGAGTTACC
Organism: Lophiomys imhausi; assembly: GCA_907164525.1. NCBI lineage: Eukaryota > Metazoa > Chordata > Mammalia > Rodentia > Muridae > Lophiomys > Lophiomys imhausi. The sequence continues at coordinate 18,595 of CAJQZJ010027393.1, read as the reverse complement.
CCCAGGTATTTTATATTATTTGTGGCTATTGTGAAGGGTGTTGATTCCCTTATTTCTTTCTCAGCCCATTTATCTTTTGTGTAAAGAAGGGCTACTGATTTTTTTCGTATTGATTTTGTATCCGGCCACCTTGCTGAAGGAGTTTATCAGCTGTAGAAGTTCTCTGGTGGAATTTTTGAGGTCACTGATGTATACTATCATATCATCTGCAAATAGGGATACATTGACTTCTTCCTTTCCAATTTGTATCACCTTGATCTCTTTTAGTTGTCTTATTGCTCTAGCTAAAACTTCAAGCACTATGTTGAAGAGATATGGAGAGAGTGGGCAGCCTTGCCTTGTCCCTGATTTTAGAGGAAATGCTTTAAGTTTCTCTCCATTTAGTTTGATGTTGGCTATTGGCTTGCTGTAAATTGCTTTTATTATTTTTAAGTATGGTCCTTGTATGCCTGATCTCTCTAAGACTTTTATCATGAAAGGGTGCTGTATTTTGTCAAAAGCTTTTTCAGCATCCAATGAGATGATCATGTGGTTCTTTTCTTTCAGCTTGTTTATGTGGTGGATTACATTGATGGATTTTCTAATGTTGAACCACCCCTGCACCCCTGGGATGAAGCCTACTTGATCATGGTGTATGATACTTTTGATGTGATCTTGGATCCGGTTTGCAAGTATTTTATTAAGTATCTTTGCATCCATGTTCATAAGGGAAATTGGTCTGAAATTTTCTTTCTCCATTGGGTCTTTGTGAGGTTTAGGTATCAGGGTAACTGTGGCCTCATAAAATGTGTTTGGCAGTATTCCTTCTGTTTCTATGTTGTGGAAGAGTTTGAAGAATATTGGTGTTAGCTCTTCTTTGAATGTCTGGTAGAATTCTGTGCTGAAACCATCTGGGCCTGGGCTTTTTTTGGTTGGAAGACGTCTAATGACTTCTTCTATTTCCTTAAGGGTTATAGGACTGTTTAATTTGTTTACCTGTTCTTGATTTAACCTTGGTAGGTGGAATCTATCAAGAAAATTGTCCATTTCATTTAGATTTTCCAATTTTGTGGAGTACAAGTTTTTGAAGTAGGACCTAACGATTCTTTGGATTTCCTCAATGTCTGTTGTTATTTCCCCCTTTTCATTTCTGATTTTGTTGATTTGGGTATTTTCCCTCTGCCTTTTAGTTAGTTTAGCTAAGGGCTTGTCTATTTTGTTGATTTTCTCAAAGAACCAGCTCTTGGTTTTGTCGATTCTTTGTATTGTTCTTTTTGTTTCTAAGTTGTTGATTTCAGCCCTGAGTTTGATAATTTCCTCTCGTCTGCTCCTCTTGGGAGTGTTTGCTTCTTTTTGTTCTAGCTCTTTCAGGTGTTCTTTTAGGTGGCTAGTATAGGAATTCTCCAGTTTCTTTTTGAAGGCACTTAGAGCTATAAACTTTCCTCTTAGCACTGCTTTCAATGTGTCCCATAAGTTTGGGTATGTTGTGCCTTCATTTTCATTGAGTTCTAAGAAGACTTTAATTTCTTTTTTTATTTCTTCCCTGACCCAGAGGTCATTGAGGAGAGAGTTGTTCAGTTTCCATGTTTTTGCAAGCACTCTGTTGTTTTTGTTACTGTTGAAGCCTAGCTTTATTCCATGATGGTCTGATAAGTTACAAGGAGTGATTTCAATTTTCCTGTATCTGTTGAGGCTTGCTTTGTGACCGACTATATGGTCGATTTTGGAGAAGGTTCCGTGAGGTGCCGAGAAGAAAGTGTATTCTTTTGTTTTTGGGTGAAATGTTCTGTAGATATCAATTAGGTCCATTTGATTCATGACATCTGTGAGGTTCATTATTTCTCTGTTTGGTTTCTGCATTGTTGATCTGTCCAGTGGTGAGAGTGGTGTGTTGAAGTCTCCCACTATTAATGTGTGAGGTTCAATGTGGGATTTGAGCTTCAGTAGTGTTTCTTTAATGAATTTGGGTGGTCTTACATTTGGGGCATAGATGTTTAGTATTGAAATTTCATCTTGGTGGATTTTTCCTTTGATGAGTATATAGTGTCCTTCCCCATCTCTTTTGATTAATGTTGGTTGAAAATCCAATTTGTTGCATACTAGAATTGCTACTCCAGCTTTTTTCTTGGGTCCATTTGCTTGGTATATCTTTTTCCAGCCCTTTACTTGGAGATAATGTCTATCTTTTTTGCTGAGGTGTGTTTCTTGTAAACAGCAGAATGTGGGATTCTGTTTTCGCATCCATTCTGCTAGCCTGTGCCTTTTTATTGGGGAATTGAGTCCATTGATGTTGAGAGATATTAATGACCAGTGATTGTTACTTCCTGCCATCTTGATGTTGGTAGAAATAGTGTGTGAGTGAGCTTCTTTCCTTTTGTTTTTGCTGCAGGCATGCTATTTGCTTCCTGTGCTTTCTTGTGTGTAGTTAACCTCTTTGGGTTGAAGTTTTCCTTCTAACATCTTCTGTAGAGCTGAATGTGTGTATAGATATTGTTTGAATTTAGCTTTGTCATGGAATATCTTGTTTTCTCCATCTATGTTGATTGACAATTTTGCAGGGAATAGTAGTCTGGCCTGGCATTTGTGGTTTTTTAGGGTCTGCAAGATGTCTGTCCAGGCCCTTCTGGCTTTTAGAGTCTCTGAAGAAAAGTCAGGTGTGATTCTGATAGGTTTGCCATTATATGTTACTTGACTCTTTTCCCTAGCAGCTTTTAAAATTCTTTCTTTGTTCTGTACATTTAGTGTTTTGATTATTATGTGGCGGGAAGATTTTCTTTTCTGGTCTAATCTATTTGGGGTTCTGTAAGCTTCTTGTACAGTTATAGGCATCTCTTTTTTTAGATTTGGGAAATTCTCTTCAATGATTTTGTTGAAGATATTTTCTGGTCCATGGAGGTGGGACTCTTCTCTTTCTTCTATTCCTATTATTCTGAGATTCCGTCTTTTCATTGTGTCCTTGATTTCCTGAAGGTTTTGTGTCAGGACTTTTTTAGATTTGACATTTTCTTTGACAGATGTATCCATTTCTTCAATTTTATCCTCTGAGCCTGAAATTCTTTCTTCCATCTCTTGTATTCTGTTGGTGATGCTAGTGTCTGTAGTTCCGATTCTTTTCTTAAGGTTTTCCAGTTCTATGGATGTCTTGAATTGGATTTTCTTCATTGCTTCAACTTCCCTTTTCAGGTCTTCCATTCCCTTAAGTGCTTTATTCATTTCCATCACCTCCTTTGCAGTACTTTGTTGTTGCTCTCTGAGGTATTTGATTTCCTCCCTTAGGCCTTCTATTATTAGTATAAGCGTAGGATTAAGGTCATTTTCCTTTGCTTCAATTGGGTTCAGCTGTCCAGAGTTGTCTCTAGCATTATTGCTAGGATCTGGAGACATCCTATTGTTTTGGTTTTTTTTTTTTACCATGTTCTTGTGCTGACCTTTTGTCATCAGATGGACCCAGGTGTTATCTGTTTGTTTCTTTTGTTACCTGACCTTGGTGCTCAGGAAAACTCCCTGCCCTGGGGGTTGGCTGATCCTGAGATCCTGGTGTTTACCTCCAGATGGCAGGCAGATTCCTGTAATAGACTGACTGGCTCTCAGAGAGGAGGGTGGCTGCTGCTCTCCTCAACTGCTTGTGACCCAATTGGACCAATATAGAGGGGATTGGAGTGGGGAGAGGGCTAGCCTCTGAGGACCTGGGAGCTGACAGGTCTCCTCAGAAAGGCAGGTAGAGCTGTGGTTGGGTCTGTGTTCTCCTCTCACTGACCCAGTCGTTCTGGCTCCCCAGCTGGGCTGACTATGCAGGCAGGGAGCTCCACCCACAACAGATGCCGGCCTCAGTGCGCCTGTTGCTGACTGCCTCAGATGCTTGGGTGCTAGGGTGAGTGACCCACCCGCCCCAGTATTTGTGGAGAACACACTGTCCCGGGCTCTGTTTGCAGGCAGTCTTGGCTCCTAATTGCTTTGCTGTGACTGGGTTAGGTCTCTGCCTCTCTGCTACAGTGCACACTGTGCCACCATGTTGGAAACTCCGGAAAAAAAATAATCTCACTTACCTTTGCTCTTGTGGTGCGGCTCGAGTGCAGGCTGGATATCAGGCAGACAGGCGGGGCCGCTGGTCTGTGGCTGGAGCCGTGGGCTGGATCCGCTCCTGGGCTAGATCTCTAGCCAGAGCTCCTCTCCAGAGCGGTGACGGAGCTGGCTGATCTCAGGGTTGTGTTCCCGGGAACTGCGTGGGCTCTTTTACCTGGTGACCGGTCTCATTGTTTGCTGTGGGCATTCAGACACTGTCTGTGCTTCACTGTAGGCTAGGGGACCTCACATTCACTCCACAATGACTAATCTCATTCACCTACTACTCAGATGCACTGCTCTATGGTCGGCGCCATCTTGGCTCCTCCCCTCCCTTTTTTTTAACCTTACATCTCCACAGATTTATTATATTTTTTAAGGAACGAATTAAGAAAAAGGGGAACACAATGTGTGGAACAGAAAATAAACTCTTTTACTAATTGTTTTGTCAATAAACCAGTACAAAAGATGCCCTATATGAAACACAATAAAGATTTAAAATGAGATGTTTTCTTAGCGAGACTGAAGATTTCAGTCTCTGAATTTGAAATTTAGAAAGCAGAAATCCCATAAACTCTACATTCTATCACTTCATCTGTAAAACAGAAATATTAACATCCACGTGGAAGGTTGAGATGATGACTAGACTAAAGACACTTGCCACCATGCCTGAAACAATGAGCTGGAGAGTTGGCTCAGTAGTTAAGAGCACATGTTGCTCTTGCACAGGACTAGGGATCAGATGCCCTCTTCTGGCCTCCTTGGGTACCAGGCATGCATGTGGTGCACATACATTCAAGCAGACAAAATACTCATATACATAAAATGGTAGATCTAAATAAAATAAAATAAATGATTCTAATACATGTATTTTCTTTTCTTTCACCCCACTCAGTAAGTTTGAAGTTTTTTGTATGTTTTTTTTTTATTTCTATCTCCAAAGCATAGGCATAGAGAGAGCTGGCTTCTCTTACATTCTGTGTATGTGTATGAAGTGCATTTATTATATGCTTATCCTTTTTAAAATAAATCATCCATAACATTGATAAAAAAAGAAACAACTTTTTTTTTCGATGAAAATAAATTCTTCTCTTATACATCAATACATCCTGGTAACAGTTTCTCTTCCCTCACCCACTCCCAGTCCCCCTACCACCTCCCTTCTTCCCCAGCTCCACTCCCCCTCTGTTTCCTCTTCAGAAAAGAGCAGACTTCCCAGGTATATCAACCAAATATGGCATAACCACATGTGATAAGACAAAGAAAAATCCCTGATATCAAGGCTGGACAAGGCAATCCAATAGGAGGAAAAGAGTCTCAAGAGCAGGCAAAAGAGTCAGAAACACACTGTTCCCACTGTTAGAAGTCCCACAAAAACAACGATCTAACAGCATAACACATACACAGAGGATCTGGTTCAGATCCTTGCAGACCCTGAAGGTACCTTGCTTGCTGTTTCAGTCTCTTTGATCCCATGTGATCCCTGCTTAGTTGATTCAGAGCACCGTTTTGTTCTAGTGTCTGCCATCCTCTCTGACTCCTATAGTTTTTCCTCCCTGTCTTGCAAGGGGTTTTCCAATATCCAAGGAGAAGGGACTTAATAGAGAACTCTGATTTAGACTTTCTCTCAGAATAATGTCTGCCTAAGGGTCTCTGAACCCACTCCCATCTGCTGCCAGAGGAAGCCTCTGGGATAACGACTGCACATGGTACTTATCTATGTGTATAGAAGAATATCATAAGAAATCATTTCATTGTTTTGCCAGTAGTGTTTGGTTCTACTCTTGGTCTCTGGTCTATCCAGTCTCTAGTTACTGGCTCTCCAGACAGTGTAGGGCAAGGGTTTCCTCTCATGGTATGGGTCTCAAGTTAAACCAAATATTGGTTGGCCACTTCCGCAAGTTCTGTACCACCATTCCCACAGTACATCTTGCAGGCAGGACAGGTAGGTCAAGGTCTTTGTGGCTGAGTTGATGTCCAGGTTTCTCTGTAACCTCCAGAGTACCTTCTCTTTCCAAAGAGTCTAGAATATAGGGGTGAAGGATCCTTGCAGGTACCAAATCGACCTCTCTATGTTCAATAATTGTGTAAAAATTGTCCTAAGCATTGCCTCATCCCTGTCAGTTTTCAGAGAAAACTGAGTTTTCTGTTCTAGTATCACCTAGGTTGTTTAGGGATATCCATTGGACCCTTTCAGCCAACAACTCAACTGAATGCATCCTAGTGCCACTAATAGAAGTCTTACTTGACTACAAAAGACGGCTATTTCAGACTTTGTATCCTGGATTACTAGGAGTCCTCACTACAGATACTCTTATAGATTCCAGGAAGTTTCCACTGCACTAGATTTCCACTCCTTACAATGCTTTGCATTTCCAGCTGTCTCTTGCCACACCTCTCTCCATCCTATCCCCACACACCTACCTCATCATTGTATATCTTTCTTTCATTGCTCCCCTTGTGAAACCAACATTATAATTAATTTGCACACTTCTTCATCTCTTAGTATTGTGTCTATTCACATGCTTTGACATGTCTCAGCTTTGAGATACTAAGGTCTGAAGCTATGAAATTCTTTTGCCAGAAGAACTTTGCAGAAGGAAGTTTTGTGGGACTGTTTCAACTATAACAACAGATTTTTCTAAATATTAAAATCTTTTTGCAAGAGTCCTTTTCAGTCAAATAACAAGTTTTATAAACTTGTGTACAATACTTCAAACATCATAATCAATGTTCTAGATTCATCTAGAATGTTACTTACATCCTAAGGTAAAAGTGTATCTTACTGTTGGCATAAAACAAATGGAAGCACGGACAAGTGGTACAGACCTGTAATCCCAGGATTTAGGGTGCTGAGGCAAGAGAATCAAGTTAAAGCCTGCCTGGACTGCATAGCAAGACTCTGTCTCAGGGGGGGAAACAAGAAGAAGAAAAAGAAAGAGAGAGAGAGAGGGAAAATGTAGCAATGATAAGGATGGTAACTGAGGAAGGGGCTCCAGTCTCTGGACTCCTACAACTCATCACTGCCTTTGTGCTAACTACAACAGAGTCGCCTAAGCTGACTCATTCCTGGGAGACACAAGACTGTCTTATGGACTTCACAGTGCTGCTTTGCATAGCAGTCTTGGATTCCTACACTCACACTACCTATTTTTCTTTTCTGAAATTAACTTGCACTGTGATAGTATAGTTCTCCTATTTCCCATTTTTTTCCTCACAGAAATTTTCCTGTAATAAAATCTTTGCATATTTGATCCTGTCTTGGAATATCTTGATGAAGTTATACTATGCTAGTGTGCCAATATCAAGCATACAATATTGTATTCTATGTTCCTTCATTCTTTGTTGACCAGGTAACATTTTCCAAAACAGGCATCTGTTTTACAGGAGATAGAAAGGTATTAAAGCTATTTAGTAAAAGGTAAATATGATTAAATCAATTAATTTAAGATAAACTAAATATTAGCCAATATGCAAAACACACATTAAAACAGAAACATGGAGAGTTCATAATCTTTTAACCATAAAAATAAGGGTATTTAAGAACATGGTGGGAATTTAACAAAATAAAGTGAAAATGTGTATTTCAGAAAAACAGTATTCATACTATTACATTTGTCTTGGCATGGAATTCTCTTACTATTATTTTATTTTATTTTTAGGCAGGGCCTTATATAGCCCAGACTGGCTTCAAACTCACTATGTAGCCAAGGATGTCTCTGAATTTCTGATTATCTATGTTTCTGCCTCTAGAGTGTCAGGGTTACAAGATGGACCACCATCCCTATTTATGGGGTCAAACCCAGAGTTTCTGAAATGCTTTGGAATGAAACCTAGAGTTTCAACAACAAAAATGCAGTTTGCAAGGAAATTCAGAAAGTCTGGATCTAGGTAGCACACTCCTTCAGTCCTTGCAGATTTTTGATTGTTTGTTTTTGCAGAGAACAGTAAGATCAAAGAATTTGATCATTTACTCAGAAAGAAAATGGGGGGGGGTGATAAATATCTATTTACTATACTAAGTATACTTGCCTTGTAGGATTTGCTTTCCTGCCCTTGTCATAGGTCTTTCTAAGTGAAAACATGTTCTCCACTGGTGTAGATTTTAGGAGCTGGACATATTATCCTAAGATTTTTCTCTTTGTAAGACATCAAATTTTTCTAATGTTTGACATAAATATTTTCCTCTACTGTATTTTAGGCAATTTCCCAAAAGTAGAAATGATAGGTTCAAGAATATTTAAAATAATATAAGAATAGATAAGAATATTAAAAAATATATTCTTGATACCCAGTGTGGTTTGTTTTTTCTGGAATGCATTTTAACAGGAAGCTTTTATTTATAGACATTTTCTTTAAAGGAGGCATAATTGGACACATGTGAGGTGAAAGCTGAAAGGGAACCACTGGGGTTAGGAGAGTAATAGAAGGATTTAGCGAGAGAATGAGAAGAGGTTAGGAGGATCAACAAGACCAAATTATGCATGAAAGTAAAAAATAAATTATACATTTTATGCCAATTACAAATGAAAAAGTAAAAGATATTGAGGTAAATTTATCTTGAACTGCTCAAATAGGCCTGATGAGTTTGTAACAGTCTTTATAAGAGGGGCATAGATTTTTTACATAGGACTGGAGGAGCAGGCAGTGTGGCAGCAGAAGCCACAAGTCTAGGGCCACCAACACCCTCTAGAAACTGAAAGAAATGAAGAGCATAGTCCATTGAGTCTCCAGGGAGTCAACTCTCTGGCATTTAATGTTATTTTCATAAGATTCACTTGGGTGTCTGATCTCTAGTAAGCTATAAGACTATATTCATGTTTTAAGACACTAAATTTGTAGTTATTTGTTGCTATGGCAACAAATGCCACATAGTGACTGATGTGATTTTGTACTCTACCACCCAAATCACCAGCAAATGTCCAATTCTGAGTAAATGTTCCATATGATACAAGAGAAAATGTATGTCCATACAAACCTTTTCTGGGATTTACTTTAATGCGTATGTGTATAATATTGTAATATTCTATGTAAATACAAAATAATATGATTCCTTGGGGGTTTATTAAACAACTTTGGTATTATTTGTCCCTTTTCCTCCCTGTCTTGCTACTTATCTTCCACCTTCCTCCACAGCTGGAGCCCTGTATTACTGTTTCCCACTTCCTATCACCTGTTTCCTGTATTCCTATCCAAGCCCTCCCAACAAACACCTATAGTACCTTTGTATTTTCTTGGTTTATATTACTACTCCATATTGATACTCACATCTGAGTATTTGGAGCTAGGAACCACAGATGAGAAAGACCATAGAATTTGCCTTCCTAAGATTGGGTTACCCCACTCCATATAATCTTTTCTAATTCCATCAAATTACTTGCATGATTTCAGTTTTCTTACAGCTGAATACCATTCCATAGTGTGCATAAAGTATGTGTACCACATTCTTATCATCCATTTGTCAGTTTGAAAACATTTAAGCTGTTTCCATTCCTGGCTATTGTGAGTAGGCCAACAATGAACAATGCTGAGCAAATATCTGTATATTAGGATGGCATTTGAGTCAACAGTGCTCCCCACAAGAACTATAGAGTAACAAAACCTCAGTACCAGGCACGGGAAATATTCCTTAGAATGGTTGGTCAGGTGACTTGCAAAACAATATATTATAGATGTTGCCCCTGGTTGCCTCTCAAAAGATGAGAGTGAGGGTTGGAGAGATAGCTCAGTGGTTGAGTGCACTGTCTGGTCTTCCAGAGGACCCAGGTTCAATTCCCAGCACCCACATGGCAGATCACAGCTGTAACCTCAGTTCCAGGGGATCAGACACCTTCATGCAGATATACATGCAAGATATACAAACACAAATGTACATTTTTAAAAAGTTGAGAGTGGTTCCCCATTGCTGTAGACAGCACACCTAAGACACAGGACTTGGATGATTAGATCTGGATCTGACTTTAAATTCTCTTTTTTTGTAACCTGGCTTGCATGACTGCAGAAAATACTATGCAAGCAGCCAAGGAAAGGAAGCAATTAAATATTCCTACCCAGCTGCAACACCTGTGAATCACAATAATTACCAGCGTGGCAAGGCACACACGAAGGTGCAAGAAATGGCTCTAATCTGTCAGTGGCAACCAACAGCTGCCTAATTTGATTTAAGGCCCAATCAATAGGAAGGAAATCATGCCTAGTACTGGAAACCTAGCCAGCTTCCTATGGGTAGTGAGGTTATGGACCTTAGAAAAGAATCTACTGCATTCAGTTTGCTGAGTTATCATAATTCCTTACTACATTCTAAAACCATCTTTACACCCACAAATAAATGAAGCTGTGACCCCACCCCAAAGAAGCATCTCCTTACAGCAAACAGAGATCATCACAGAAAACCACAACTGGATACAATGTAGTGATAACAGATCACGGTAGAGTGCAGCCCCAGTGGGTACATCTGCATCACAACTCTTATGTCTGCTTACAGAGGAGGAAGAAAGGCTGTAAGAGCCAGAATGTTAGGAATTCTGTTGTGAAACAGTCTCTCCTAAAAATGGCTGCGTAAACAAGACCAGAACAATGGCAATATCAATGAACATGTTAACATGGAATAGGGAACTTTTTGTTTGGTCCCAGCCCTCAGTAAGGAACTACTGGTAACCAATGACTGTTGGAAGAAGGAAAATTAGCCTCCCAGACATGAGCCTCCTTATTGGCTGGTGTTCAAAGCAAAGGCCAAGCATGAGATCATATAACACACCAACAATAAAAGCACACTCAGCAGTTTGTGTATACATGTATATTTGTGTGTCTATGTGAGTGTGTATTTGTACATACACATATATACATATGTATATGTAACAATAATAAAGAAAAAAGGCTATCAAATTCAGGAGGGAAATGGGACAAGTTAGAGGAAGGATAGCTGGGAGGGGCTGGAATGAGGAAAGGGGATGAAGTGGTATAATTGTATTTCAATTAAAAAGTCATTTTTTAGAATGAAGACAAAGAAAGGAAGGAAGAAGGAAAGAAAGAAGAGGGTGATTGAGGTAATGTCATAGAAGGTGTGGAACTAGAACCCAATTAACCTTCTGAAAAGCTCAGGTACCGGACAAATATGGAAGACACCAGTCAGTTCAATCCAACCTTCATTGGAGAATTCATAACACCAAAGATGCTATTTTAGGATAATGTCATTTGTATTTTTCATTAGCTTGGAAAAGGTCAGCTGTTTATAGTGGAATAAATGCAAAGAAGTGATGGTTTAAATAGGATTGAAAATTGTTTCTTACAAATAAATAGACACTTAGAGATAGGTCATATGGGGATGATCTGGGAGTTCCTTATTGATCAGTAATCTGGTCCTCTTATGTCCGTTTTGATTCTCCATCTTAACTCTGAGATCCATTCTCCAGGGTGCTTCATAGTCCAAAATGAGTTGGCTCTGATCCAGGAACCTTGTACAAGTTGTTAGGTGGAAGAGGCAAAAGAGAAAAATGGTGGCCTTCAGTAATGTGTACCAGTCATTAAAGAAGCTTTCTGGAAATCTGATACCTAAAACTCACTGACCATGTGTGACTTAATCATCGTTTTGCTGGAAGGAATGCTTGGAAATAGACTTCTGTCCAGTCAGGAGAGGTACTAAATAAATGTCTAGGTCCCATTACAAAGAAGAGCCAATGAGTTTCAATCACAGCTCACCCCTTTAGTTATAAGGTACACACAGCACACACACACACACACACACACACACACACACACAGGAACAATACTAAAACCTCACCTTACCAAGTTAGCAGAAATAGTCCTGTAAGCCATAGCCCCTTCCTATCAAATTTGTATGCAGTGTCATGTGGTTCCACAGCATATGAACTGTAAGATAAACTGCATGTCCATTACTTCATCAGTTCCATCACAGTCTTTAAAAATTTCTGATAACCAGTTTTGGCTCCCAAGTGAAGGGTTATCTGTAGTAATAAGATGTAATATGAGGAGGCAATTCCACTTTTAGAACAACTGATCTCCTAAAATAAACTTTAAATTCTTGAATAGCACTTCTCAGTTCTAACTGGTTAGTATTTTGGTTCATTTTAATAAAAATATAACTACTAGATTTTAAAATATTGGTGTCTTTAAAAATACTGGTACTTAACTCTGAAGGTTATATAATAAAAAGTAGACCATTAGGACAACTGGGATCAATCAGCTTACAAATGTGGCTTCAGAGATGAAGTCTGCCCCTCTCTGCTGCCTTGTGAGGAGGACATGACAAAAAGGCCCTTGCTTAGAAGCAAGACACTGAATCTGCAGGTACCTTATTTTGGACTTCTTAGCCTCCAGAAAACAAATTTCTATCATTCATAAATCTCCCACTTCAATGTATATTATCACAGCATACCAAACAAAAAGAGTGAAATACATTTCTGTTCCTCTTCTCTAACAATGATGTGTCTTTGCTGCACATTAAAAAAAAAAAAAAGCAACCCTTAGATGAAGGGAAAATGTCAATATGACATTTCCAGTTTTTAGGAAACACACACATACATGCACACGCACACACACACCAACCTCCTCTGGAAAAGAGAATCTATAAGGGAAACAGAGGTGTACACTGGTTGAGAACTAGCCTACCATAACACTACAAAACATTTTCTAATTAGCCCAAAAATTGTCTAGGCTTCTGCACTCTGAAATGTCTTTCTTATTGTTAACACATTTTCTTTTACAAATTAATGGACTTCATTATAACATTCCACATATCATATTCTTTGATCTTATTCAGCCCCCATTATCCCTGCTCCCTCCTGCTTTTGTCCTTTCCTCTTCTCAAATAGTCCCCCCCCCCGCCCCCGTCTACTTTATAGATTTGCATATGAAACCAATCTTATTTGCCTTTCTGTGTCTAGTTTATTTTACTTAAGATGGTTTCTTGCTCCATCTCCTTTTCCTGCAAATGATATAATTTCATTCTTCTTTACGGTTCAAATAAAAATCTCTTTCTCTCTCTCTCTCTCTCTCTCTCTCTCTCTCTCTGTGTGTGTGTGTGTGTGTGTGTAAAAGATATTTTATATGTTCATACACTGATGAGCTCCTAGATTGATCTCATGCTTTGGCTACTGTGAACAGTGTCAAAATAAACATGGATATACAATTATGATACGTTTTATTCTTTGGGGGCATGTACCCAAGAGTGGTATAGCTGGATCACATGTGGAACACACGCACAAGTGCACTCATATACCTAAATGCACATATGAAGTGTGAGTCTTGACCATTTTTAATTTTTTAAGGAAATACCATACCTATTTCCAAATTGGCCTCACTAATTCAGATTTCCTTTGACAGTGTATACACACTCCTCTCATCCAGAAACTTCACCAGTGTTTGTTGTTTTCTTGATCATAGTCCTTCTGATTGGGGTGAGCGGCCATTGGTACTGATACTCCCTTTCGGAGCGGCCTGCTCCGCTCCATTAATTTGTGCATTACCTTATTGAATTATTCGTTGTTCTGGTGCTTGATTTTTGAATTCTTTATACACTCTGAGAATATATGTTATTAAATTAATATCTGGCAAAGTTTTTCTCCCATTCTGTGGGCAGTTGTTTTTCACCCTGGTAATTGTTTCTTCTGCTGGTGCAGAAGCTTTTCAATTTAATGCAATCTCCTTGCCAATTCCGTTATTACTTCCTAAGCTACTGGACTGATATCCAGAATGGCATGACCTATTTCTACACCTTGAAGTGTTTTACTTGAGTTTTCCTCAAGCAGTTTTAAGACTTTCACTAAGGCCTTTATCTTTAGTTTATTTCTGTGCATAGTTCCATTCTTCTGCATGTACATATCTAGTTTTCTTGAACCATTATTAAAGAAGTTCTTTTTTTCACTCTTTGTAATAAAATCATTTTAACAATTTTATTTTGTTTACCCATGAACACTCCATCTTTTTTCCATGTACTGGTGTCTTCTTCATCTGCTTTCTTCATCATTTTATTGTTTTCATTATAGAGGCTTTCCATCCCTCTGGTTAAATTTATTCCTGGATATTTTATTTTGAGACTATGTTGAATAAAATTTATTATCCTGATTTCCTTCTCAGTGTGTTCTTATTGGTATATAGAAGATTACTGATTGGGGAGCTAGAGCGATGACTCAGTTGTTAACAGTGCTTACTTTTCTATCAGAGAACCAGAGTTCTGATCTCACCATCCACATCAGGCAGCTAAAAAATGCCTATTAATTTCGGTTCCAAGGAATCAGACATCCGCTTCTGTCTGCATGAGCACTCATGTGAATGCAAACACACACACACACACACACACACACACACACACACACACACACACAAATACATAAATGAAGAAAACTTTTCATTTTTGTTGTATGTAAATTTTCATTCCACTAAGTTGTTGAAAGTGATTGTCAAATCTAAGAGTCTAAAGAGTTTTTAGGGTTTGAAGAATCTGGAAACTTTACATGAGAATTTATTTACCTGCCTTTGTAGTTTCTAGTAGCCACCTATATTTCTGAGTAGCTCTCTCTCTCCCTCATCCATCTTAAAAGCTAGCAACACAACATTACCAAATTTACCTTTGACTGTGATGGCCTTCATCTACTCACAAGGACCCATAATAAGGTCTGAAGCCATGTGGATAATGCAGGCTCTCTTTCCATTTAAATGTCAGGATCCACTCACATCTGCAAAGTATCTCTAGCCATTAAGGCAACATCTGAGGTATGAAGAATTAGGTTATGATCTTCTTTGGGTAGGCCATCATTCTGCACTGCATACATCTACTCTCATTAGATGAAGATTAATCCCAGAGAAGAACCATCACTTCAGACTGTGCTCAGGGACCCAAACAAGGTTGTGAGAAGAGAAGCAGATGTCAGTAAGTGCAATTTGAGCAGTTGTCAGAAAGTAGTGAGAATGGGGGATATAGGTGGGAGTCAGATGCAGTATGTAATTCCTCTTAGATGTATGTCAACACTTGAAAAGCACATTTGATCCTTATTTAGTTTTTGTATTAAGACAGGAAGGAAGGTTAAAGGAAGGAGGAAAATGACAAAATATCAACTGTGTATAAAATATCTCATATATATACATATATATGAGATATGTTATGTTTTATATATATATATATGAAAATGTATATGAGGCAGAAGAGGGGCACTAAGTATATAAAGTTGGGCATATTTTTAATATAGGAGAGAAAAGGGGGGAAGAGAAAGAGAGAGAGAAGCAGAAAAAGACAGAGGGGATCAATGGAAAAATGAATGGAATTTTTGAAATTGAAAGAGATTTATCAGAAGGAAGAGAACATAGTATTTTTTTGGAAATCTTATGCTCACTCTTTAAGAGTTCACTATTTATTTGAGGAAGATGGTGGTGGCAGTGACAATGTTTTTCATGTTATCAAATCCTCAGAGAAAAACACAGAGAATATCACTATAACAAAATCCAAAAGACATAAACAACATTTATAAAACTAAACAGACTACAAAGTACTCCATAAAGCCCAGGCCAATGAAGAAAGAACTACCAAAATTATAAACCTGTATGTCTGCCTCCTGACCAGAAGATGCTCAGAGAGGGTTGCCAATTGGACATCTACACACTAAAAAACCCAAAACAACAAAAACAAAAACAAAAAAACATGAGAACCCCAAAGAGCCAAAAGGAACTAACTCACTGGAGAACAGCATGGATCAATGGCAAACAGGAGTTTAACCTGAATGGTTTGCTCACTCCATTAGTAAGTAATCACAGGGCATTCTATATGTAATAGAGGGGCTAAAAAGGGTGTTCACCATGATCTTAAAAACTGAGCTACTGTGGCTGCCTTCTAGGGATAAACCTTACCTGCACTGGTGTGAAATTGACCATAGTTGTAAAAATAGAATAGGACAGGGATAAGGAAGATGAAAGACAATTAAAGGAAGCATAGAGAAATCATTTAAAAAGCTAGCCATGACATTTTAGGGAAGAAACAAGGGAGGGAAGGATGAGAAAGAGGGGGAGAGAGGAAGAGAGAAAGACAGAGAGAATGAAACAGAGAGGCATAGTTCTCTGAAGTTAGAAGACACCTTGATCTTCTTTCTAAACATTTGGTTAGGTAAGACTACCAGCCATGTTGGCTCACATCTGTACTCCCAACACTTAGGAGGAGGAAGCAGGATGATTAGCAGTTTAAGGCTAGCCTAGGCTATGAGACTATACCTCATTTAAAAAGTAAGAGGTATTGAAATTATACAAACAAGAATCAATATCTGACTAACAGAGATCCCCAAGAGGAAAAACAATGCAGAACAAATATTAAAAATCTACTTTAAAATTATTTTCTGATGGAAGATTTTTCCCTGCCAGTTAGATTTCATAGTGCCCAAAGGTGCTATGCTGACTACTGGAAGAAAAAGACATCAGCCATCTCATTCAACTGTGCACCTTAAGAAATATCATCCCAACTTACTAGACAAGATGTGCTCACTTGTGTAATAGTGGTGTAACTACTACAGTGGTGACCAACTGCTCTCTGATTAAATATGAGGCTTTCTCTACACGACTGAATCTGAACTATACTGTAAGCACACTCGAAAGTACAATGCAGGGAGGTCACAGGCCCTATTGTGGAACTTTTAGTTCTATGGTCTATTTAAACTGACATTTTCTTCTGTACATATTATACCCACAGATAATTATCTGCACAGATTACACCAATAGATAATTATCTACTCTCAGCTTTAATTAGAGAAACCTTTCTTTTCAGCTAACTTCAGTGAATACTGAGACTTATGACTGCCAAGGGTGTCATAAGTAAGTGACAGTGGAGTTTTTTGTCCCTAAACAAGACATTTATACTATCCCCTCTGGTTCAGGAAATACTACAGAAGAGGGAGCAGAAAGAATGTGAAAGCTACAGCACAGGGATAAATGCTATGAAACATCATCTTCTGGGCAATACACAGCCATCATGATCATGAACTTTCAACTGCAGATGAATGTTCTGGGTCTGTCCAAGCATGGGACCATCAACAACAAGGTACAGAGAGAGGAGGGATTCAATGGGTCCTATCATTCACTGCTAAACTATTTCCTGTTGGAGGAAGGTCTAATACACTGGTTCTCAAAAGCCGATTTCAGTGCTCAGAGATCTGGCTACTGCCCTTTCTGAGGCATTCTCTTGATTGTCGCTGATGACCAATTAGCTGGACAGAAAAAGTATAGGAAGGTGGGACTTCCTGGGATGAACAAAGGAGCACTGAGTTTTACACAGAGGAATCACTGTTTCTGTCAGGAGACACAAAAGCAAACAGATGTGTCTGAGAGCTCTGGAAGGTACAGCAAGTCACATGGCTGGTTGGGATTAGGTGGTCTGTGATCAATTTAGGTGAGCTAGTTGAGAGTCTTCCCAGCTAAGGGCTAAGCGTTGAAACATTAAAAGGTCTTGGTATATTTAATTATTGGGAAAAAGGCTGCTGTGGGTTTCAGACCACCAGCTAAGGAAAGCCAGGCCTCTCACCAAGCCCCAGTGGCTGTTTCCCTGGTCTAATATAATAGTTCATACTTACTAATAAATATAATCGATAACCAAGTTTTAGTTTCAATTTCCTACTGTTGGATTCAGAAAAAGACAAAATCATTGCCTTCAATGTTATATCCACTGGTGTCTCCAACAGGCTCTAATGGATAGTCATGATCTGATGGTCACACAAATGGCCTTGATTAAACTAATAGGTCATTTAAAACACAATGAATCTGGGAAAGAAATGTGTAGGGAAAGAGTGGTTGGTTGGAGTGGGAATGAGATAAGAAAAAGTAAGGAGAAATAAGAAGAGGTAAGGGATGAGAGAGGGCTGGAGAGATGGCTCAGTGGTTAAGAGCAGTGACTGTTCTTCCAAAAGACCTGGGTTCAAATTCCAGCACCCACATGGCTGTTCACAGCTGTCTGTAACTGCCGGGTGTGGTGGTGCACAACTTTAATCCCAGCACTTGGGAGACAGAGACAGATAGATCTCTATGAGTCCAAGGCTAGCCTGGTCTTCAGAGTGAGTCTAGGACAGCCAGGGATAAACAGAAAAATCCTGTCTTGAGAAAAACAAAGAGAGAGAGAATAACCAGAATGCACTATATACATGTATGAGAATGACAAAGAACTAACTTAATTAATAAAACTTCCTGAAATAAAAATAATGCTGTTCTAACATTTAAATGCATAATATGGAATAAAATCAGTAATTATGAAATAATTTCTATGTCCTTGACAACCAAGATTCTCTATTTGGAAGTAAGGAGTTATGCATGGCATACAGAGAAGTCAGTCCAAAAAATTCTACAAAGTTCCTAAATTTGAATTGGAGGTATTAAATATTTTATCATTTGATATGTACAGACATATATACATAATTGGGAAATGGGTAGAAAAAAATGGAAGAAAGGATAGACTGGGAAAGAAAAGGAAAGAAAGGGAAAAAGGGAAAGAGAAGCTCTTTCTATGCCCTGTTGAGTGAAGGAGTCCAGAAACAATGATCAACTCAGGAGTAATTGTCATTTCTGGCAT
>CAJQZJ010027392.1:31001-42321 GCA_907164525.1 Lophiomys imhausi | reverse complement strand
GCTCAACATCCTTACTCATCAGGGAAATTAAAATCAAAATGACTGTGAGATTCCATCTCACACCTGTCAGAATAGCTAAGATCAAAAACTCAATTGATAGCACATGTTGGTGAGGATGTGGAGCAAGGGGAACACTCTTCCATTGAAGGTAGGAGTGCAAACTTGGAAAACCACTTTGTAAATCAATCTGGTAGTTTCTCAGAAATTGGGAATAGTTCTGCCTCAAGACCCAGGTATACCATTTCTGGGCATATATCCTAAGGATATTGCACCATACCCCAAGGACATTTGCTCAACTATGTTCATAGCAGCTTTATTTGCAATAGCCAGAAAATGAAAACCACCTAGATGTCCTCGAAGAATGGATAAAGAAAATGTGGTACATTTACGCAATGGAATACTACTCAGCTATCAAAAACAAGGGAATCATAAAATTTGCAGGTAAATGGATGGACCTATTCAGGCCCAGAAAGACATGGATGGTACATATTCACTTATATTGGAGAAAGGTCTAATCCATTGTTTCTCAGAGGCTGATTTCAGTGCTCAGAGATCTTGTTACCATCCCTTCTGAGCCATTCTCTGATTGGCTAATAAAAGTCACTGATGGCCAATTAGCTGGACTGAAAGAGTATAGGAAGGTGAGACTACCTGGGATGAAAAAAGGAAACCTGGATTTTACACAGAGGAAGCTGTCTTCCTGCTTGGACTTGGAACCACCAGCACATCTCAGTGAGAGCTCTGAAGGTATAGCAAGCCACATGGCTGATTGGAATTAGGTGGTCCGGTTCCATTTGAGAATCTCCTCTTCTTTTTTTATGTTTATTTACTACTTCAGGTTACATCTCCATCACAGTACCCTCTTTCCACCCCTTCCCAGTCCTGCCCTTCCACCCTCTACACCCTATCCCTTCCATGTCACTCCTCTGGAGTGGAGGTCCCCACATATCAGTACTCTGCCCCTGTTCAGCAGTTGTATGAGGGCCAAGAGCTTCCTCATATACTGGGGGCCTACAACGCAGCATCACTAGGGCAAAGTGTCTCATTGACAGGGAACAAAATCTATGTTCCTGTTCCCTTTGGTGCATTGGCGGTAGTATAGCTATCCTGTACTACATGGCTAAAAAACAATTATAAATGAATAGATACCATGTGCATCCTTCTGAGTCTGGGTTAGCACAGTCAGGATGAGCTTCTCTAGTTCCATCCATTTGGCTGCAAGTTGCATGATTTTCTTGTTCTAATGGCTGAGTAGTATTCCATTATATAGATGTACCACAGTTTTTTTTTATCCATTCCTCGGTTGAGGGACATCTGGGTTGTTTCCAGTTTCTAGCCTCTACTAGGGCTAGAGGCCTTGAAACATTAAAAGGTCTTGATGTACTTAATTATTGTGAAAAGGCTGCTGTGGGTTTCAAGCCTCCAGCTAAGACAAGTCAGGTGAGCCAGGTCTGCTGAACTTCTGGCAGGCCATTGGCTGCTCTGCTGGCCTTATATAACAGTGTATAGTTATTTATAAATATATTAGTTAACAGCGTTGTGGTTTCAGGGTTGGTGTAGGTCACACTTGGCCCAGGGCTTTATCTCTGGGATAGGTCAGGCTCCTGCTAAGGCAAGCCAGGCCTGCTGGCCTTTCGTCAAGGCTTAGTTGCTACCCAGCCAGGATTGTCAGCCTCCCTCACAGCCACTGATTGCCCTGCTGGCCTAGTATAACAATGTATATTTATCAATAAATATAATTGTTAACAAGGTTGCAATTTCACAGTTGTATGCAGATAATAGCCATACAGTACAAGAAAACATACTACAATCCAGAGTTTTCAAAGAAGCTATGTAATGAGGAGAGCCCAAGGGAGAATGTTTGAATCTCACTCATAAAGGGAAAAATATAGACATCAGAAATAGATAAATAGAGGGAACTGGGTGGGAGAGGGGGTGGGAGGGGAACAAGGGTAGGGATCAGGTAGGGAAATTAAAGGGTAGGAGGTAATAGAACTGAGAGAAAGAAGAAAAACTTATGGGGGTGGGATCTCTGGGACAAACTGGAGACCTGTGAAGGGAAAGGCTTCTGCAAGGATATATAGGTCACTCTAGCTGAGAACCCTAGCAATGGCAGGTAAGGAGACTGAAGTGGCCCCCTCCTAAATTCAGGCAGGACTTCCAGAGGAGGCAGGAGGACAGCAATCCACCCACAAAACCCTTGTCCTAAAATCTACCCTGCCTACAAGGCCTGTAGGGATAAGATTGGAGTAGAGAATGAGGGAATGGCCAGTCAATGACTGGCCCAACTTGAGACCCAACCTATGGGAGAGAGCAACCCCTGACACTATTAATTATGCTCTGCTCTGCTTGCAGACAGGAGCACAGCATAACTGTCCTCAGAGAACCCTGACATCTTCTCTGTTGCCTACAGTGGAATATCTTTGCTTTAGCTGGGCTGTATTGACTGGCTTCAGTGGGAGAGGGTGCAGTTAGTTCTGATGTGACATGAAGTACTGGTGAGAGTTGGTGGGTGGGGTCATTTCTCTGAGAAGAAGGGGAGGGAGAATGGGAGTAGAAGTTGGGAGAGTAGGGCTGGGAGGAAAGGAGGGAGGGGGCTTCATAATGAGATGTTAAAATGAATAAATGAATAACTTTAAAAACAAAAAGAAATGTGTAATCTGTTGAAAGAAACAAGTACTTTCAACTAATGGTCAAGCAAATAAGTGACAGAGATGGAAACACAAAATGTGCTCTTGAAGTTGAGGAAAAGAAATAATTTACTCCAATTTGGGAAGCTCAGAAATGCTTCAGTGAACAGAGAGTAGCAGGGCTCTTTAATTATTATATTGAAGAAGTAATATTTTTTTCAGTGCTTGAATTTCTTAGACTGCTGCCATCATGAAAGTTTCAAAAAACTTCCAGTCCCAACTAAAACTTTTGTCATCTCAGTGTTCAAATACTTCTATTGGGGCATATTAGCAATGAATCTGCAGCCTCCAGGTAATTGAGTAATACTAAGAAGCATGCCACCTCAGTGTAGAGATCTATAAATTTTAAAATGAACCTAGAAAATATGGGGAGTATTGCCTTCAATCAGGATCACTCCAGCTCTTTCTCCCATCTCTGTGGGAAGGAAAGAACACATTTCAGAAGGCTGAAATAATCCTCAAAGCTTCTTACAATAACATGCAGCCATCAATTCTGAGTTCCCACAGTCTCAATCTGAGACAAGTTTATATCATATGTCAAAACTCTAGAACTAATTCTGCAGCACAAATAAATGTAGTACAAAGTCAGGCTGCTGTCTGAAATCGACTCAACTTTCCCTGTATGTCATCTTGTCGTACCATCCTGCAGCCTGATTCCCTTCTCTTTAGGATATTCTTACACAATTTAAAAAACATACACTGATTGTTTATAAGTAAAACATTCATTTTTTATATTTAGCAATAAAATTCATAGATAGTTTTACTTTCTTGGTTAATAAAAGTTTGCAATTAGTTTTTATTCCAAATTTGAACTAATATATATCAAAAAAACCGTATGTATCGTTAGGTAACTAGTCACCTTTCCTCGAATCTTTATTATGTCTGTAGTGAAATATTACTACATCCTTTTTCTACCTTTTCAAATGAGCAACATATCACTGGTTTCGATCTTCATCAAACAGAATTAGAAAGCACATTTAAAAGTTTTCAATACATAACCTTTGTTTATTGACAATAAGAGTTTTTCTATGGAACTGCACATACAAATACCTTGGTTTTCATTCTGAAAAAGCCTAAACTTTGCTCTCTTTTCTTTTAGCTGTGTGAAATTTTAATTGAAATTACTTTTGCATATAGTGTAATCTGACCATAGTTTTTTCTTACAATCCTTTTACTACATGCCCCCATCTCCAAACACTCAACTCTAGCCTTCTCCATATTTATTTATAAAACAAGATGACAAATAAAGACCAATAAAAAACAAAACATAATAATAATAAAAACAAAAAATACAGCCAAAAAGCAAGAGATATACATAAATATTAAACAGAGCCAAACACACACACACACACACACACACACACACACACACACCACACATACAGAAACCATAATAGATCCCAGGGTTTGTAGTGGGGTGTATGTTTACCTTCCTACTCTCAAATGATGTAGAGTACCTTCTAGTATAATAAAAACTAGGCAGTAGTAGTGAAAGATATGACTTGACACCAGCTTGATTTCTTTGGGTACAATGAGATATCTAGTTGTTTTCAGCAATAGGACCTAACTATCAGTTGAGAGAGAGCAGCCAATAGCAATAGCAATACCTTTAGCAGGCAGCTAAAATAGATGTAAACCATTCCTGGTACTGGACGTTTCACTTGATGGCTAAACATATCTAGTTGGGGATTTGTCTCCACCATTATTTGTTTATTTAACTCATATTTATTTCATATATTTATATATTTTAAGAAACTTCCACTGTAGTAAGTTTCCATACAACACCTCAAATGGCCCTTAGTGTTAGTAGTCTGTCACTGTAATCCTTTCTTTATCCTTTTCTTCCATCCCCCACTCCTTTTAATCCTCTATACCATATATTCTATTCCCCTATTCTTGCAATAACCTCCTCCTCATCCCCAGACCTAACCTCTGGCATGTAAGGATTATAGTATACCTATCAAAGGTTTAACATCTAACATCCATGTATAAGATCATATGTAGCATTTTGTCTTTTGTGACTGAGTTAAGTCACTCAGGGTGCTTTTCTCTAACTCCATCCATTTTTATCAAAATGTCATGATTTCCTTTCATCTAACATGATCATGTAGGTTTTTTACTATAGATTGTTCTATAGATATAAAATGATAAAAGTAATTCACCACATAAAAAGATTGAAATATAAAAACCATATTTTCATCTCATTAGATACAGAAAAGTCCTTTGACAAAAATCCAGCATCACTTCTTGATAAAAGTCAGGGAGAGAGTAGACATTCAAGGTACATATCTCAGTATAATAAACGAAGCATGTCACAATGAGACAACCAGTATCTACTTTATGGAAAACAAATTTCAAGTGTTTCTACTAAAATCAGGAACAAGACCTAGTTTTCTACTTTTTGCATACCTATCAATATAGACACCATTACTTAGACAAAATGGAATGTTTCAGAATGGAAAAATATTTTTACCATATACACAACCTATAAATACTGTCTAAAATATATAAAGAACAAAACAAAACAAACTAAAAAAAGGGAAGAGGATGGGGACTTGACAGGGAAGAGGGTGGGAGGGTGGGACTGGAGTGGGGAGTAGGAAGGGAATTGTGATTGAGATATAAATTGAAGAAATAAAAAATAAATTAGAAAAAAAAACACTGGACATCAAAATATAAATAATTTAATTCCAAAATGGAATAATGATTGAATCAATATTCTCAAAAGAAGAAACACAAATGGCTGAAAAACACTTAAAGAAATGTTCAACATCTTTAATTATCAAGAAAATACAAATCAAGAGTACTTTCAGATTTCATGTTATCTCACTCAGAATGGCCAAGCTCATTAAAACAAATGACAATGCATCCTAGGACCTTCTTAATCCTACCCCCTGCCCTCATTTTCATGAATATTGGGGTGGTTTAAAAGTAACTGGCCTCTATGGCCTCATATGTTTGAATATTTGATTCATTGTTGGTAGAATTGTTTAGGAAAGATTAGAAGGTATGGCCTTATTGGAGAATGTGTGTCACAAGGGGTAGGTTTGGAGGATTCAAAAACTCCAATGTGCCATTTGCCTCTGCTTGGCACCAAAATGTGAACTGTTAGTATTTATCTCCATATGCCTTTGTCCACCATCATAAATTCTAACCCTCTGAAAATAGAAGCCCAATTAAATACTTTCTTTTATAAGTGAACTTGGTAATGGTGTTTTTCAAAATCAAAATAAAAGTAGCTAATACAAACTCTGATAGCCACTCTTTTATTTGATTAGAGACTAATGCATAATCAAACAAATCTACCTTTTCTTATTAAGTTTTAATTACTACATATTAAGATGATAAAAGGATAATTTGTCTTTTATTGATTGTACATTCCTTTCATGATAACAACTTGTACTAAAAAAATAAAATCCAGCACACCCAGAAGTATAACATTTGGTCTACCCTCTCTTCATTATATGCTTGATTTTTAAAAGTATACATTTTGCATTCTTTTACATGTTGAAATCCAGTTAGACCAGCACCATTGCTTGAAGATGCTGGCCTTTTTCCATTGTACAGTTTTGGGTTCTTTGTCAAAAATTAAGTGACCATTAGTGTGCGTGTTCATTTCTGGGTCTTCAATTCTATTACATTGATTGACTGGTCTGTTACTACACCAGTACCATGCTGTTCTTATTACTATTGCTCTGTAGTAGAGCTTGAAATCTGGGATGGTGATACCTCCAGATGATTTTTTATTTTACAGGATTGATTTGACTATTCTGTATTCCATATGAAGTTGAGAATAGTTCTTTCAAGGTCTATAAAAATTGTGTTGGTATTTTGGTAGGAATTGTATTGAATCTGTATATTGCTTTTGGTAGGATGGCCATTTTTATTGTGTTGTTCCCACCTATCCATGAGCATGGGAGATTTTTCCATCTTCTTAGGTCTTCTTCAATTTCTTTCTTCAAGGACTTGAACTGCTTGTCATACAGGTCTTTCACTTGCTTGGTTAGAGTTACCCTAGGTATTTTATATAGTTTGTGGCTATTGTGAAGTATGTTGTTTCCCTGATTTCTTTCTCAGCCCATTTATCTTTTGTATAAAGAAGGGTTACCTTTTTTAAAAAAGTTAATTTTGTATCTAGCTAACTTGCTGAAGGTGTTTATCAGTTATAGAAGTTCTCTGGTGGAATTTTTGGGGTCACTTATGTATACTACCATATCGTCTGCAAATAGAGATACTTTGGCTTCTTCCTTTCCAATTTGTATCCCCTTGATCTTCTTTTGTTGTCTTATTGTTCTAGCAAGAACTTCCAAGTACCCTGTTACACTGGACTTTTTGCTGAAATCATTTAAAATACACAATAACTTCCATGTAAGTTCTATTTTATAGTTACTACACTTGTATTCTTCAGCAGATTCTTTCAGTGTTGGAGTGTGATTTGATGAATCCTAAGAATACATAGTCCAAAAATATACATTCATATGCAAAATAAGATGTAATCAAATCTGTATTTTGTTTTGAAATCTCCTTTCTATTGCTGTGCGTATTTTCTCATCAATTTCAGTAGTGTTTTTATACTTTTCTTGACATTTAAAAGTATAATTCCTTATTTTTTTATGGGAAAACAAATCAATTTTCTGGCAGTGATGGTGCACTCCTTTAATCTCAGCCCTCAGAAGGTAGATGAAGATGAATCTTCATGGGTTTAAGGTCATCCTGGTCTACAGAGCTAGTTCCTGGATAGCCAGGGATACACCAAGAAACACTGTCTCAAAAACAAAACAATACAAAACAAAACAAAACAAAAAAACAACAAAAATAAGAAAGAAGAGAAAGAAAGGAAGAAAGAAAGAAAGAAAGAAAGAAAGAAAGAAAGAAGGAAAGAAATCAGTACCAATTTAATGAACTTATATTTTAAAGTTACTTTACAAAAAACTGTAGACAGAATACTGTACAAAAAGGACAAAACTTGGAAGCATATTAAGTCGACAGCCTAGCTCTGCCAAGACAGAGTAAGCAAGTCCTTCATAATTCCTGCTTTACAATTAATGTCTGTTAGAGAAACTGGGCCAGAGACTGATGATAGATGCTGTAATGTATGAAGAGAAATTGGGGCTGTCCAGCCAGCCTGTTGTCTGTCATTTCTTAGTTTTGGAAGCTACTGGTTCTGTTCTTCCTATTTAATGCGACATAATTATCCTTCTCAGGTCTCTTATGTGGTTGAAGACTAGATAGTTATATTTTGACAGTTAACTTTCAAGTTGTTTAGGAATTAAAAGGAGATTCTAAGTCTAATAAGATATTACTAAGTTGGCAATGCATGTTAGGAATGGAAATTGAGATAGGTATAGAACTTTAAACTTATAGGGATAGATGGATAATAGAGTATTATGTCGGTTGCTGGGCATGTGTGGACTGGACATTGGGAATTATGTTGTGCCTTGTAATTTTCATAATTGTGGCTTAATTATTAAAAAAAGAAGAATTATGAGTTCTGGGAGAAGGAGGAGGGAGTGAGAGGCTGGGTCCAGGAGGGGTGGAGGGAGGGGACTGTGTTGGAGATGTAACTTGAAGTAATGAATAAGCATAAAAAAATACATTTTAAATTTGGAAATATATTTTTGATGTCTTCTAGAATTTTATAAATGTTTATTTAATTTGATATCCAGAGGTAAAACATTAATAGATACCAAATACATAAATAATTTTCACATCATATACTGAATAAATTATTTGTTGGTATTATAATTTATATTATTTTGCTTAGTCTTTAGTTATAAAAAGTTTAAATAAAATCATACATATACCTATTACTTAAAATACAAATGTACCCTTCCTTGTAGTTCAAAATAAGGTATATTTAGTATTCTTTATATAATTTTAAGAGCTTTTTCTAATAATGACTGTCAATATACATGGACTGCATTTCCCTTTTCAGTAGAAAAAAATAGTCAAACATAAAATGTTGTTTATCAATTAAAAATATTTGTTCATTGATACCATTCTTCATATTTTTTATCTTAATCAAGAGTGATCTCTTATTCTCCAGGCATAAAATAGGATAGAAAAGAATGCTTAGCATTAATAATATTGTTCTCTTTGGTATTTGGTGGACATAAAAATCCATGTAGCTATGTCACTGTCTAATGTTCCCACCTCAGTTTGTTCATGAAAAACTTGAAAGACCAGAACAATAACAAAGACAGATCAGGTCAAGACACTACTAGGTTTTAGATAAATTGGCTTAATGAAAATGTGTGGGATGGGAAAATTGAGACAGGAAAAAGAGGCATGTGGGAAAAAGAAATCAGTGGAAGAGTACTGACTGCTCTAGGAAAATCTTGGACAGAAAGAGGAGGCAAGCTGAGACAGGAGCAAGAAATAAGAGGGTATGGGATTAGGGCAAATTCTCCTTGGAACTCCTTAGTGTAGCTGATCTTCTATGGCTTCCTGATGTTTAGAAGCCAAGTTAAACAATAGGATTCTGCCATTATATTCCTAACAGGTTACCACTCATCTGCACTATCTTGTCTTTTCTCCATTTTCCAGCGGAGAAAGCTTAGTTTTTATCTTGTTTATATCTTGTTAGTATTTAATCATATTGTGATATTAAAATAGACATCATTTGGATAACATTTTCAATTTCACCACTGAATGATTATGCTAAATAGGACTTTAAAGTGATTGTAATTGTATTAATTTGATGAAAAATATCATAGCTCACATCATCACTACTAAATAAAATAAATGATAGGGAAATTCAAGGATTATTACAGCACATCATATGAATGTTAAATCTTAAAGAAAACTGTGACAAAATTTGAAGAGGTTTTGAACATGGTTAAGTGTATAGTCACAAATCCATTGATGCCTTCCAGAGAGTTTTGGGATCCTCTGGAGGGATGCTGATCTCTAACAGTTTTTCCCAGTGGGAGTAAAAACAGTTTATCCTTTGATGTTTGAGCTCTGAATGCTAATGGCTTTTGGTATAATGGATAAGTAAATGCTCGGGGTGATGACATTTTATAAATGATTTTGAACTTCAATAATTCAACTTAGGTTCACTCCTCTCATCTATTAACATTAAGAACCAAAATACTGTTTAAGCATACCTGTAGATTGAACATGATTTAAGAGTCTGAGTCTGTCGGGGAGTGTCTCTCAGGGCTCTAAGAAATGATTTAGAAGGTTTCACAGGAAGATTGTGACCTAATACATAAAAAGAGAATTAGGTGCCCACTTCAAGGTTGCCATGCTTACAATTACATTAAATTACTTATGGCTACTTATGGTTTTTAAGATTTTGAATTTAAATATTTGTTACAATTCCATCGAATTATAAGAATTAAAACTAAAACTTCTGGTAAGAAACACAGTTTTGAAAAGTGAAAAATTTTATTTGTTGACTGTAAGTGAGCATTATTTTGACTGAAGCTTCCTAACTGAACAAGAAAAGGACAATGGTTATACCATATGTGACTTTGTTAGGAAAACAATGATCAAGAAATTCACATATGTATATATCTTATGGATGTACCAATGTGTCTGCTTAAAAGTCTATTTTTATTAAAACTTGTTTCTTATATTACCTATACCTCCCCTTTAAAGGTTTATTGAATATTTAGCATATAATTGACTTTGGAATTTTGCCTCATTAAAAAAAAGAATAGTGAAAACCCAGGTTTGTTAAGAACTTGCTGGTATCAGTGTTTCACATGATTATAAATAGAAAGAAATCCACACTTTTTGCTTCAAAATGATTGAAAGCATAAAAGCAAGTTAAACTTGTGTGTGCGTGAAACTGAAGGAAGAGAGACATTTGATAGCAAAGATGAATGCAAGCAGCTTTTTAAGGTTACCAGTGGATAAATTGTTGAAACTGTGTTCACATGGGGAAAAGTAATTTTATTTTCAATGCAGCAAAATTATCAAAGTTGTAAATGTTGAAAAGTGCTACTTGACTTGAAAAGCATTATATCATTTTGTTTCAGTTTTGTTTGGGGCTCACTGTCTTGCTGGCTAGAGTAGCCACAAACACAGTACTATATTCCACCTTCCTGAATATTGAAATTGAAGTTATTCATCATAAACCTGGTTTACATTTGTTTGATATTGCAAGTTATGAACATAATTCAAAGACAACATTACCTAAATATAATCATTATGAAAATCCATGTCCCATAATATCTATGTGATAAACAACCTACTTTATCACTATATAAAAACTTATATATTTTGACATACCAATCCTATATTAAAATTTCAGATATGTAAAATATTTCTCATAGAAAATAAAATATTTTCTACAGGAGATAAATGAGCAACTGGGAAACCATTTTGAATGAACATTGTGTAACAAGGTAGTGTGCCAAAGGTTTATTGGAAATTGATTACTAGTAGGAGAGGAAAAATCAGGGTTTATTGTTTATTTCTTTTTACTTGTTTGTTTCCCATTACAATGGCATGGAGTGTGTCAACCACATGCAAGGTCAGGTCACATACCCAGGAGTAGTCAGCTAGCATAAACTGGATTCCAGAAGTTTGTGTGTTCATACGTGCATGCTTGTGTGCATGTGAGTGTATGCATGTGTGTGTGTGTGTGTGTGTGTGTGTGTGTGTGTGTGTGTGTGTGT
>CAJQZJ010027392.1:9852-30991 GCA_907164525.1 Lophiomys imhausi | reverse complement strand
GTGTGTGTGTGTGTGTGTGTGTGTGTGTGTGTGTGTGTGTGTGTGTGATTTGACTTGAGAGAAAAGAGAGAACATAAAAGTGGGTAGCAGGAAATCAGAGGAGGATGCAATGACTCAGTGATTTTATAAGGTTTACATGAGATCAATAAATCACTTATTTCTTAAAATTAGTTTGCTACATTTATACTCTATATGAGTAAATATCTTTCCTTTATCATATGGCTAATATCCACTTATGAGTGGATGCCATGTTTGTCTTTCTGGGTCTGGGTGATCTCACTCAGGAAAATATTTTCTAGTTCCATCTAATTGCCTGCAAATTTCATTATGCCCTTCCTTTTAATAGCTCAGCAGTATTCTATTGTATAAATGGACCACATTTTCTTTATGCATTCTTTGGTTGAGGCACATCTGCATTGTTTACAGTTTCTGGCTATTATGAATAAAGCTGCTATGAACATAGTTCAGCAAATGTCCTTGTAGTGTGCTGGAGCATCTTTTGGATATATGCTCAGTAGTTATATAGCTGCATCTTGAGGTAGAACTAATCCAAATTTTCTGAGAAAGTATCAGATTGAATTTCCAAAGTGGCTTTAAAAGTTTGCACTTCCACTAATAATGGAGGAATGTTCCATTTGCTACCAAGGGCTGACACTTGAGTGTTTGATCTTATCAATTCTGATGGACATAAGATGGAATCTCAGAGTACTTTTCTTTTGATTTGAATTATCTTGATAAATAAGGACATTGTGCATTTTCTTTCTTCCTTCCTTCCTTCCTTCCTTCCTTCCTTCCTTTCTTTCTTTTTTTCTTTATTTCTTTCTCTCTTTCTTTTTCATCCCAGTCATAGCCCAGTCTTCTCTTCTGAGCCCTGCCCTCTTGCCCCCTTCCCCTAATCAGCCCTGCCCTTCTCTTCAGAAAAAGAGAGCCCCCTTACCATCTCACCCTAGAACATTGAGTCATACCAGTACTAAACAAATCCTCTTCCATTGAGACCAGGCACACAGCCTTTGTAGGAGGAGGTGATCAAAAAGCAGGCATCAGAGAGTCCATGTCAGAGACAAGCCTCACTCTAGTTGTTAGGGGACCCACATGACAACCAAGCTGCCCATAGGTTACTTATGTTAAGGGGCCTAGGTTCAGTTCATGCATGTTCGTTTAGTGCTTTTTGGCCATTCTGTTGAAAATTCTTGGTTTACCTCTCTACCCTATTTTTAATTGGGTTATTTGCTTTGTTGATGTTAATTTCTTCAGTTCTTTATATATTTTTCATATCAGTCCTCTGTCACATGTAGGGGTGGGCATATATTACAGAATAACCACAGTATAATACACAGACCAAAGAAGTTAAGTAACAAGGAGGGCTCAAGGTAGGATGCTTGAATATCACTAAGAAGGGGAAATAAAATAGACATTGGAAGTGGAGGGAGAGAGGGAACTGGGTGGAGAGGGAGTGAAGAGGAGAATGGGTGGGGGGAGGAGGGAATCAGGTATAGGGAAAGCAGGAATGTTGGGTGAGTGGGTTAGGAGAGAGAAGGGAAATCGGTAAAGGGACATCTCTGGGACAAGCTGGAGACTTGGAAAAGTGGAAGCTCCTGGCAGGATATGAGGGTGATCCTAGCTGAGACTCCTAGCAGCCATGGCTATGGAGACTGAAGTAGCCACCTCCTGTAGCCAGGCGGGTCTTCAAGAGAAGGAAGAGGTTGCCAACCCATCCACAAAACCTTTCACTCAAATTTTTTCCTCTACAAGATATGTAAAGATAAAGATGGAGGAGCAATTGAGATAATGGCCAACAAATAACTGGCCCAACTTGGCAACCACTCTTTGGGAAAGACTTAACTGCTGACACTATTAATGATAATTTGCTATCCTTGCAGACAGGAACCTAGCATAACTGTCATATGGGAAGCTTCAAACAGCAGATGTTGGAAACAGAGGCAGAAACCCACAGACAAAGATTAGGCAGAACTCAGCAAGTCACGTGGAAGGGTTAAGGGAAAGATTGAGGAAGCTGGAGGGTCAAGGACCCCACAAGAAAACCAACAGAGCAAACTAACCTGGGCCAATGGGAGCTCACAGAGATTTATCTACCAGTGAAAGAGCATGCATGGATTGGATCTAGGCCTTCTATATATGTGAAGCTGGTGAGCCTCATGGTCTTCATGTGTGTCCCCTAACAACTGGAGCTCAAGTGTCTCTGATTTCAACTATGTTTCCTGACTTTAGATCCCTTTTCCCTAGCAGACTGCCTTATCTGGCCTTAGTTGAAGAGGATGTGTTATGTCCTGTTGGGAGTTAATGTGCCAGGGCAGGGTGGTATGTTGGGGGAGGGGTCTCCTCTTCTCTTAGGACAAGGGGAGAGGAGAATGGAGGAAGTGGTTGGGGGGTGAGACTGGGAGAAAAGGAGTCAGTGGGGCTACAACTGGGATGTAAAATGAACAAATAAATAAATTAATGAAAAAATCTTCCCTTAATTTATAAATACTATTAGCAGTGAGTGGATTGGGACACTTTGGTGTTGCCTCCTCCAGCCTCTTATTTCATTCACAGCTTTTTTTTTTTATCACTATGGTATCATTTATTACAACCTCTGTGTTGGGCTGGGCAGGAAAATATGGAGGAGCAGCAACCTGTGCAATATCCCCCAACCAGAGCAGAAATGAAAGCGATTATTTCCAGGTTGGTGTTGAGGGATAAATACATTTTAAGCAAAGTACTTCTTGAACCCTAATCCTTAAGGAGTCAGGGCAGCAATGGCCCCAGAAGACTAATGCTAAAGGATATGCAAATAATGGAAAGTCGTTTTTTGAGAAAAATTAATTCAACACCACAGTTTGGGACTGGTAATTACTCTCATGATTTATGGTTAGGACTCAGTTCATAAGTGTCTAGAGACCTCCAGGCACAGACACATAATAAACTGACAAAGATTGGCTTTTCATAATATAATTTCTTATTCATTGCATATTCCTCATTCATCCAAAAGATATAATACATTAACAAGGCCATTTTACCAAAATTTTACCTTTTTCAGTTAAAATAAAATGTATGTGGCTATTTAGGTACATTAGTTCCATTTCTGAAACCAAACAATTAGAAATAACTAATAAATTATTAAGTGTTCAAAAATTATTTTAATTTAATTAATATTTGTGATAAACATTGATACAAATCTCAATGTCTATGGAAGAATTTGAGTAAATACTAATTTTATATCTCAAGCACAGATAGACGTCCAAATGATGTTTTGATATCTTATTACACAATTATCATATTTCTTTATGTTCTTTTGCCTGTAATTTTGGAAATTTTTGATTAGCTTGGTACATATTTTAATAGCTTACATGAAGATGATTCTTAAAAAAATTATTATGAGAAGAATGTTGATATCATTGCACGATCTATTTAACTAATTAAGGTAGGCCAATTATCCCTCACACACTTTTTAGAAAATAGAGTGAAATTAAGTTAAATCTCCTTCAGTGTCAGAAGTTATATATCATAAAATTTAGATACTATCATGGTCAGTACTTCACACCATATAGATAACATTTTCTAAATGAGAAACAAAACCAAACACAAGAGGTAGAGAGGAATCAAGGAACATCTAATATTTACTTTTCTCTCATTTGTGTTTAGTTCCAAAACTCTAATATATCCATGGCGACATATTTTTCCTCAGCTATTTTGAATTATAACTATATCATTATGAGATGAATTGAAAGTTTTTAAGATGTATTTATCATAGAATTATACCAAGAAATTATTTATCAGTGACTTAGGATATTTAGTAGATATATAGTTTATCCTAAGGGAAAATAGCATTGCAACATTCCCAAGTGCATTATTGGTAA
The DNA here is from genome assembly GCA_907164525.1 of Lophiomys imhausi. Taxonomy (NCBI): domain Eukaryota; kingdom Metazoa; phylum Chordata; class Mammalia; order Rodentia; family Muridae; genus Lophiomys; species Lophiomys imhausi. The sequence goes on along the minus strand of CAJQZJ010027392.1, from coordinate 27,134 downwards.
TTGAGAAATATAGCTTTGATTGTATTATCATTAACATTTCTATTTCTTTTTCAGATTGTATTTTTAAAGAAAACCTGCTTACATGTGTCTTTGTGTTTGTGTGTGAGTCTGTGCAATGTGTGTGTAGTTTATGGAAGCCCAATGAAAGTAGCTATCCCCTGGAGCTAGAGCTACAGATAGCTGTGGGTCACCCATGAATGTTAGGAACAGAAACCTGGTCTTTGCTTTTTTTTAATGTTTATTGATTACTTCAAGTTACATCTCCATCACAGTGCCCTCTTTCCATCCATCCCAGGCCCACCCTCCCACCCTCTACCCCCTCTCGCTGCTATCCTACTACTCCAGAGAAGAGTGTCCCTACATATCAGTTCCCTGCCCCAGTTTAGCAGGCATATGAGGGCTAAGAGCTTCTTCATATGTTGGGGGACTACATGGCAACACCACTACGGCACAGTGTCTCATTAACAGGTAACAAAGTCTATGTTCCTGTTCCCTTTAGTGCATTGGTTGTAGTAGAGTTATCCCGTAATATACAGCTAAAATCCGATTGTAGTGAATAGATGCCGTGTGCATCTTTCTGAGTCTGGGTTAGCTCACTTAGGATGAGCTTCTCTAGTTCCATCCATTTGGCTGAGAATTGCATGATTTCCTTGTTTCTGATGGCTGAGTAGTATTCCATTGTGTAGATGTACCACAGTTATTTTATCCATTTCTCAGTTCAGGGACATCTGGGTTGTTTCCAGTTTCTAGCTATTACAAATAAGGCAGCTATGAACATAGATGAGGATATGTCCTTGTGGTTTGGTGAGGAATCATTTGGGTGGATACACAGAAGTGGAATGGTTGTGTCTTGAGGTAGGGCTATTCCAAGTTTTCTAAGATATAACCAGACTTCTTTCCATAGTGGTTGTACAAGTTTGCACTCCTAGCAGCAATGGAAGAGTGTTCCTCTTTTTCCACAACCTCGCCAGCATGTGCTGTCAATTGAGTTTTTGATTAGCCATTCCGACAGGTGTGAGATGGAATCTCAGCGTTCTCTTGAGTTGCATTTCTCTGATGATTAAGAATGCAGAGGGATAATATCCATAATTTACATAGAACTCAAGAAATTAAATGCTAAGAAACCAAATAATCCAACCATAAAACAAGGAACAGAGCTAAACCAAGAATTCACAAAGAAGGAATCTCTAATAGCTGAGAGACACTTGAATAAATGCTCAGAACTCTGGTCTTTGTAAAAGCCACATGAGTTTGTACTTGCTGAACCACTTCTCCAGCCCAAAGACTACTATTTTAAATTATTCTGAATGATCTAATTTTCAGGATATCCACATTATCACCAATAAATAAATTTTCCTTTTATAATTTGCTCTAAGATACGTGATTGTCACAAAATAGGATATATCTATGTAAAGCATAAGTTATTTGAGGAAGCTTTATTTCCTTGAACTATCATATCAGAAAAGAATACTCTTGATGAAAAGCAAGTGTAAGAGTTTTCAGGAATTGTTTTGACTTGAATATCTTTCCCAAACCTCATTTTGAAATGTAATGGATATGAGAATAGTTCAGAGTTGTGGGAGACATTTAAGATATGATGGGGTCATAGTAGCACTCCCCTCATTGCTATCTAAAGATTTTATTATGACACATGTGTTAGTAATAGAAACCAGAGTTCAGTTCTCACCCTTTCTCTGTCTTGTCACTCACTCACCTTTCAATATTTATGCATTATGGAGATCTTTACTGGATTTGGCCACTTTGGTCCTAGATTTCCCACTATCCAGATTCATGTATTATATCAATATGCCTTCTTTAAAAACTGCTCTGTGTGCTACCATAATAATATAAAAATAGACTAGCACACTAGCATGATACATTGTTATCAAGAACTGGGGGATGACTGTGGGTTTAAATGATAGTAGAACTTGATTCAGTGTGGAAATGATTGCTGAGTTAATTTTGTTGCTGTTATTAAAGGATTGCTACAGCCAATTCAGTTGAAGGCATTGAAGAAAATAAGACTGAAATGTCTGGAGTGTCAAGATTACGTAAGCATTCTTAGTCAGAGTACCAGTCAAATTTATTCTAATGAGAGCTCAGACATATCTCAAGAATAGGAACAGAGTAGTGAGTGAAGGCCATCCTTGTTCTACAATTGTAAAGATTATATCTCTATCCATGCCCCAGGACTGTGGAGGTTAAGATTACTGAATTAGGGTTTTTGGAAGAGGAAATATCTTTTTTTTATTAGGTTTATTTATTACTGCAAGATACATCTCCATCACAGGCCCCTCCCTCCACACTTCTCAGTCCCATCCTCCCATCCTCTACCCCCTCTCCCATCTATCCTACTCCTCCAGTGTGGGGTGCCCCCACATCTCAGCTGCCCTCATTTCAGCAGTCATATGAGAGCTAAGAGCTTCCTCTTGCAATAAGGGACTATGTGGTAGCTCCACTAGGGCAGTGTCCCACTAAGCAGGTAACAAAGTCCATGTTCCTGTTCCTTTTGTTGTGTTGGTTGTAGGTTACTTTTCCTGTACTATATGGCTAAACTCAAGATACAGGTGAATAGATGCCATGTGGATCTTTTGGGGTCTGGGTTAGCTCACTCAGGATGAGCTTCTTCCATCCATTTGTCAGCAAATTGCATGATTTCCTTGTTTCTGATAGCTGAGTAGTATGAGTAGTATTCCATTGTGTAAATGTACCACAGGTGTTTTTTAAATCCATTCTTTGGTTGAAGGACATCTGAGTTGTTTCCAGATTCTAGCTATTACAATAAAGCTGCTATGAACATACTTGAGGAGTTATCTTATTCATCACGTATCTGTCTCTTGCCTGGATACTTTTAACTGCTTAGAATGAGACACAAGAGTAAATAAATGACTTAAAGTCAGGAAACACAGAATAGATCTCTATGGAGAGCTCAGCCTTGCCATGTTATCAGGAAAAAAATAAAATATTCTTAGCAAAAATACTAAACATGTATCCATGCAATTAAATTAATGTATGAGGATTGAAAGGAACTAGGTGCTACTTACTCAATAAGACAGTGAAAGAATTTCACTAAATATATTTTAGAATTTATGGGTTTTTTCTTTGTGATATTTGAATCATTGGGACCAGAATATCTAATACAGAGTCAACTTAATATGTCATGAAATTTTCTTTTGTTAGTTTTTCAATATCATGGCACCAGAAGTTTCAATCTATCATGAAGACGAACAAAGTAGAATATTTAATAGCACTGCAAAAATGGTGAAGAATGAGACAGAAGCAGCAGAGTTAATGAGTGCTTAAGGAAAAAACAAAAAGAACCTGTTCCCAAGAAACTACTACCTTCACCTCTATTCTACTTCTAAAGACCAGCTTTCACTGCCCAAAAACACCCTAGTCACTACTCCTCAAATTTGTGTCCCACACATTTTTCCAAACCAATCAAAACTCCGGAGGCCCTGTGTCTCGGAGTGTAAAATTTCAGCATATGATGGCACCCATATGCTTCTAATGTTCTAACAACATAAGAGTCAGTACCTATGGGCATGGCTTGTGTCCACCTAAATTTTTTTTTTAATTTATTTTTTATTTCTTCAAGTTACATCTCAATCACAATCCCCTCCCTACTCCCCCCTCCAGTCCCACTCTTCCATAGGCCACGATTATAAGAGTTATATGGCTTAGCATACATTCCCAATGTCCAGTCCATATGTATTTGGCACCTGACTTTAACATTCTACTATCTAACCATCTCCATGTGTTTAAAGTTCTATATCTAACTCAGCTTTCATACTAACTTGCCTCATAATTTAAGTAATGATACAGACTAATCAGAGGTCTAATCAGAGATTTATTACTGAGGCACAGAGAGCTGTTATTAAAAAAAGAAATACGAAGTACAAATGTGGGGTCAGAGACAGATTTGCCACAGGCAATCCATAAGAGCTATTCTATGGCTACAGCTTGGGAAATAGGAAACTCTACAGGATTTCCAGTGGGCATACATGAGATGAAATATCCAAAGAGAAGACCAAAAACATACCTTGTTTTTGACAAATGAGCCAAAAATACACATTGGAGAAAAGACATCAGCTTCACAATTTGGTGCTGCTCAAACTGGAGAGCTGCATGCAAAAGAATGAAAATAGATCAATATCAATCACTCTGGACACAACTCAACCTAATGTTGATCATAAACTTCAACATAATATCTAACACCTTGAATCTAAAAAGGAGAAAGTATAGAACACACTTGATCTCATTGATACAAGGAAGGGAGTTATGAATATGATGCAATAACATAGGCATTTAAACCAACAAGTATGATGATGTAAATAGTACAATTTTGGCATGTGATTTTGTATTAGAGTTGTGTAAAGCAAATGCATGGTTTTCAGATTGATAAATAATAAATTATTTTGAGGTGAACAGGTATGATATCAGAAAAAAATTAAATAATTGATTAGAAATAATTTCACTTTAAAATATTTTTAAATTTTTTATTTTTAAGACTGTAATATATTTGCATTGCTTGTCATTTCAATTTTTTTTCCTTCCAAATCCTCCTGTGTATTCCTCCTGACTCTGACTCTAGTGCATGGTCTCTTTTGTAATTAAGTGTGTGTGTGTGTGTGTGTGTGTGTGTGTGTGTGTGTGTGTGAGTGTGTATGTATGTATGTGTGTGTGTATGTATGTATGTATGTATGTATGTATGTATGTGTGTGAGTGTGTATGTATGTATGTGTGTGTATGTGTGTGTCTGTATATGTGTGTGTATGTATGTATGTATGTGTGTGTGTTTGTGTGTATGTATGTGTGTGTGTGAGTATGGAAGTACAATCTTCTCAGTCTGTATAATGTCATTTGTATTATTTTAGGGCTGGCTTTTCGTATTAGAAAAGCAATTGAAAGACTCCCTCTCACTCTCAGCATTCCTTGGGTGTTTGTAATTCACAGTGTACAGCTTAGGTGTCCTGAGCTTTCTATGTCCAAGCCATATGTCTATTCTTGTCCATTTAAGCTCAGGTTTAGATAGTCATGTTGGTGATATGTTACGGATTTAACTTCTAACATTTCTAGGAGACACAATCTCATTCTAAACTCATGTATGTATGAGGAAGACATGTACAAGAGTGTGCATATATGCATGGTGGTCTATGGAAGACCAGACACCTGTAGTGGGAATTGAAGTAGTTGTGAGTCCATTGATGTAAGTTCTTGGAACCAAACATCATTTCTTTGAAAGAACAATATGTGCTATAAAACACTGGTCTATCCACTATCTAGCCACTATACTTGTTTCTTAAAGGACAGAAGTACAGAAGATGCAGAGAACTATGTTTATCACTGTTATTGTATAGTTCTACAAATATTTAAAATGTTGGCATAATATTAATTTTTTGTGGATTTCGTTGCTTGTACCTACTGAATGTTCAAATAAAATAATCATCACTTATTGAAGCTCTATTTTCTACACTTTTAAAAAAATATCCACTAATTCTGTAAATTTGAAATATCTTATAGGATCAGTATATTCTTTAAAAAAAACATAAAGACTGAATATAATTGAATAGCTAAAATTGCAGTATTAGCAAGGGACATAAATTGAAATCAAAATCAATTAAACTCCCAAAGCTTGAAGTTTGTGTGTTTTTTCAAAAGGAATTATATTTGTACTTGCAGGAGCCAATATTCTTACTGGTTGGTCATCAGATGGAAGGAAATATCAATCACCTGAATTATTGGAAGAATTGTCTTCATATTATTTTTCTATACATAACATCTTCTAAGGGACTAGTTCTTAAGATTTTTATTGGGTTGACTGGGTACAATGGTTAGTGTAAAGTAATTGCATAGAGATTTCAAGGGTGTAAATTTGATCCTGAGCACTAAGAAAATAATAAATTAGCAAAAATAATAGCAATAACTCCCTACAATTTCAGTAACAAAAATATTAACAGTACCCTCTGAGGAAGGCTAATTCAGTAGTAAATGCAAATTACTGCTTCGCAACCAGTTTGGTAAAATTATACTGATTGTAAAAGCACCTGTATTACAGGGTTAGCTAGATTCTCAATGTTCTAGTCAATATCTCCCTATAAAGAGAATCTCAGCCTCCATGTAAATCAGTTGCACACCCCAAATAAGTAAATGGTAACGTCAGTAAGGAGTTTCATCTCTGGGAGAGGCTAATTCTCCGTTTCCAAGCAGTCTTCAGTTCTTTGCTAGGACTGTGGCCTTGCAAATTTTCCCTCTTCCCTCTTAATATGCTCATTGTTTTTGTTGTTTGTTTGTTTGGTTGGTTGGTTGTTTTTTTGTTTTGTTTTGTTTTGTTTTTGCTATTTTTCCTGCCATTCTAGAAACCATTTCTAGAAGACTTTTTTTTTTTTTTACAGTATCAGTTCATGGCAACAGATCATTAGATTGAGTTTCAATAAATCTATTTTGGCAATCTCAGAACTGTACAAGCCCTATATTATCAAATAAACATGATGAAAAGGATTTACAGGGTTTGAAGTAAAAAGGATGCATGCCTGGTATTTGTTACTATGTGCTAAATTCCTAGATTTGTATTTGTTTATATATTCTGTGATGATAATAAACAAATAATATAACATTTATACTAATTTGAGATGATATATATTTTAGAATGTATATTATAATTTTCAAATGTGTTCTAGTTGAAATACAATTATTCTACCAATTCCTCCCTCCCTTCCTTCTCTCTAGCTCCTCCTAGGCACTTGTCCTCCACTCCAACTCTTGCTCAACCCTACTTTCAAGCTTATAGACACTTTGATGATTATTATCACTTTTGTGATAAGGTATACACACAAGTATATAAGTACAACCTGTTGAGTCTATTTTTCATTTGTCTGTATGTAAAATTTTAGGACTGACCACTGTGATTTTGACAAGCAATACTAGGGCTCATCTCTGGAAGGCTAATTTTCCTTTTTCCAGTAGTTATTTGTGGACTCTAGGTTTAGGGATGGGGCCTTGCAAAAATTTCCCCCTTTTTTGTCAACAATTGATTTTGTCACTTTCCCTGGCTAGTTTATGCAGCCATTTCTTCCTTTTCTTCTTCTTTTAGAGGTATTCATCTTTATTATTATTATTATTATTATTATTAATTTACTTTTTCAAGTTACATCTTGATCAAAGTCCCCTCCCTCCTCCACTTCCTGTCCCTCCTGCCCTCCTTTCCTCCCTTGCTCTCTCCTTCCCTCTTCTTCATTTCAGTCCTCTCCTTCTCCTTGGATAAGGGGAGCTCCCACATATTAAACTCCCTCAATTCATCAGTCACTTGAGGGCTAAGAGCTTCCTCTTGAACTGGGGCTTGATATGGCAGCCCATCTAGGGTAAGGTGTTCCACTAACAAGCAACAGGGTCCATGACTCGCTGCTGAATTGAGTTTTTCCTAGGATAGTTATGCTAGGTTTCTGACTGTTTGTGTCTGTGAGTTGTAGGATGGCTGTCCTGTGCAATATGGTTAATATCCATTTATGGAGCATATATCATGCATATCTTTCTGGGTCTGAGTTACCTCACTTAGGATGAGCTTTTCTAGTTCCATCCACTTGGCTGCAAATTCCATGATTTCCTTGTTCCTGATAGCTGTGTAGTATTCCATTGTGTAAATGTACCATAGGATTTTTGCTTGTTTGTTTGTATTTTATCTATTCTTCAATTGAAGGACATCTGGGTTGTTTCCAGTTTCTGACTATTTCAAATAAAGCTTATGCAGCCATTTATTTCTAAGAGACACTTATCCACAACAGATTTACTAGTATTCTGGGTCTTACAATCTTTCTGCTCCTTCCTCTACAGTATTTGTGTGAGTCATAATTGCAGGAGCTGTCATTTAGATATATCCATTGGGACTAAGTTCTCTCTGAACTGTTGACCTCTTCATTATATACAGTTGTGGTTTCCAATAATGGTCTCCTTTTGCTGTAAAGACAGGCTTCCTTTATAAGGGCTAGCAACTCTACTTACTTGTGGATATAATGATACGATTTAGAAAATAAGACATTTTATTTGTATTTTTAATTATACATTTATTTGCATATGATTGCAGGTGCTGATTGGGGCCAGAAACATTGATTGGATCTACTGAATTTGGAGTTAGACATAGTTCTGAACCATTTGTTATAGGTACTGTAAACCAAACTATTGTCCTCTGGAAAAACTAAAAGTAAGTGCTTTTACTTCAGGCCCTGAGATGTTACTTTTAAATACAAAGGATGCTTGCTTGCTTTCTACTTTGTATAGCATTGAGAATTTTATTAATTAATTTATTGTTTATTTATTTATTTTTCAGATGTGTGTCATCAAATGAGCAGATAGACATTGAACTTGCAATTCTACTGAATCAGACTTATAGCTTTACAAGCATAAGCTGCCAAGCCCATGATAAGGTAGCATGTTTTTTTACATGTAATATATACTTAGAGCATAACTAAAAGGAATGTCAGGCTTTAAAAAAATCCCTTAATAACATCAGAAATATTTCAAGGTCGTACCTTGACTTTTTATTCACTAGTATTTAAATTTTTTTTTTTTAAGGGCCATACATAAACACAGAGATAAAAGGGGGGCAGTGGAGGGCTTTATTAGGCTCTTTGAATTTATACAATTAGATTTTGTGTAGCTTACAGGGACATGAATGCTCCATTGTAACTTTTCCATAAGTGTGTCTGTGTATTTCATTCTTACCTGCAACACCTGTGCTTCATATTCTTTTGCTATTGCACTTCTTCACAAATAATTTTTCGGTTGAATTTTTAACATGTCATGCCAGTACTCTCTGTTATTTCTCTTTCCCATAACCTGTGGACATTTCCCTTTAGTTACAGTCTCTTTTAAATTTTCATATATGTTATATATTACACACGTCTCTTTCTGTCATTTATTCATCTGTAGACCTATCAACTCATTTATTAATCAATATTAGAGAGAGAGTCTATCAAGGTACTTTATATAATAAAAGCATGTAACATGTGTCTTTATGAAAGTAGACTTATTTTACATGACACAACTATCTCCAAGCTCATGCTTTTTCCTATAATTATCATAATTTAATTTTTGTTTCAGCTAACTAAAATTCTTTCATTTGTATACATGATATGTCCTTTATCCAGTCATTCTTTGAAGGGCTCCTGACATGGTTTCTTTCCCTGATTTTGGTGAAAAGTGTTGCAATAAACACTAATGTGTAAGTGGAAGGATTGCTGAGACACTCTGATTTTGGATACTTTAGATCTATACTCAGGAGTAGAACATCTGCCTTTTGTTGTAATCCTAGTCTTATGGATTTAAGAAACTGTTACAATTATTCCATTGTGGCTGTACCTAACCATACTTTCCTAAACAGCAATGAATAGTAGCTCCTCTTCCCCTTATACTCAGCAGCATTTACTGTCTCATTTTGTTGATAGACATTCTGGCTGGATGGATAAATAAATGCTATTGGAATTTGAAGTTTTCTGATGCTTAAGTTTTTTAACTTTAAAAATTAATTTATTAGATGATTTCTATATTGATCTTCAGGGATATATATCCTATTGAATGCATATTTGATTCACTGTGAGACAATTTCCATTGCTTTAAAAAAAAGTCCAAATTTCATGGAATCCCATTTGTTAATATTTTCACTTTTTCCTGATCCCATTTGAGTCATTCTAAGAATGTTCTTGCTTATGTATATTTGAAGTATATATATATATATATATTCTGTATATGTATGTACATATATATATTCTGTAGCTATTTATGAGTTTGATATTGGCAGTAAGGTCCTCAGTCCATTTTGAAATGATGCTAGTTCACAGAGACATCAATCACATTTATTTCCTTTGTAAGTGAGTAATCAATTTTTTTACTACCACTGATTTTTGGGGAGGCTATCCTTTTACAGTGTGTATTTTTGGCACTTTTGGAAGAATATGGCTGCAGCTGCCCTTTTTTTTTTTTTTTTTTTTTTAATCTAGATCCTGATTTTTTATCCTGCTCCTTTGCTGAAAATGTTTATCAGAGCTGAAAATAGTCATATGAAGTCTTTAGGATGATTTGTGTATCATATAATTTGCAAATAGCTACAGTTTGTCCTTTTCCTGTTTTAATCTATCAAGTTTTGTTTCTCCTGTCTGACTGATGTAGCTAAGGCTTTGCATGACTATATTGGGTAACAGAAGAAGAGAGTGGACACTGTTATTCAGTTTTAGGAATACTTTCAGTGTTTCTCCATTCAACATGTTGTTGGTGACAGATTTGACATATATGACCTTTTCATGTCATTTTAATATCTTCCTTCCATTCTTTGATTTTTCTATGTTGTTGTTACAAAGAGATGTTGAACTTTTCAAAGATCCTTTTGTAGATATTGTCAATATTTTATCTTTTTAGAAAACTTTATTCTTTGATTAATTTTAATACAGTTCTCTTAGTCACCAATCTTAATATTTCTTGACTCAGTGATTTTCCTTTGGATCTTCTTCTTTAATTTCTTTTCAAGGATGTTAAGTGTCATCATTGGGTTGTTTATTTGAGATCATTCATTCTTTCTTTTAATATAAACATTCTAGCTACAAATTTTTCTTTTGGACTATTTTAAGTAAATACTCTCTTTTCCAGTATTTTAATCTTCCTTCTTCAGATGACTATAAAAAGTTTTAAATTCTACTACAACTTCTTCACTGATTTACTGGTCATTTGTGTGCAATGTTGAGTATCAATGTGTTTGTGTAGTTCTAATTTGTCTTGCACATACAGACTAAGTCCACTTGGATGTGACAAGATAAAGTTATTTTGATTCCCTTATTTTTATTAAAATATAATGCATTTAGATTATATCTATTTGCAGAGATTTCCAAGTTCTGTTTAGAGTCTGCATTCCATATTTATACGAGAAAATGTTCTGTAAACATGTAAACTACGTCTTTCAATGTACAGTTTAATCATTTGCTTTCTTTGTTGATTTGTAGTTTTCATTTTCTATGTGAAGATGAAAACGGGCAACAGAATTCCCCTCCTATTATTGTATTAAGGTGTATGTGAACCCTTATCCATTTGACTTTGGTAGAAAATTGAAAATCCACTAGTGGGTAGATATTGTTATTGTTTTATTATTTTCATGAATGTAATGGTTTCTTCTTTTATTATGATGACTTTTGATTTGATTCTCCAACATCAGATACCAGAATAGAGTGCCAAATTGTTGTCAGTAGCTGTTTACTTTTAATTGACTTTCAGGCTCTGCCTTTGCCAATTACCAGTGTGTTTCAGGCAGAGAGCACATAGTTGAACCATGTTTCTAATCTAGTGAATTAATCTCCATTTTTATGGATGAGTGGAAACTATTTATAGCTAAACTCATAAATAACAGATATTTACTAATTGTTGTCAATTTTTGTTTTTGCTTTTTGACTATGTGTTTTTTTTCTTTTTGCTTTAGGGGTTTTTCGGATTACTATGCTGAACACTTTAGATCCCTTCTTAGATCTCTTTTTATCTTGTATTCCTCCCATGAAAATTATTTCACAATTTTTTTAACTCACGTAACTAATATTGCCTTTCTTTGTCTTCTGTGTATAGTATCCTGGAAATAACTTCTGAAATGCTAACTTTGTAGTGTGAAGTGCCTTATTGCTTCTTTGGGAAATTTTAATTTTTGTCATCAGTTTGACAAGACAATAGTGTTTACTATGGGAAAGCTATTTACAGTTATACACTTTCAGGGCTTGGTTTACACAATTTTGTGGTTTTAACAATGATGAATAGTTATCTTATACTATTCTGGTGTGTTTGGCTTTATGTTTAATTACCAGTTGACCTTAAATATTTTCATATTCTTTTATTTTCATTTTTGAAGAGATGTGTGTGTGTGTGTGTGTGTGTGTGTGTGTGTGTGTGTGTGTGTGGTGTACTTCTGTGGTCATAAATATAGTTACTCATTTCAAATATTTTATTTGATATTTCATGCTATCAGTTTGCTTTCTGAGTTTCTCTTAATTTTACTAGAATTTATCCACACTGCTGGTTTTCTCATCCATTTTTCTTCTAATGGTTTCTAACTAGGTCCTCGATTGACCATCTGTCAGTTTTATTCCTCTTTCAAGTCATCAATCACTTTTATCATTAAATTCTTAAAATTTCATCTTACACTTTCCCTATTACAGTATCTTTGAATTAGTTAAGCAGATTAAGGATCTTGTTGTCTTATTTTTTCGTGTTTGCCAAATTTGTTGCAATTTGTAAATCCTTTGGTTTGGGTCTTCTTTTTGTTTTGTTTTGCTTTGTTTTTCAAAATAGATTCTTCTCTCATAGATTACATCTCCAGCACAGTTTACCTTCTCTCTGCTTTTCCCAACTCCCTGGCTCCTATCCCAGATCCACTCCTTTTCTGTTTCGTTTCATAGAGGAACAGGCCTCCAAGAGGCAGTAATCAAACATGACAAAGCAAGACACAATAAAATAAGGGAAAAACCTAATATGGAGGCTGGAAAAGGCAAATCAATAGGAGGAAAAGTGTCCCAAGAATAGGAAAAAGAGTCTCTGTTAGGAGGCCCATAAAAATACCAAGCGGACAGTCATAACATGTAAGCAGAGGACCTGGTGCAGAACCATGCAGGCTCTGTGTTAGCTACTTCAGTATTCATGAGTCCATATGAGCCCACATTAGATAATTCAGAGGGCTGTATTCTCCTGGTGCATTATATCTCCTCTGTCTCCTACAATCTTTCCTCCTCCTCTCTGGTAGCATTCCCTGAAGTCTGAGGAGAGGAAACCAATAGAGACCTTAAATTTAGATTCTTTCTTTGTATAATATCTGGCTGTGGGTCTCTGTACATGCTCCGATTGAATGCCAGAGGAAGCCACTCTGATGATGACTAGAAAAGACACCAATCTATAGCATAATATCTTAAGGAATTATTTCATTGATTTTTTTTTCTTGATCAGTTGTGTTTGGTTCTACCCTAGATCTCTGGGCTAGCCAGTCTCTGGCTTCTTGGCATCCAGGAGATGTCAGGCTTGTGTTCCCTCTTATGGAGTATACCTTTATCCTGAGATAATATCTGTCTTTGATGTTGAGTTGTATTTTTTTCTATAAAGCAGAATGATGGATCCTGTTTCCACATCCATTTTGTCAGTCTGTGTCATTTTTAAATGTAGGAAATTAATACCATCAATATTGAGAGACATCAATAACAATATTATGATTAATTCCTGCAATTTTGTTGTTGGTGGTAGTTGTGGTGGTGATAATATGTGTGTGTATGTGTGTTTTGTTTCCCTACTTTTGGTATACTGGTGTGATATTTATTTTATGTATTTTAATGGGTGCATGGGGGTATTAACCTCCTTGGGTTGGATTTTTACTTCTGTAATCTTCTATTGGGGATATATTTTTAGATAAATATTGTTGAAATTTGGACTTTATCATGTCATATCTTATTTTTTTACATCTATGGTGGTTGAAAATTTTTCTGGCTCTAGTCGTTTTTGCTAGCACCTATGGTCTCTTAGAGTCCACATAACATTTGTCCATGCCCTTCTGGCTTTTAGAGTCTTCATTGTGAAATCAGGTTTAATTTTAATAGATCTTCCTTTATATGTTACTTGGTCTTTTTCCGTTGCAGGTTTTAGCATTCTTTCTTTGTTCTATATGTGTATTGTTTTAATTATTATGTAGCAAGGAGAGAGAGGAGAGTTTTATTTGTTTGTTTGTTTTTCTTTTTGTTTGATTTTTCTGGTTCATCCTACTGGTTGGTCTGTATGCACCTTGTACATTGATAAGCATTTCCTCCTTTTGATTAGAAAATTTTTCTTCTCTGATTTCATTGAAAATATTTATTGAGGTTTTGTTCTGAGATTCTTTTCTTTTCTGTATTCCTATTATTCTTAGGTTTGATCTTTTCTTAGTGTCTCAGATTTCCTGAAGGTCATGAACTTTAGATATATAACATTTACTTTGACCAGTGTATCTATTTCCTCTATCATGTCTTCAATCCTTCAGAATCTGTCTTCCATCTCTTGAATTGTACTGTTGAAGCTTGCCTCTGTAGCTCCTATTTCCCATTCCTCATTGTTTCATTTTCAGAATTCCCTCAGTTTGTGTTTTCTTTATTGCTGCTCTTGAACAGTTTTATTCATTTCCTTCAGTGATTTGTTTTGTTTGTTTTTCTTGGCTTTCTTTAAAGGGTTTATTTATTTCCTCAAATTGTTTATCTGTGTTTTTCTGGATTTCTTTAGAGAACTTTTTCATTTCATCAAGTACTTCCTCATATAGTTGATTTTAAGTGTTTGTTTCTTGTTTTTGTTTTTGGGTTTTTTTTGTTGTTGTTGTTTGTTTTGCTTTAGCTTTTCTGGAATATTCATGGCCTGCTGTGGTAGGATAATTAGGCTTTGGTGGAGCCATATTACCCTGACAATTTTTAATTGTGAGCTTATGCTGTGATTAGGGATACTAGATTTGGGATGATCGATTTCTGCTCTGTCTTTTCTAGGTGAGTGTTTTGTTCTCTGGTCACTGTTTCCTCCACAAATTTTCTGAGTGTGTTGCCTGTTTTACTGGCCTGTTTACCTGGTATGCTCATGAGAAGTACTTGCTGGTTTTGGAGGCTGAGGAAGATGGTCTGTGGGACTCATGGTAGGCATGGCCAGGGGAGAGAAGAAGCTGTAGCTATTGATCTGTCACCCTAAGTCCCTCAGTGTGGGGTCAGAGGAAATAGGGAGAATGGAGAAGGTCATCTAGCAGCCTAATGTGTCTTCTGGCAAGAATGGTCTATTGATGAGCAATGTGTCCAGGTGACTTTTGGTCTGGGATACAGAGAAGAGTGGGATGGGAGGGCCAAAGGGAAATGATCTATATGTCCCCTGCAAGCATGGGTAGAGAAAAGGAGAGGCTGTAGCTGGTATACTGTTGCAGCATTAGGGTGACCCTGTGAATTGGTTCTGGGGGGATAGTGAGAATCTGGATCTTCTTTTATGTTGTTCTTGTTTCATAATAATTTTATTGATTATTTGGGAATTATATAGCATGAACCCCCAAGTAAACTCACTTTCTAATCCTCCCATGTTTCCTCCCTCACCCTTGAAAATCCTCAACCCAAAGTAAAAACAAGAAAGATAAAAAATAGAAAAAAATTGTCCAATTAGCATTGCCCATATACTCAATGGAGTATATTCAAAACTCCTAGTGGCCAGAACTATAAAGAAAACTAAATCCTTCCCCACCTGCATCCCTATCAGAAGCCATCAACTGGCCATACTTCAGCATCTCTATCAGAATCTTTCAAAGTTCTCTTCAGCGGCGTTTGGTCTAGAGAGTGAAGTATGGGTAGTAGTTATCACAGAAGCCTTTTGTGTCACTTTTTCTTAACTGTGAGATTGCAGTCATCTATAGCACTGCAAAAGTAGCTTCCCTGCACTTTAAAGTCAGTGGGAGCACAGATCATAGACATCCACATGGTTTCTGGCAACAGTGTGGACCATAATAAACACATGTACCACAGACCTGAATGTGGTTTCTGGTGGTAATATAGACCCTTGACATCAGCACAGCCATTTGCCACTTTGAGTCATCTTATGAGGCTTCAACCAAAGGTCATACTCAAGGAATTTGAAAACAGACAGTTGTACCAGAAAATTGTCAAACCAGAGAATCTGAAAATATACTTAAAATAAGCAAAGTTCACTAATATATCACCAGGTACTAGAAAAATGAAAATTACAATAATGCCAGGGAGGTATAAAGTAAAAATTGATTAAAGATAAATGTGAAACTAATAAGTTGATAATGGAAAGAAAATAACAAAGAAAGAAAAGAAGTTAGAGGTGAATGAAGCTTAAAGAAAAAAGAAAACTGAAGAGGTGAATAATCTTATAACAAGGATGTATAAGAAAAAGTGATTAGAAAATAAATTAGAAAAAATGAAAAAAGTCATATTGCTGATAAAAGTAAAAAATCAAAAATTAGTTAAATTTAAAAGTGAATATAAAAAAAATACTTAACCTTTTTAAATAATTAAGATAAAGTGGTTCTCTGATGAAATGCACAAAGCATTGGACTTCTAAAAAATTAAAGTTGAAATACTCATAAGGCAGTGTAACAAATAAAACAGGAGAAACAAGAAGGTTAAAAATAAATGCAGGAAAGAAAAGAAAACATATTACCATGTTATAAAAAAATTAGAAAAAAATAAATTCATAAATATTCTTTTTAAATGAAAATCTAAGTTAAAATATAGTACTAAGAATAAAAGGGGAGCACAGAGTCAGACAAAAAGGGAAAGTAAAAATAATTTATGTACTCTAGTGGCTTTTTCCTGGCTAGGAACTATTGACCACAAACTCAGAGCTTTCTCATTCTACACTATTAGTGGTCTGAGGATCTCAGGCTGTCCCTGAGCTATCACTCAGCAGATGATCTCAGACTATCTCTTTATTAAGCATTATTCACTTAATGTTCCCAGCCTTTTTCATTATATGCCATTAATTAGCTGAGGATGCAAGGTATCAAGTATACCATAATCTTTCCCAAAATCTTCACTTTCTCCTCCCAAACCTTCTTCAACCTGAACTATCAGGGCCCCTGTTTTCTACAAGGGACTCTCTGGCTCTCACTCCAGAGCAATGATAGGATGAAACAGGTCTCCTGCCTTGTAACTTATGTAGTTCTCAGATTCTCCAGGAGCACAAGTTATTTGAATAGTTGATTTGGGTTGCTGACTTGAGAGGTTATAATTTTAGTTGATCGTGTCATTTTTCCTTTCTTTCTTTCTTTTTTTCTTTCTTTCTTTCTTCCTCCTCCTCCTCCTCTTTCTTCTTTTTGGTGTGTGTGTGTGTGTGTGTGTGTGTGTGTGTGTGTGTGTGTGTGTTTTGTTTTTCGAGACAGGATTTCTCTGTATACCAAACCTTGGCTCTCCTGGACTCACTTTGTAGACCAGACTGACCTTGAATTTACAGAGATACATCTGCCTCTGCCTCCTGAGCTGGGATTAAAGGCATGCGCCACCATGCTTGGAAGTCATTTATTTGTGTTATTTTCTCATTGAACGGCAACTAAGCTCTTTATTCATAAGAAATACATGCTTGATAATTTGTGTATAAATAGAACTTGTGTTAGCTTTTTATTCTTAAATAGTAATTCCACCGAGGTGTCTACAATATATAGACTACACTAGCCTACTGGGGACAGGCATGCATACCACTATTACTCACTAAGACAGACAAACACACACACACACACACACACACACACACACACACACACACACACA
>CAJQZJ010027390.1:2907-15410 GCA_907164525.1 Lophiomys imhausi | reverse complement strand
TCTCCTCCCCCAAGCCCTTATATGCCTACTCAAACCCAATCAGATCACGCCACCTAGGATCCAAGATAGGCTCACAAAAGGAGGAAGCACACTGGGCTAGGCAGCTGCTACCAACTAAGGCTTGTTTACAGCTAAGCTTGAGCTTTCTGGCATCAAGCCAGGCGCCATCTTAGGGTTGCGGCTCACCACAGTTTTGTGGCTCGCCACAATTGACCATTGTTTATTGTGCAAAAATAAGATTGTATTGGATTACATCGGTATTGATCTTTGTATATTGATACAAAATTAGGATTATAGTTGGCCACAATGGTATTGACCCTTGAATATGAACGTAATATTAAGATTATATTGGGCTACATAGGCATTGATCTTGGTATATTGATACATAATTAAAAGTATATTTAACCACAATTGAATAGATCTTTGCATATTGATACAAATTTAAAGGTAACGCTTCCTAATGGTATCATACCTAGAGATACTTAAAAATAAAATGTGAAGCTCTGACCTCTTGATACCAACCATCTAAAACGGTCTAGGATAGTTAAAACAAACTCCTATTCATGCAAACATGTCACTTTGTTAGCTACTATGACAGTCTATCACAGATATTCTCTAAACTACCCAGTAATCAAGTTGCTAAGAGACAAGCAACATTTGCTTATCTAAATACAAGAGATGGATAGGGCATCTTCAAAAACCCCTAGAGATCTGCAGAATATGGCATTCAAAGATGTTATCTTAAATCAAGATTTTTTTTTATATCGAGACATATCAGTGCCTGACAGCACTCCCTATTCTACTCCAAGTAGAAGATAAGCATCGAAGAACCTCCACTGTAAGATGGTTGAATTAGTGACAAGCCTATCTCTTGGCATGAAAAAACCCCTTGCACCAACTGCAGACAGACTGCTGTCCAAAAAGGACAAAACTTGGTAGCAGGGAAGTCGACAGCCTAACTCTGCCAAGACAGGGTAGGTAAGTCCTTCATAATCCCTGCTCTACAACAAATGTCTGTCAGAGAAACAGGACCCAAAGGCTGAAGATTGATGCTGGAATGTATGGAGAGAAAATGGGAACTGTCCAGGCAGTCATTGGTATGTTCTTTCTTAGTTTTGGAAGCTGCAGGCCCTGCACTTCCTATATAAGCAAATATATTTATCCCTCTCAGGTCTCTGAGGTGGTTGAAGAATAGACAGCTAGAGTCTCATAGTTAAATTTTGAACTGTTTAGGAATCAAGAGGGTGTTATTGATCTAAGAAGATACTCTTAAAAGTGTGTTGCAAGATAGTATGAATGTTGAGTCACTTATAGACCTTTAAACTCATGGAGTTGGTTAGACAGTAGAATGTTAAAGTCAGGGGCCAAATATGTATAAACTGGACATTGGGAAGGTATACTGGGCCATTTAACTCTCATAAATGTGGCATATTTATATCTATTGTTTTGTATAATACTTACTGTTATAAGAGAAGGAACCATCTGTTGGACTGAAAGGGGAAACTTCTGGGGGGAAGAGGGTGGAAGGGCGGGATAGGAAGGGGGAATAGGGAGGGGTTTGTTACTGAGATGTAACTTGAAGAAAAAAAATAAAGTATTTAAAAAAAAAAAGAAACACTGAAACTTTGAGGACATTGTATCTTTTCTTCTGGGAACATTTTCTGCTTTGAGTTCACCCATTTTTTTCACATTTGTGAAGTACATATAACATTAAAAATTCCATTGTATTTATTCATGAAAGACTGGCATAAATATAAGGATTATTTTTATTTCTAGAATGTTTGAAAATGTATAGTTCTGATGTGATTAAAGTTGTTGGCCATTTATTTCCATTTTACATTAATTTCATTCACATTCTGTCTATTTTCTCCTCCTTTTACTTATTCCGAACCTCAACAAGAACTTAGATTGTGGATTCTTTCTAAATATTTTATTATTCTATTTTCATCTCAAACAAGGCTGGGGTAACAACAACAGGATGTTGAATATCTGGTGTCGCGCTCGCCTCGCCGATAAGGAAAGCGCCACACAATCAGGATTCTTCTGACAGCATTTATTGAACAGCTCTTTTAGATAGCACGGTGGAGAGGGACCCCGAGCTCCGGCAGGCGGCTGCCTATATAGCACATAGGGAGGCTTGTCGAACCCTCATTGGCTCATACGGAATCACCTAATTAGCATGAGATCGCAATGCCAAGAAACGCGCCTTGCACATGCGCACACCGGCCCAGCACCTCCGTGAAGAACCAGGAAGCAGGAAGTCGGCGCCATCTTGTAATGGCGATTGCGGCTTCCGACATTTCCCCCTTCTTTATTAAATAGCAAAACAATCCACTTTGTCACCGATCAAGCCCACCGTTCTACCAGTGGAGCGATCAAAGTCATTAAATGGACTAGAGACCCTGTGTGCCTGAATTCCCGTGCAATGGGAACACAAGCCCTGGAAGGCACACAGGACTGTCATCAGAACGCCTGGTGCAATGGGAACATGAGCCCTCAGGACAATTATATGATGACAGTGTCTCATTGTTTTAGCATATTTAACCAAGCTCTAGGAGAGGTTCCAAGTTCCACGGCAAGTAAAGCCTGAGTGATTAGCACTTTATCTCTATTGTGTTGTTTTTTATATTTGCAGAGCAACCAGAGGGTAATCAACATTCCCCCCGCTAAAAGGCAGCCGAATAACCCGACTCCCACCCATTCCTTAAAGTAGGAGAAAGCCGACTGAAGCCAGGAAGCCAATCCTTTTGTTAGGGACAGATCCAAACGAGTGGAATTAATTTGAATGATAGCTATTCGTAGTCTTCTCATGGTTTCATCAAATTCCGCAGTCCAATTTTGTCGCAACTGTTGAGATAAAGTCTTAGACAAGTTAGCTGCTCGTGTGAAATTTTCATATTGGACAGAGGTAACACAAAGTCCAGGAAGTTTAATTTCACATCCTAATTGAGCCATTTGCCATAATATGTCCAATTGTTCCTGGACAAGGTCAATACGTTGATTGACAATCATTAATCCTCCTTTTATTTGTGCATTAGCAGAGGCCTGTACATCAATAGCTTGACTTACAGAGGCCGATAAATTGTTTAACATAGTAGTAGTTTGTATTTGGCCAGAAAGAGCAAGGGATGAGGCTGTAAGAGATGCAGCAACAGCAGCAGTGGCTATAATGCTTACAATAGCTGCAGTAACTCCAAAATCTCTTTTTGGTCTAAACAGGGTGAGCGTATTGGGATTTTCAACTGGAACAGGGACAAATCTGGGCATGCGAGCCACAATAGCTGTGTGAAACTTTGTAGCATTCCAGCATAATGTGTAATAACTATCTTGAGTAGTGGATCCATTACTCACAATCCAAACAAAGGGAGGCCAAACACAGACCGGAATGGCCTTAACTATTTGTGTGGTGTCTTTATAAATTTCTTCTTTTATTGTATCATCTGTTATATTTTGCGTAATTTTTCCTTTCATAACACCTCCTCCCAGTAGCACAGACATGGGCGTCAAATCAGTGCAACTCCCACCAGAACCACATAAAAGCCAGATATCAAAAGGATCTATATCATATCTAAAAGGGTCCATAGTAGAAAAGTTACCATACCCCTCAAGAGGTGAAAATGTAAACTGGCATTGTGGGAGTGGATGAGCTCTACGGCTTTGACATCCTGTCCAGGGAAGAAAAGCCTTATCTACCTTATTACCACTACAAAAAGGTGCATGTTGAGGTTGAGACTGTCGGTTGGATCTACTTTCATCAGAATTGTTTGTATGAGGCCACCAGCCAAACAAGATTGTAGCATTAGCCACTAATTTATTACCCCTTTCCTTTACTGTAGTATCTAATTTTGCATAGGAATGATTGTTTAACTGGATACGAGAGTTATCCTTGGAGTAATTGGTAGACACCGTGAAACAGAGACAACCCTCTGTAGCCAGGGTTATGTTATGTGGCACTGAGGCTGTTTGATTATCCATAGGCAGGAACGCTAACCCCAGGGTATCATTGGTGGTGAAAAAATGAGGAAACACTTGTGCATCATGCATCACAGGCATGGGAGTGGATAGGTGGTCATAATTCCCCATCTAGCCATCCCCATCACCGTGGTCAGAAGGAGAATCGTTCCCCACAGCATCAGTGGAAGTCTTCGTCCCAGACGGTACCAATTCATCATCGGCAGTCAGCACTTGTCGCGTCAATCTCGCTGGGACCCAGATAGGATTTTCTTGATCCTGTGGAAAAACACAAATGGCTCCCCTGGATCTTACTAAAACCGGATCTGGGCCTTTCCATTGGTTAGATAAAACATCTTTCCATCTAACAGATTCTTTATGAGGACTTGGAGCCACATGTCTATCAGCAGCATATCGTCCTTCAGAATCCAAGTTTAAAAAATTTAAAGTGAATAGAGCTAGGGAGATAGATGTCTTAGGTCCAATATTAGGGCCTACTCCCCCTTTTTGTTTTTGTAGATAAGTCTTTAATGTGCCATTGGCACGTTCCACAATTCCTTGTGCTTGAGGATTATAAGGCAGGCCGGTGACATGGCGAACACCAAGCCTTTGGCAAAATTGTTGAAAAGGTTTATAGGTATAAGCTGGTCCATTGTCAGTCTTGAGTTGAATGGGTTTGCCCCAGGCAGCCCATGATTCAAGACAGTGAGTAATAACATGTGAAACCTTTTCTCCCGCTAGGGGAGTGGCATGGATAATACCAGAACATGTATCGATGGACACATGGATATATTTAAGTTTTCCAAAGACAGTATAATGAGTAACGTCCATCTGCCAGACATGAAGAGGTTGTAGACCTCTAGGATTGACACCTATAGATGGAAGAGGTCGGAACTCAGCACAAGAGGTACATTTTAAAACAATATCACATGCCTCTGCACGGGTCAGATGGAATTTTAATCTCAAGGTATTGGCTGGAACATGATATAAATTATGAAACTCTGTTGCTCCCTCTACGGGTGAATTTACCCAAAATAGTTCTCTAGTAGCTTTATCAGCAATAGAATTGGCATGAGACATTGGTCCAGGGAGCAATGAGTGTGCCCTCATATGTTGAATAAAGAATGGATGATGTCTATTTCTAATATGTCTTTGTATGTCTTTAAACACCTCAGCAACAGCGCTTTTGGGATGAATGAAATCAGTTACTTCAAGCTGTCTTACAGCTCACAACATAATGTGAGTCTGAAATAATGTTTATAGGCTCAGGAAATCTTTGTAATACTATAGCTACTATAGCACATTCTACTAATTGAGGTGAAGTATAATTAAATTTGATTTGAGTAGGAACATTATTAACAACATAACAACCAATGCCTGTTTTAGAACCATCAGTATAAATATCCAGTGCCTGATGGATAGGTTGTGTTTTTGTAATTTTAGGAAAAATAAAGGCATTATTAAGAGTGAATTGTAACAAAGGATGTTTAGGATAAATATTTCCTGGGAAAGAACATTTCAAAATAGCCCAAGAGTCTTGTGTCCCACACAATACTTGGATCTGATACATAGTATATGGACAGATTACTGTGTCAGGATAAATTCCAAAATGTGTGACTGAGAGCTGTATTCCTTTAAGAGCCAAGTCTGCAACCAAAATTGGATAATAACCTAAAATCTTACCAGGGGAACTATGAGGATGAATCCACAATAAGGGTCCTTCCTGCCATAGTACAGCAGTAGGATGCATAGGAGAAGGTAAGATACACAAGTGTAATGGCAAGTCTTGATTAACTCTGTCTAATTGAGCAGATTGTATTGCAACTTCTATTTTATCTAGCACCTTAGAAGCCTCAGGAGTTAACTTTCTCAATGATGTAATATCAGAGTCTCCTTCTAAGACCTTAAATAAGGGTTGTAACTCTGTGGTAGTAATTTTCAAAAATAAACGAATCCAAATAATATCTCCCAACAATTTCTGGAAGTCATTTAGGGTTTTTAAGGTGTCCCTCCTGATAGTTACCTTTTGAGGCTTAATATAGTCAGGTGTAATAATTGAGCCTAGAAACCTTCCTACATTACCTTCTTGTACCTTTTCAGGAGCAATATAAAGGCCTTTCGACCGCAAGTTTTCAGTTAACGAAGAAAAGGCTATCTGTAACATTTCTCTATTGTTTGTGCAGAGGAGGATGTCATCCATATAATGACATATCCTGACTTTGGGAAAATTTTTTCTAACAGGCTCAATAGCCTTTGAGACGTACAGTTGGCACATAGTAGGACTATTGGCCACTCCTTGAGGAAGAACTTTCCACTGATAACGAAGATCAGGTTCTTCATGATTGACACTAGGCAGGGTAAATGCAAACCTTATTCTATCCTGAGGATGTAAAGGAATAGAGAAAAAACAATCTTTTATGTCTATAATTATGACTTCCCAATGTTTAGGTAATGCTGAGAACAATGGTAATCCTCTCTGAATAGAGCCCATAATTTGCATTTGTTTATTAATAGCTCTCAAGTCATGTAACAGTCTCCATTTTCC
Organism: Lophiomys imhausi; assembly: GCA_907164525.1. NCBI lineage: Eukaryota > Metazoa > Chordata > Mammalia > Rodentia > Muridae > Lophiomys > Lophiomys imhausi. The sequence continues at coordinate 8,914 of CAJQZJ010027390.1, read as the reverse complement.
AGACTTCTTTTTAATTACAAATATGGGAGTATTCCATGGTGACTGGGATGATTCTAAATGATCTAAACTTAGTTGTTTCTCCACAAGCCCTCTTGCGGCTTCTAGTTTCTCAGAGGTAAGAGGCCACTGAGGAACCCACACAGGTTCCTCTGATAACCAACGTATAGGCAAAGCCTCCTCAGCGGCCCCTAAGAAAAACCCAGTCCAGTCCTATCGCGTTTTTTAATAACTGGGATAGGGCTGGTTCTTTCTTGTAGGGTTTTTCCTAATCCTTTTCCAGGAACACAACCCATATCCCTCATCATGTTTTGACTTTGAATTGAATAATCATTTGTAAGTTTGAAATTCATTTGTTTTAGTATATCTCTCCCCCAAAGATTTACTGGGAGAGGTAAGACATAGGGTACCACAGTTCCTTTTCTACCTTCATTGTCTTCCCATTGTAAGGTTTTTGCACTAATAAGAGGTGTGGATTCATAGCCCAATCCTTGTAAAGTCTGTGAGGATTGATTTGTGGGCCAGGACTTTGGCCACCATTGAGACGAGATTATGGTGGTATCTGCCCCTGTATCTAATAATCCCTTAAATGTTTTGCCTTGTAATTTAAGGTCTAGAATAGGTCTATCATCTAATTCTAGGGATATATAGGTATGAGTTCCTCCAGAGGAACCAAACCCTTGCATGCCTCTCGTTGTCCCTTTAGCTGGGAATAAAGCATGCAGACTGGGGAGTATTAATAATTGAGCAATCTTATCACCAGGGGATATAGAACTAATTCCTCTTGGCGAGGAACACATGATATTTATTTGTCCCTCATAATCTTGATCTATCACCCCGGGTGAATGATTAACCCTTTAAGAGAGGCTGAAGCTCTTCCCAGGACAAGTCCTACAGTATCTTTAGGCAATGGGCCAGAAAAATCAGAAGGTATAGGCTGACACCCCATAGTGGGCGTTAATACTGCTCTGGCGGTGGCACGGAGGTCCAGTCCTGCCAAGCCTGTTGTGGCTCTTCTTGGCGTCGAGACTGCCTCAGAGGTGGTAGTTGTTGGGCGTTGTTGGGATGATCTAGTGCCCCATACATTTGAGGGCCCTGGGGACGCGGGCCCTGCTGCCCGTTTTTTGACGAATCATTAAGGGGGCGTCCTTTATCATCCTTAACTGATCTGCACTCATTTGCCCAATGTTTGCCTTTGTTGCATCTAGGGCACATGTCAGGAGTCCTGGGATATTTACCATTATCAGCTGAATTCCTGGATCTACATTGTTTTTGAAAGTGGCCTACTTTTCCACATTTGTAACATTTCATGTTGGAGGCCCTCTGGGCAGCAAGAACTGCTGCGGCAAGCCCTGAGTTAGACAAAGGTCTCCCTATTTCTCTACAAGCTTTCATCCAGGCATTCAACCCCTTTCCTTTCCATGGTGTTATTGCATTTTTACATTCCTTAGTACATTGTTCAAAGATCAGCTGTTCTACAAGTGGCATTGCCGTCTCAGGATCTCCAAATATCCTGCCTGCTGCTTCCATCATGCGTGCCACAAAATCTGAAAATGGTTCATTGTTTCGAAATTCCATTGAGGATGCCCCTGCGCCAGGTTCTGTCGAGCCTGGGAGGCACAGAGGTCCTGATAAATGGATTTCCAATCTAAATATTGTCCCATAGTAAGACATGCTTTAACAGTATTATACCAATCCTCTGGTGTCATAGCACTGACAGTTATTCTCTCTACAAGTGCCTGAGTGAATGAGGCATTTATGCCATATGTTTGAACAGATTCGGCCAAGGCTTTTAACTGTTTTAAGTCTATCTGGGAATGTTGTCTGTCTGGTTAGCATCTTCCCACACGGGGAATGCAATTCTAATCTTCTTTCTTTCCTTAAGAGGGACGAGGGATGTGAATCCCGGTTTTTTCTTCTTTTTTACTACTTCTACTAATGGCGGGGCAGACGGAACTGACCCTGAAGCATATGGGTCAGGCTGATACCACTCAGCCTCATATCGAGCTGCCTCTTCTTCTAACTCAGCTTGATCATCTGGATCCAATACACCCTCCTCTGACGAGGAAGATGTTGGATCCTCTTTCTCTTCCTCAGCCTCTGTAGAGGTCTCCTCTGAGGACAAGTCTCCAACCCTTAAATTCTTAAATTCGTCAAGGACAGGATACAATTTGTCCTTTTCTTTTGACATCTCTTTACTTCTGTTTGTTTTCTTTTTAATCTCAGCGCTCTTTTCCTTTTCTGCTTCTGATAGGTTATCCTGATGATCTGCTAATACTCTCTGTCCTTCCCGAACCTTTTTTTGACATCTAGAGTCCTCAATACAAGCTCTAATCATTTTATACAGTGGCCACGTTCCTGGTCTAAGCCTCCCTCCTTCTTTTTCATTATTGAAATCAACTCCAAGTTTTTCCCAAGACCCTTTGGTTAAGGATCCGGTCAAGACAAACCATGGAGCAACTCGATCTACTTCTTTTAGAAAATTGCATAGAACTCTTTCAGGAACTTTTAGTCCGCGTTCCTTCAACAACGCCCGCATTGCTTAAAGGAGCGGTTTCATCTGTTGATTGCCCATAGTCCTTTATCTACAGGACAGAGCGAACCTGCACAGTTATCTACCTGTGGCTTACGGTTCCGGTAAACAGGGAGGACAGGTACACTCCTTCCCTTGTTGATGGCAATTAAGACAAAAACAACACGTAATGACCACCACCGCCCAAACAAGAAGAACAAGAGCCAGCCAAAGGGGATCCACCATACCTTGCAGAAAAGCGTATAGACTTCCTCCGCTATCAGTTCTGAATCCTCTGTCAAGCCTACAGGATCCCTCGCAGCTGGACCGGAGCTCCCGAGACGTTCGGCCTCGTTCCCGGGTTTCGGCACCAGATGTCGCGCTCGCCTCACCTATAAGGAAAGCGCCACACAATCAGGATTCTTCTGACAGCATTTATTGAACAGCTCTTTTAGATAGCACGGTGGAGAGGGACCCCGAGCTCCAGCAGGCGGCTGCCTATATAGCACATAGGGAGGCTTGTCGAACCCTCATTGGCTCATACAGAATCACCTAATTAGCATGAGATCGCAATGCCAAGAAACGCACCTTGCACATGCACACACCGGCACAGCACCTCCGTGAAGAACCAGGAAGCAGGAAGTCGGCGCCATCTTGTAATGGCGATTGCGGCTCCCGACAATCTGGCAAGTTGCATTGCTTCATTTTAACCCTTTGCTTTTTGTCTCTCATTGGATACATAGCAACAGAATTAGAATTATTAATAACTAACTGCTAATTTTAACAAATCTGTGTTACTGTCACCCCTATACCACTTATCACTAAAAGTTAAAGTGACAAACTCAGTGAAACATAGGTAAATGGCACTAAAGAATTTTTGAATACTATAAATCTCTTTGTAAGTTTGAGTGTCTCATCATTAATATTATTAATCAATAACTATTATAAATATACAGTACCCATAATTTATCATTCAAGCTGCAATTTTTAGGAGTGGCCATCAAAATGATTAAAAATTCTGTTGAGACAACAGAAATGAAGCATAACTATGGTAAAGAACACCAAAATTATGCTTTTTTGTATACTTAAGAGGAGTAGTAGCTCATAGTGGCAACTGGATCAGACTCCTGAATCTCAGAGAACTGGGTTTGTATCTCAGAGCTCATAAGAGAGTGGTAGGACTTTAGTGCAACCATCAAGTTACTCAAGATTCAATTCCCCTCCGTTATGGTAGAACTAGACTAGTATTTTTCACAAGGTATCCATTAAGGGAGTGGTTTTCAACCTTCCTAAAGCCATGACCCTTTAATAGTTCCTCATTCTGTGGTGATCCTCATAAAGGTATTTCATTGCTATTTCAAAACTATAATTTTTCTGCAATTATGAATCATAATGTAAATATCTTATATGCAGGATATTTGATACATGACCCCCAAAGGAGTTGAACCCTATAGTTTGAGAACCACTCAATAAGGTAATATAGTTGAACTAATGGGAAAATAAGTGATTAGATCACTGAGCTAGAATTATGAATAAGATATTAATATTTGATAAACATCAATTTAAGTGGCCTTTTAGTATTAACCAATGTAACAATATAAACAACTTTTAAGAAGTCACTGTCATGGGGAAACCAAGACATGAAGAAGCTACCTCAAAGGTGCCCAATAACCAGTTGACAAGACAGAGTCCAAGACAGTTTCTTAAAGTTTTGCACTTAAGATGTGGGTGAAGGGAGAAATTCAGGGGGAGATCACTAGATATTTTGCAATGAAAATCTTCTACTTGGATTAGATAGCAATACAATACAATACAATACAACATGATACAACATAACCCAATACAATACAATACAACACAGCACAACACAAAATAAAACAATACAATAAGGTATTCCATATGATTATGAACAGAAAATAAATGATATGGAATATTTGGTAAAATAATCATAAATTATAATTCCTTAATGAAAACATGAAAGCATACATGTAAAGACAAAGAGCAACTATTTAATTATTGACTGTCAACATCTGTTAAAAGGAGAGAATTGGGATCCCAAGGGACAGTGTTGGTTATATTGCATGCTGAAGATCAATCTTGACTACATGATACTGCTTCAAACAAACAAACAAATTAACATGGAAAATAGTATAATACTGAGAAATTCAAGTGATGACAACCCAGTTAAATAGCTACAAAACCATCACTTCTCATATCATGCAATGAAATATCTTAAAAGTGAAGAAAGAAGTTTGGGTACAAATGAATTAACAGTGGAAAATAAACTGATGCAAATATGAATTAGCTAAAAGATAATATATGAGATTTAATGTGCATTATTAATTTTAGATGAAAATTGAGGCATCAAGTATAATGTGTTTTACGACTATTTATGTAAATGTCAAAATTCTTGTCATTTTGACAGATAATTTTAAATTATAAGTAAAAACATGCCAAACTGCTTAAGACATTTTGCCAATCTGGCAGCATATGAACTAATTAAAATTTTAAAAATAGAATATTTTTCTCTAACTATAGAATGAATAAATAAAAAAGCAAAAGCATATTTAAATAAATTTGAGAGTAATATTAGTAGTGCATAAATAAACTTTCAGTGCCACAGGACCTGGTAATATTTTAAAGTCTTAGTCTGTAATTTTACCTGAAATGGATGGAATGCAAAGTCTTTAAATTATGGAAATAAAGGTTGGATTTCAGATAGCATGTCTATATTACTTGTTTTTATGTTCTGGAGGTCACAGTCCTTTAGAGGAACAGATTTGAAGAGCCCAAGATGGCAGACAAGGCCTGACAGAGAAGTTCTTGCCATGGTCTGTCAGAAAGTAGTAAACCATGGGAATAGTAACATTTAGCTATTTTTCCTCTTCTTGTTCCTTTTATTCTTCATGGACTCTTAGCCCCTTACACTGTGCCACATGTTCCATATTTGGTTTTCTCTATTCAGTGAATATTCTCTGGAAGCATTATACAGACATGCCACAAGTATGCCTCACCAACCCATCAGGTGAATCTATACCCAAGGAAGTTGCTAATGAATATTAACTATCATAATATATTTGAGGCAGACAACATTGAAATTATTTGAGACTATCAAAGGTGATCTGTCTTGGCAGAGTTAGGCTGTCGACTTCCCTGCTACCAAGTTTTGTCCTTTTTGGAGAGCAGTCTGTCTGCAGTTGGTGCAAGGGTTTTTTTCATGCCAAGAGATAGGCTTGCCACTAATTCAACCATCTTACAGTGGAGATTCTTCGATGCTTATCTTCTACCTGGAGTAGAATAGGGGGTGCTGTCAGGAGCTGATATGTCTCGATATCAAAAAAAAAGAAAATCTTAATTTAAGATAACATCTTTGAATGCCATATTCTGCAGATCTCTTGGGGTTTTTGAAGATGCCCTATCCATCTCTTGTATTTAGATAAGCAAATGTTGCTTGTCTCTTAGCAACTACCCAGTAATCAAGTTGCTAAGAGACAAGCA
>CAJQZJ010027389.1:0-23570 GCA_907164525.1 Lophiomys imhausi | reverse complement strand
CCTCTCTGTAAAATGTCACTGTTTGCCTAAGATAAGCTTATGCCTCTCTGTAAAATGTCATTGTATTGTTGCCTGAGATAAGGGACCTTCCACACTGGGCGAGGCCGGTGAGAACAGGATATCTATGGTTAAACATCTGCTAACTGACTCACCGGCCCCAGGAACTGGGCGGATATCTATGGTTAAACATCTGCTAACTGACCCACCGGCCCCAGGAACTGGGGAAACCAAAAAAAAAAAAAAAAAAAAATGTGTGTTATAGCCTTGTGGAATGCCGAGTTTGTCCTTAGCCTGAACCCACGGCCTCATTTAAACCAACCAATGAAAACCCTGTAACTATGCTTCTGCTTCTGTAAGCCCGCTTCTTGCCACCCCAACCCTATATAATCAACCCCCCGTCCTAGCCCGGCACGCTCAGTCACCCGAAGGCTGTAGCGTCCGCAGGCGCCTGTGTGAACAATAAAGTTGCCTCTTGCACTTGCATCCGGTGGTCTCGGTCTCTGTCCTTGGACGCTGGGCCCCAGGGGCGGTGTCCCCGTTTCAGGGGTCTTTCAGGCTGGCCAGGGGGGAGGAACCTTTGACATTTCTACTATCTTACAGGTCAAAGAACGGGTCTTCGATAGGGGACCCCACGGACACCCCGACCAGGTTGCCTACATCGTCACCTGGGAAAGCCTGGCCAATGACCCACCTCCCTGGGTCATTCCCTTTCTCCCTCCTAGTCCCCTTTCCCCAAAACCACTGCCTACACCTCTACACCCTCTCCCTTCATCTTTACCCTCGGCACCCCCGGCCACCCCTCAGGCCCCAGCCCTTCAGCCTCCTGAATCTGCCATTTACCCAACCCTTATCAAGAGGGATCAAAAGTCTGTCCTTCCCCGGGATGATCCCCTCCTCTTGGACCTGCTTACTGAAGAGCCTCCACCTTATCACTTGGCTCCTGTTCCTGTCATCCCGAAACAATCCAAAGGGGAAGAACAGATAGGCGGGCAGCCCGAGGCCAAGATGGGACCCCCGTCCCCACCTGACTCCCCTGTGGCTGGGCGCCTTAGGGGTCTCAGAGATCCAACCCCAGCCGAGGGGGGTGGGAGAGAAGTCTCACAGGTATTCCCCTTAAGGCAGACAGGACAGGGACAATTACAATATTGGCCTTTTTCTGCCTCTGATTTATACAACTGGAAACAACATAACCCCCCATTTTTCAAGGACCCCATGGCACTGACCAACTTGATCGAATCCATTCTGATCACTCATCAACCCACATGGGATGATTGCCAGCAACTTTTACAGGTTCTCCTCACCTCTGAGGAAAAACAGAGAGTTCTTCTGGAAGCTAGGAAAAATGTCCCCGGTGAGGACGGGCGGCCAACTCAGTTGCCTAATGAGATTGATGAAGCCTTCCCACTGACCCGCCCGAATTGGAATTTCACCACTGATGCAGGTAGGAGAAGCCTACGCCTTTATCGCCAGTTGCTCATAGCGGGCCTCTGAGGGGCCGGGCGCCAGCCCACCAATCTGGCTCAGGTGAAGCAGGTAATACAGGGTGCAGAGGAATCCCCTGCGGGTTTCTTAGAAAGACTTAAAGAGGCCTATCGCATGTACACCCCCTATGATCCGGATAGCCTGGAACAAGAAGTAAATGTGTCAGTGTCATTCATATGGCAGTCTGCTCCAGATATTAAAAATAAATTACAGAGGCTGGACAATTTGCGGGGGTACACTCTCTCCGAATTAGTTCGGGAGGCAGAACGAATTTTCAATAAAAGCGAGACTCCATAGGAGAAAGAAGAAAGACTGCGCAGAGAGATAAAACAGAGGGAAGATAGGCTCAGGAAGGAGGCAGAGGAGAGAGATAATGCGAGAGAAAAAAACCGCAGTAGGGAACTTAGTCGCTTGCTAGCCACCGTAGTGCAGACTCAGCATCAGAATACCGAGAGGTCAGTTAGGGCGGGAGACAATAGGAGGCCTAGGGTAGATCGAGACCAATGCGCCTACTGCAAAGAGAAAGGACACTGGGTCAAAGATTGCCCTAAGCGACCCAGAAGACAGAAGACAGGATCTTCAGAGCCCAGAACCAACCTCTTGACCCTGGACGAAGACTAGGGGAGTCGAGTCCAGGAGCCCCCCCCCCCCTGAGCCTAGGATAACCCTTACTGTTGGGGGGCAGCCGTTCACCTTCTTAGTGGACACCGGAGCTCAACACTCAGTTCTTACTTGCTCCCCGGGACCGCTCAGCAACCGCACAGCTTGGGTACAGGGTGCCACTGGCGGGAAACAATATCATTGGACCACCGAGCGAAAAGTGCACTTGGCGACAGGTAAAGTCTCTCATTCTTTTCTGCATGTGCCTGATTGCCCATACCCCTTATTGGGGAGGGACCTACTGACCAAACTAAGGGCCCAGATCCACTTTGAAGACACGGGGGCAAGCATTTCGGGCCCGAAGGGAGCCCCACTCCAGGTACTGACCCTACAACTAGAAGATGAGTATAAACTTTTTGAATCACCTAGGGAGGAACAAAAGGGACTAGACCCCTGGCCTGGGCAGAAACGGGGGGAATGGGACTGGCCACCCAGCAACCTCCCTTGGTGATACAATTAAAGGCAACCGCAACCCCCGTCTCTATTAAACAATACCCTATGCCCAATGAAGCCTATCATGGCATTAGGCCACACATCAAGAGACTGTTGGACCAGGGGATATTGACCCCCTGTAGGTCCCCTTGGAACACCCCCCTTCTGCCTGTAAAGAAACCCGGCACAGGGGACTATCGACCGGTGCAAAATCTCAGGGAAGTCAATAAGAGGGTGGAAGACATTCATCCCACGGTGCCCAACCCATACAATCTACTGAGTACCTTGCCACCAACACACCCCTGGTACACAGTATTGGATTTAAAGGATGCCTTCTTCTGCCTAAGGTTAAACCCTCAAAGCCAGCCCCTGTTTGCCTTTGAATGGAAAGACCCAGAGCTGGGGATCTCGGGACAGTTGACTTGGACCCGCCTTCCTCAGGGGTTCAAGAATAGCCCCACTCTCTTCGATGAGGCCTTACACCATGACCTGGCTGGGTTCCAGAACCAACACCCGTCACTGATCCTGCTACAGTATGTGGATGATATCCTATTGGCCGCCTCCACCGAACAGGAGTGCCATGAAGGTACGGGGGCACTCCTTCAGACTCTAGGCCAAATGGGATATAGGGCCTCTGCCAAGAAGGCCCAGATTTGTCTGGCTGAAGTAACCTACCTGGGGTATAAGCTGCGGGACGGACAGCGTTGGCTAACTGAGGCGCGCAAGGAAGCGATAGCCCGCATCCCCTCGCCTCAAAACCATCGTCAGTTGCAGGAGTTCTTGGGGACTGCCGGATTCTGTCGGTTATGGATCCCTGGGTTCGCCGAAACTGCGGCCCCGCTATACCCGCTAACCAAGCAGGAGGCCCCCTTTGCCTGGACAGAGACGCACCAGGCGGCATTTGAGGCCATTAAACGAGCCCTTCTGTCGGCCCCTGCTCTTGGCCTGCCCAGCCTCACCAAACCCTTTGAACTCTTTGTGGACAAAAAATATGGCTTCGCTAAAGGAGTTTTAACCCAAAAGCTTGGGCCTTGGAGGTGCCCTATTGCTTATCTATCAAAAAAATTAGACCCAGTAGCATCTGGGTGGCCCCCATGCTTAAGAATGGTTGCAGCCATAGCGGTCTTAATTAAAGATGTGGGAAAATTAACTTTGGGACAGCCATTGACCATCCTGGCACCCCATGCAATTGAATCTTTGATTCGCCAGCCCCCCGATCGCTGGCTGTCAAATGCTCGACTGACCCACTATCAGTCTCTGCTCCTGGATGCTGACCGCATCCGATTTGGACAAGTGGTGACTCTCAATCCAGCCACCCTGTTGCCGCTGCCCGAGGGGCCAGCATCCCATGATTGCCAGCAGGTCCTCGCGGAAGTACACGGAACCAGACCTGACTTGACGGACCAGCCTCTTCAGGACGTAGATCATACCTGGTATACAGATGGTAGCAGTTATTTGCTAAATGGGGAACGTCGAGCAGGAGCAGCGGTAACCACTGAGACCAAGGTAATTTGGGCAAGTGCCCTACCCGGAGGAGGCACCTCTGCTCAACGTGCTGAATTGATCGCTCTGACTCAGGCCCTTCAGCTGGCGGCAGGCAAAAAGCTTAATGTCTACACGGACAGCAGATATGCCTTTGCCACTGCCCATATCCATGGTGAGATCTATAAAAGAAGGGGATTGCTGACCTCCGAGGGAAAAGAAATAAAAAATAAGACTGAGATCTTGGCCTTGCTGAAAGCCTTATTTCTCCCTAAAAAGTTAAGCATCATACATTGCCCAGGACATCAGAAGGGAGACAGTCCTGTAGCCAGAGGGAACCGCCTGGCTGATGAAGTGGCCAGACAACTCCTGACGGTCACCATCCTCCCCGAGACAGAAAAGGCTCCCAAGCTTCCTGCCTGGGACTATGATGAAAAAGATTTAGACATCATGCAAAACTTGGGGGCAGATTATGATCCGTCCCGAGGTCGCTGGGTTTATCAAGGAAAGACTGTGGTTCCTACGAAAATGACCCTGGAGCTGATTGACGAGTTACACAAGCTAACTCATTTGAGTCCTCGAAAGATGAAAACCCTGCTGGACCGGGAAGAAACTGGACAATATCTTTTAAACAGGAGCAGAGCCCTGCAACAAGTGGCTGACAACTGTAGGGCCTGCGCCCAGATCAACTCAGGGAAGACTCACGTCAGCCAGGGAACCCGCCTGAGAGGCCATAGGCCGGGTGTTCATTGGGAAGTAGATTTTACTGAGATCAAGCCGGGCATGTACGGATATAGATATCTCTTAGTTTTTATAGATACTTTTTCAGGATGGGTCGAAGCCTTCCCGACCAAACACGAAACTGCCAAGACGGTGACAAAGAAATTACTAGAAGAAATCTTCCCCCGGTATGGTATGCCACAGGTAATAGGGTCAGACAATGGGCCTGCCTTTGTCTCCCAGGTAAGTCAGTTGGTGGCTAAGCTACTGGGGATTGATTGGAAATTACATTGTGCATATAGACCCCAAAGCTCAGGTCAGGTAGAAAGAATGAATAGAACCATAAAGGAGGCCTTATCCAAATTAACGCTTGCAACTGGCTCAAAGGATTGGGTACAGCTCCTACCCCTGGCTCTCTACCGGGCCAGAAACACTCCCGGCCCACACGGGCTAACTCCCTTTGAAATCTTATATGGCACGCCACCACCAGCCATTACCTTTTTTGATACGGATATCTCGTATTATGCTAATACTCCTTCCCTTCAAGCCCACCTACAGGCTCTGCAATTGGTACAGCGAGAGATCTGGGAGCCTCTTGCTGCTGCTTACCGAGAATCCTCGACCACCCCCGTCGTCCCACACAAGTTCCAGATCGGAGACACCGTCTGGGTCAGACGACATCAGATCCGTAACCTCGAGCCCCGCTGGAAAGGACCCTACACCGTACTTCTGACCACCCCTACGGCACTAAAGGTCGACGGGATTGCTGCCTGGGTTCACGCATCACATGTCAAGGCTGCCCACCCGAGACGCGCACCCCAGGAGCCGGAACCAGCACTGACATGGAAGCTGCAGCGCACTCAAAACCCCCTAAAGATAAGACTTATCCGCTCCCCCCCTTGACCCTCTTAATTTTGCTTTTGCTCTCTCAGGATTCCATGGGAAAGAACAAACCCCAAGAATCCCCTCATACAATCTATAATGTAACATGGACAGTGGCAGAGCTTTTTACAGGGGACATCCTCAACCGAACCTCCCAGCTAACTGCCCTGAGTAGTTTTTTCCCTGACATCTGGATCAACCTCTGCAAATTAATACAAGATGATGCTGTCTGTGTAAGTGAAAAAGGAGTTTATGCCTGCCCCGGGTCAGGCAGATCAAAAGCTCAGATTCGCAAATGTGGGGGGGCAGATGTGGGATTCTGTAGAGTCTGGGGATGTGAGACGACAGGGAGCACATACTGGAAACCTAGCGCTTCCTGGGACTTAATCAACATAACAGAACCAAAAGGAATTACCAAAATTGGGGATAAAAAGCAGGTAATCCTGTCTTTCAGTGATAAAGGAAAAAAGGATCCCTGGGACACCTGGAAGTCGTGGGGCCTTTATTTATATTTAGATGGACCCAATGTCTTTGGTGTATTCTCCCTAGCACGGACAATACAAACTCCGACCTCGGTCGCTGTAGGCCCCAACCCGGTGCTATCAGACCAAAACACCGGTAGCCTCTTCCAAGAACCTAGGTCAGAGGAAAACTGGGCCAAAAAGTCCTTCTGGTGCTCCAGGGGTGAGTAGACCTCAGGACAGGGTTACAGCCGCTCCAGGCACAGGACAGAAACCTCAGGACAGGGTTACAGCCGCTCCAGGCACAGGAGAGAGATTCATTAATCTAATCAGAGGAGCATTCCAAGCCCTGAATCAGTCGGACCCTCAGCGCGCCACACAATGCTGGCTCTGTCTAGACCCTCGCCCTCCCTATTATGAAGGGATAGCCTTCGAGGGAAATTTTATTATTCATTCCAGCTCCCCACCCGCTGCCTGCTTAGAAAGAGGCCACCAGCTAACCCTAACTCAGATTACTGGAACAGGCACTTGTATAGGAACTCCACCCCTAGGACTTAGTTCTGTAGTAAAACCATAACTGTGACAATGGGTAATTATTACCTGGTTCCCCCCAATGGAACATATTGGGCCTGCAGCACCGGATTAACTCCTTGTGTGTCGGCATCGGTTCTAAACCTGACTCGAGATTATTGCGTACTAGTTCAATTGTGGCCAAGTATATACTATTATTCTGATGAAACCGTGCTGTCATATTTCACAGATTTCCCCAAAAGATTCAAACGAGAACCTATTTCCGTCACGTTGGCCCTCATGTTGGGGATAGGGGGAGTCACTGCGGGCATTGCAACTGGTACAGCTGCATTAGTACGCATAGACAGGTATCTGTACCTACATCAAGCTATGCATGAGGACCTACAAGCCCTCGAAAAATCTGTCAGGGCATTAAAAGAATCATTAACCTCCCTGTCTGAAGTAGTGTTGCAAAACCGGCGTGGATTAGATCTCCTATTTCTTAAAGAAGGAGGCCTATGTGCAGCTCTAAGAGAAAAATGTTGCTTTTATGTGGACCAAACTGGAGTTGTCACAGAGACCCTAGATAAATTAAAAGAAAGGTTAAACAAAAGACAAAGGGAATTCGAATCTCAGCAGGGATGGTTTGAAGGAATCTTTAACCGATCCCCTTGGTTCACCACCCTAATGTCTTCCCCATTGGGACCCTTAATCCTCCTCATGCTTATTCTCACATTTGGCCCATGCATTCTCAATCGCCTGATACAATTTGTCAAAGAGCGCCTGTCTGTCGTTCAGACTTTAGTATTAACTCACCAATATCAAGCTCTAAAACAAGTAGATACTGAGATTCCCTGATAAGTAAAGGGTTTTACTTATGATAAAGAAAAGGGGGGAAGCCGGGCGGTGGTGGCGCATGCCTTTAATCCCAGCACTTGGGAGGCAGAGGCAGGTGGATCTCTGTGAGTTCGAGGCCAGCCTGGTCTACAAAGCGAGTCCAGGACAGCCAGAGCTGTTGTACAGAGAAACCCTGTCTCGAAAAACCAAAAAAAAAAAAAAAAAAGAAAGACCCCCGGCTAAGCGCGCCTGTCTGTTAGCTGCCATTTTAGCCATGCTGCTGCTTGAGATGGGGACTTTCCATGCTGGGTGAGGCCCAGCAAAGACAGGATATCTGTGGTCAGACAGTTGGGGGCTGACTCACTGGCAATAGAAAAGTAGCCTTAACAGAACGTCCAGTGTGCTAATGGTAGCCTTGTCTGATTTCAGAAATGCCAAGCTTGTCCCTAACCTGAACCCATGGCCTCATTTAAATCAACCAATGAGAACCCTGTAACCATGCATCTGCTTCTGTAAGCCCGCTTCTTGCCACCCCAACCCTATATAATCAACCCTCGTCCTAGCCCGGCACGCTCAGTCACCCGAAGGCTGTAGCGTCCGCAGGCGCCTGTGTGAACAATAAAGTTGCCTCTTGCACTTGCATCCGGTGGTCTTGGTCTCTGTCCTTGGACGCTGGGCCCCAGGGGCAGTGTGCCCATTTCAGGGGTCTTTCAGGCTTTGTCAGTGGCTGAGCTCTACCTTGCATGCAGAAAGCCCTACGTTCATACTTAGCACTTTCATAATATAAAAAACAAGCAGAGCCGGGCGGTGGTGGCGCACGCCTTTAATCCCAGCACTTGGGAGGCAGAGGCAGGCGGATCTTTGTGAGTTCAAGGCCAGCCTGGTCTACAAAGTGAGTCCAGGACAGCCAAGGATACACAGAGAAACCCTGTCTCGAAAAACTAAAAAAAAAAAAACAAGCAGAAAAGGAAACCATTGACTTGGAGATTTCCTTGACAGCTCTCTGAGGCTGGTGTGTTGAAGGGTGTCAGTAATGTCATCATGCCAGAGGCAAAGGCAGGAGACTCGAGTTCAAGGTCAGCTCTTAGCTATATGCTCTATGCAGCTTTCACCCTTTAGTACAGTTCCTCATGTTGTGGTGACCCCCAACCATAAAGTTATTTTCATTGCTACTTCATAACTGTGATTTTGCTACTGTTTTGTAGATATCTGATACATATGTTAACCCCTAAGGGGTTGCGTGTGGCCCACAGGTTGAGAACCGATGCTACACAGCATGAGACCCTGTCTCAAAACTGAACAAGAACAAGTAGAGGGACTGCATCCCTGGAAGGAGAGGACCTTCCTGACAGTGACCTTGGGGTCCTGACCCCCGGGGAGGGATCTGAAGTGAGGCAGTGAGGGGAAGTAGCTGCTGGTTCATCTTACTCTATCCTCCCCCCCACCGCTCTACAGGAGAGAACTATAAGGTCAGAGAAGCTTGCTGGGAGGAGGCTCTGCTTTTGCCTGCCGGTTTCTAGGGTGCTTGGTGGTCACAGAAATCCACTTCAAATGGAAAAGAAGAGAATAACTGGCCGCTGCCCTTGTTACAGGAGTGGGAAAGGGACTAGCCCAGGCTAAAGACCAGGACAGGCCATCACCTCCTGAGAAGGAAGTCAGGCAGGATCCTGGACCTCCTCTGGAGATTTAGGAAGAGCTTAGGTGGTCAGGTGACATACGTAGATGGAGGGGAGCCACAGCAGGCCAGTCTTCAAGATTGAGATTTGTGTCACATGTGAGGTCCTTGTCTTTTTCTCGTGAGGATTTCTACTTAACTGCTTCTTTTTGTTGTTTTTGTTTTGTTTTTTCAAGACAGGGTTTCTCTTCGTAGCCCTGGCTGTCCTGGCCTCGAACTCAGAGATCCACATGCCTCTGCCCCATGAGTGCTGGGGATTAAAGGCGTACAGCACCAAGCCCGGCTTTTAACTGCTTCTTAAAAGCTGTGCTACCTTGTTAGTCCACCACATATGGTCTGGCTTTTCACTTAGTTACTGAGTCTTTAAGTCATTTAACTTTCTCTGCCTCCTCGTCCCCTGGTGCGGGGGAAAGAATCCAGGTAGGTACTCCTGCATGCTAGCATTCTTTTCCCATCAAGCCACAAGAAAGCCCGTAGTTCCTTAAAACTTTTTTGTTTTGCATTTATTTAGTGTGTGTGTATGCAAGTGGGTGCATGTGGCAGTCAGAAGATAATCTGCAGGGTTCTGGGAACTGTACTCAAATTGTCAGGCTCAGCAGCAAGGGCCCTTATGTGCCAAACCATCTTGTCTGGCCCTTACTTTATCTATCTTTTTTTTTTTTTTGAGAGAGAGGATTTCATCTATATAATTCTGGGTAGCCTGAAACTTACTATCTAGACCAAACTGGCCTCTTAACACACAGAGATCCATCTGCCTCTGCTCCTCCCAAGTGTTGGGATTAAAGGTATGAGCCACAAAGCCAGCACCCCTACCCCACCCTCACTTAATTTTTTTGTTTGTTTTTGTTTTGTTTTTCGAGACAGGGTTTCTCTGTGTAGCCCTGGCTGTCCTGGACTCACTTTGTAGACCAGGCTGGCCTCGAACTTGCAAAGATCCTCCTGCCTCTGCCTTCCAAGAGCTGGGATTAAAGGCATGTGCCACCACCGCCCGGCTCCCACTTAATTTTTGAGTGACTACCTTGCTTCAGCCTGGGGAACCCCTTTATTGGGCTACCCCAAGAGTTTGGGCAGCAGTTCCTTGTGTTGCTGGAAGTTGGGGTGACTCTAGACACTTTTTGTAAATTTGCCAAACCCTTTGAACCTCAAGTTTCTCTTCTATGGAAACAGCAGGCTATGGTGAGTCAAAGATATTACAGCTCTTAAAGCCTTTTGTAGAGTAGCCTGTGCTCATAGGAGAATAATGTCAACATCATGTGTGTCGGCTTCGCCTCTGATGCTGAGTATTGGTCTGTAACCTCCAGGTTGTTCATCTGTTTAAAAAGCTCCCAGCACTAGGGAGGCAGAGGCAGGCCGATCTCTCTGAACTCAGCTGGCCAGGCCTATACAGTAAGACCCTGTCTCCAGAAGGAAGAGAGTTGTGTTAAGAGGTGTTAGTGGGTAAAGGCACTCGCTTCCAAGGCTGGTGACCCACAAGGTACAAGGAGAGGATCAACTCTTGCACACTGTCCTCTGACCTACATGTGCTACACACACACACACACACACACACACACACACACACACACACGTAATTAAAACACTAAAAGGCCTGTGTGTGGTGAGCCTAGAGGTCCTTCACTTCCTTAGCATTCTGCCGTCTAAGGTTTTTGTGTTTTTGAAAGTGTGTGTACATGTGCCCAGTAGCCCACAATTTAGGCAACATTTGGAGCTTATTTAATCTGCTGGTTTAGCAGGCAAGGAGTATTACTAAAAGCTGTATCTGGAAAGACTTCTTAGAGTCAGCTAGGCCTTGGTCTGCTTAGACTTTGTAAAAGGATTTTCTTTCTATGCAGACAGTTTGCCTCAAAGGCATATTTCATTGAGCTTGTATTACTACATGTTAACTTGAAAGTATTGCAGGGGTGTGGTCAGACCTGGGTGGGGGTGCTGCAGTGTTTTTTCTTGATGCCCTCCAGCTCCCAGACACAGTTTAAACTGTAGTGGAGTGGTGTGCATTTAATTTAGGAATAAAACCGTTTTCCTGGTCAAGGTGTAGCTCTGTGGCAGAGTGTTCACCTAGCATGTAGAAGGCTCTGGGTTCTATCCTCAGCATTGAAGGGGACTTAGGGGATGTTGAGCTGGGTCAGAGGGCAAAAGTACCTGCTGCTGCCAAGCACAGTAACCAGTGTTTGGTCCCTGGCACACACATGGTGGAAGCAGAGAACTGGTGCCAACAAGTTGTCCTGTGAGGCTGTGGGAAATACCACTACCCCTCCCCAGGAAGGCCTTCTTCTCTGTTCATGAGAGCCTGACCTTATAACCCCTGCGGACATTCCACAGAACTTGTTCCCCAGAACTACCTAACCAAAGACAATGGTCTCACCCTAGCGAGTAAAGGTTAAGTTTACATAGCTGACTGAAATGTTCCCCCATCACCTGATTGCGGTTATCACCTAGCTAGCTAAAAGTTAGGTTTACATAACCAACTGTATTGTTCCCCCTGTGTACCCACCTGTTAGCGGTTTTTGTGCTTAAAAGCTGCCTGTAAATTGTTCGGAGTTCACTCCTTCCCGAAGGCAGTCGAACCCTGGCGCACTGGCTCAATAAAATCCTCTTGCTGTTTGCAACAACCCTTGGTCTCTGGTGGTCTTTGGGCGTCAGGACCTCGGTGGCTCCTTGGGGTCCAACAGTCCTTTGACCTCCTTGTCCCCAAACCCCTCTCCTGAGTGGAGAATGAGTATCTCCCTAATAAGTAAATAAATAAATGTTAAAAATATAATTAAGAGGATTTAGAGAGGTTTGGAGCAATGGCTCAGTGGTTAAGAGCTTTGGCTGCTCTTCCCCAGGACCTGGGTTCAACTCCTAGCACCCACATGGCAGTTCTAGGGAACTGATGCCCTCTTCTGGCCTCTGTGGGCACAGCATGCATGTGGTACAAACACCCATACACACAGAATAAGTAAGTAAATAAATAAGGATTTAGAGAAACAATTTTATGTATTTTGAGACAGGGTCTCACTGTGAAGCTCTGACTGTCTAGAACACTGTGTAGACAGACTGGGCTTGAACTCAAAGAGATCCACTTGCCTCTGCCTCCTAAGTGTTGGGATTAAAGGCGTGCGCCACCACGCCTAACTCTTTATTTGTTATTTAAAGTATGTATATGTGTGTGTGCTGATAGTGTGGATTTGTGTATGTGAGGGCAATGGTTTCCTCACAGCTGGAGTTACAGACAGACAGCTGGATGTGGGTACTGCCAGGCTACCAATCCCTGTGACATTCCACTTCTGGATCTGTCGACACTTGGGACCAGTGCCTCCAACATGGCTATAGACAGCAGCAAGTAAAATGGGCTCCTGAGTTAGGGAAATTTAGTATTGGAGTTTTCTTTTCTCTTTTTTGGGGGTGAGTGGGTGTTGTTTTTGAGTCGGTGTCTAATATAGTCCAGGCTAGCCTTGAACTTGCTATGTAGCTGAGGATGCCCTTAAACTCCGATCCTCCTGCCTGTTTACCTTCCCAATGCTGATATTGTAGTCTGTGCTACAACTCCTAATTGTTGTTGTTCTTATTTATTTATCCCTCCTAGACAGGGTTTCTCGGTGTAGCCCTGGCTATCCTGGAACTCTGTAGACTAGGGTGACCTTGAACTCACAGAGACCCACCTGCCTCTGCCTCCCGAGTGCTAGAATTAAAGGGTGTGCCACCACGCCCAGCCATTACAGTTTTGGACTACCATGTGGGTACTGGAAATTGAACTTGGGTCCCCTTAACTAACACTGAGCCATCTCTCCAGCCCATTCTTTCTTATTTACTTCTTTATTATTTTTTTTTCTTTTTTTTTTTGGTGGTGCTATTTATAGAAGCCAGGCCCTTGCACATCACAAAGCATTTGCTGTACCATTAACACACACCTCCACCCACACCCTCATCCCCCTCCCAACCCCCAGACACTTTCATTTTGTTTCCTAATGGCTTATTGTGTAGCAATTAATCCTTCGTTGCCTTTGGCTTGTAGTCTGGATTGCAGTGTGCAGTAAGAGTCCAGGCCCCTGCCTTGAGTATTGGGATTAAAAGTGTGCTCAACCAAACCCAGGTTACTAATTTGTTTTTAATTATCCTCCCCCCTCCTTTATCTTACACCACATTTCATGGTATTACCCAAGGACTGTCCTGATCCAAAGAGGATGTACATAGGCGGTAGAGGGGTGGAAAGCCACCTAATGTCAGTAGTGGTGACAGATTCTCCCCCCTGGACCTAGTGACTTTTGTATTGTAAGGACACTGCTGACCCATGTGTCTTCAAAGGCCTTGGGAAAGGGTGATATGGTTGTTTTGCTTGCTTGCTTGTTTGTTTTGAAACCAGAACATTTATTTTATGACTGATTGAAATCCTCAAGATGAACGGGAGGCTGCAGCAGCTGCCCTCTTGGGCGCTGTTCCTTCACAGAATCTGTGACTGACTGAACCTTCCATAGACAAATCTGGGTTCCTCATCCACCCAGTCCCGGCAGCATTTTGTCTCCTAGCCGTGGCACTGCAGTTTTTCTTTGTCTTGTACTTGGCGGGCAGTCACATTTGCCACAGGTCGACTGCTGATGGTGGCAGGCTTTAGAGCCACAGTGGCGGTACCGAGGTGTGTCTTATTGTGATGCCTTCCAACGGGTGATGTTCCTTTTGTCATCTTGCTTCTGTTGCAGAGGCCAAAGAGACCAGAAGAGAAGTGAGTGGTATGTTTTTACCAAAAGTTTAGAAATTTTCATTGTGACTATTTCAGACCATTATCTTGTTCTGTGATTTCTCTCCCCATGTTCCTCTCTGCCTGGTGGCTTTCAGACCTGGTCATTTTTGCTGATCTAGCCAAAGGTTGAGTTAGAAACACATTTAGTTTGGGTTTATTATGGAGTCTGCAGTTACTTTCATAGGCAATTCAAAAACAAATAACTGTCCTACCATGTGATAAGCTGTTCTGGTGGAGTTTCAGGAGTAGGGGTGTTGCCACTCTGTGAAAGTGTCCTGTAAGTCCACACCACAGGACTATAAACAAAGGGTCCCCAGGGCTAGCATTGCAGGTGAGCACCAGCACACCCACTTGGGGACTTAGTTCCTTTCTTTTTTTATTTTAAGACTTACTATATTTTATTTTACACATATGGTTGCTTAACCTGCATGTATGTCTGCACAGTGTGCTTGCAGTGCCCATGGAGACCAGAAGAGGGAGTCAGCTCTCCTGGAACAGGAGTTACAGACAGATGTGAGCAGCCATGTAGGTGCTGGGAATCGAACCTGGTCCTGTGGAAGAACAGCCAGTGCTCTTAACTGCTGAGTCATCCCTCCAGCCCTAGGGCTGAAGTTCTTTTTTTTTTTTTTTTTTTTGGTTTTTCGAGACAGGGTTTCTCTGTATAACAGCTCTGGCTGTCCTAGACTCACTTTGTAGACCAGGCTGGCCTCGAACTCACAGAGATCCGCCTACCTCTGCCTCCCAAGTGCTGGGATTAAAGGCGTGCGCCACCAACGCCCGGCTGAGGGCTGAAGTTCTTACACTGTAATTACTAAAAAGCAAAAGTGTTTTCTGCTAGGATCATAGTTATACAACACATGCAACTGCAGACGATAGATAGAAGGTAGAATTATCTTCATTTTCTCCTTATAACATGATATTATAAAACCATCATTATAAGAAATCTGTTTAAAAGTGTGTCCAGTTGGGATTGGTGTGGTGGTGCACCCCTTTAATCCCAGCACATGGGAGGCAGAGGCAGGAGGATCTCTGTGAGTAACCAGCCCGGTCTACAATCTACAGAGAGCCCAGGACAGCCAGGGCACTGTTACACAGAGAAATCCTGTCTTGAAAAACAAAACAATAAGTGTGCAGTTTGTGTGTGTGTGTGTTCCACATTACTCAGGAGGTTAAGGTAGGAGTGCAGGAGCCCAGGGCAACCTAGTGAAGCTTCATCCTTGGAGTAGCATGTGCCCAGCTGTGAGACCTTCGGCTTGTTCTCTAGCACAGCCAGCAAAGACAGGAAGGGGACAGGGCAGACAGAATGAGAATTTGAAAATATATGTCCAACTAAGGAAGAAAAAGATGTGTAGAGGTGTTTTAATAGGACTCTGAGCTGGATGTGGTGGTGTACACCTGCAATCCCAGCTCTTGGAGGTGGACACAGGAGGGTGGAACTGTGGAGGCCAGCAGAGCTATGAGAGACCGTGTCTTAAGAATCAGATGATAATACTTGTTGTTGGCATTTTGTAGTAGGTGTCTGTCAGCCTGTTTCGTTTGCTTTTTAGATGGTCCCTTGCCTGTAACCCTGGCTGACATCCAACTCAGGAGTCTCATGCTTCAACCCCCTGGATAGAAGGCATGTCTAGTACTGGCTTTAAAATCTACATTTTTTTTTTTTTTTTTTTACTTTGAGTAGTCAAATTTATACTAGATTCCCTATGTTTAGTTCAATTTTAATTTTGGGGCTGAGGATGCCTGGCATATTTGAGACAATGTGCTCAGTTGCCAGCATCAAAAAAAAAAAAAAAAAAAAAAAACCAGAAACCCAGGCAAGATAGTGAAAGCCTTGGAATGCCAGAGGATCAGAAGTTCAAGGCCATCCTCCTCTACACAGCAAGATAGATCAAAGGCAGTCTGGCTACACAAAGCCCTGTTTCAAAAGAACTGCAGAAAAACACCCAAATTTAGTTCAAGGCCAGCCTGGTGTACAGAGAAACCCTGTCTCAAAAAAACAAAAAAACAAAAAACAAAAAAAAACCCAAATTTAATTTTTCTTCAAACAGGATTTCCCTTTGTAGACCAGGCTAGTGTAAAGTTGTGTCACCTCTGAGTGCTGGGATTACACAGATGTGGCACAAGTTCTACTCTTGTATTTATTTATTCTAAGATTATTTTACAAGCTGGGCAGTGTCAGCACACGCCTTTAATCCCAGCAGAGGAAGCAGAGGCAGGGGGATCTGTGAGTTTGAGGTCAGCCTTGTCTACAGAGTGAGTTCCCAGGACAGCCAGGGCTACACAGAGAAACCCTGTTTCAAAAAAAAAATTGTTTTACTTATTATTTGTTGTTTTACTTATTTTTTTCAGCCCGAGTATGGACCTGCCTGACCTGGAACTTTTCTGCATAGGCCAGAACTGGCCTTGAACTTGAAGCATTCCTCCTGCCTCTGCTTCCCAAGTACTGGGATTACAAACATGAGCTACCTACCATAACTATTCCCAGGTAGCCTTGCTAGCCTCGAACTCATTGTGTAGTTGGCAATGACCTTGAATTTCTGTGTGCTGCCATGCCTGGTTTTATTTATGAGGTACTGGAGATTGAGCGCAGGGCCTTGTAGATTCCTGACCAACTCCGCTACAACCCCAGCTCTAGCTGTTTCGAATTTTGAGATGGAGTCTTACTAACTTGCTCTGGCTGGCCTGGTACTCAGTCTTCAGCCCAGGCAGTTTTCCTGCTTTTTTCTTTCTGACTGTTCTATTATTGAAAGTGTTTGTTTTGTGAAACAGGGTCTTGCTTATTATGTAGCCTGACTGGCCTGGAACTCATAGAAACCCACCTGCTTCTACCACCAAAGTGTTGGTATTAAATGCATGTGCCACCAGACCTGGCAGGTGCATATAGTTTCTAGACTTCTATTTCTTCTTGATATATTGACCCTTTCATCATGAATGTCTCTAAATGGTGGGAAAATATGATAGTTAAACAGATTGGGCATTCGAGAGACAGCAGCTCAGTGGTGAAAGACACTGTCCACCTAGCCTGACAGCTTGACCCTGGGACCCACTGGCGGAAGGAAAGAACTGACTTTCCAAATTCTTCTCTGACCTCCACAGGTGCCTCAGGACCCTGACGCACATGCACACACACAGAGCAAAAATAAATTGTAAAAATGGTGTAAGCAGAGACTGGCTTTCAGGCCCAAGCTCCTTCTCCACTCCAAGGGCTCAGCCTCTGCCGTGGGTTGTCAGCTCTTTCTCCAACCCCTTCACCCTCAGCCCTCACTCCGCCCCTGACAGGTCCTGACATTTAGTTCTGTGCTGTGGGCTAACCTCTCCTTTCAGGAGACCCGTTCCCCCATCATTTTGGGCTTTGGGACCGCTTGCTCCCAGTCTTCCCTTAGACTCCATCCTTACCACATTTTGATAAACCTGGCCTCAGGAAAGTGAAGGAAACTTGTGTTCTGCAGGAACCTGGTGGCTTCTTCTTTCTCTACCTTCTCCATCCTGGCCTGGGCTTCCTGGTGCCCTACCTCTGGGAGGCCTGTTTTGATCTGAAGGTACTTGGCCTGCCATCACCAGCTCTTGACTCTGGCCCTTCTCCCTTGTCCAGCTCCCACATCCCCCCTGGTCCTGCCTCACTGAACAGACACAAATTGCACTCTGCCCCCTGCAGAGCCATTTACTGTTCTTGTGATTGTTCCTTTGGGCCCTTGAGGTTCAGGCTCTAGTGTCCTCCTTGGCTAAACTCTTAGTAATTTAATGGGGGCTCAGGCAGTAACTCAAGGCAGGGGGTGGTGGTAACAGGGCTGGAAAGCTCCCTGTGGCTATCAATGTGGAGTTTTTTTTGGTTTTCATGTTTGTGTTTTTATTGGTTTTCAAAAGGCCAGTTTGAACTTTGTATGCTCAAACCATCTTCCTCCTCAGTCCCCATGCAGGAGTTTCTTTGCCCATCCGCTGTGGTTGGGTGGCATAACAGCGTTTCTTGACCATCTGGATTATTTGTGGGAGCAGACTATTTGAAGTCAGGATGTGCAGGAAGAAAGTAAGAAGCACCTGGGTGCTGAGTTTTCCAACAGGCTCAGGGATGGTTCAGCCAGTTAGTGGTGGAGCCTGTTCCTCAAGTCCTTGGCCCAGGCTTTACCTAAACTCTGGTGGACCCTGAGGATTTATATCTTAGGTCCTTCCTTTCCTACCCAGTCCAGTTTCCCATCCAGGAAATGGGAATAGCAATGCGGTTTCCTCCCAAGGCTGTCCTGACACATAGCCCATGGTTCCAACCGCAGTACTTGGGGGAAGTACTGGGCTAGGGATGAGGTTCAGTTGGTAGAGTGCTTGTCTGGTACAAGTGAAGTCCTAGGATTGAGTCCGAAAAGCAAATAAACAAGGTGTAGTGTGTAACTGAACTTTTAAATTATTATTTATCACTTATTTATTACTAAATTCACTTATAACAAACACCAACAATTTCTTAACTATTTTTTTTTTTTGGTTTTTCGAGACAGGGTTTCTCTGTATAACAGCTCTGGCTGTCCTGGAATCGCTTTGTAGACCAGGCTGGCCTCGAACTCACAGAAATCCGCCTACCTCTGCCTCCCAAGTGCTGGGATTAAACTCTTTTTTTTTTTTTTTTTTTTTTTTTGGTTTTTTCGAGACAGGGTTTCTCTGTGTATCTTTGACTGTCCTGGACTCACTTTGTAGACCAGGCTGGCCTCGAACTCACAGTGATCCGCCTGCCTCTGCCTCCCAAGTGCTGGGATTAAAGGCGTGCGCCACAACCCCTTTAATCTATCCACTAAACCTATTGATAATTATTTTTCTAACCTTTTAGAATGATACAGTCTCTGGGGCAGGTCCTCATTCGTCAGGAACACAGTCTTTGTTGTAGATTCTTTAACGCACTTAGCAGTCCTTTTTCTGGATCTCTCAGATGCAGGTTCGTCAGGGTAAGTTGGTTATTGCAGTCTCACCTTAAATAAGGCTTCATGCTTTCTTCTCTGTGGGAGACCCCAGCCGTCTGCAGGCCAACTTACTTCTTTTGAATCAGGAACTCAGCTGCTCTGCCTCAGTCCTTAAAGCCAGGCACAATTTCTTTAGGCCACTGTTCGGACAGATCAAATCCCTCTAGGCAAAAACTGAGCCACAGGGTTTAGTCCTTGGCCTTTTGGTGTCTTGCTCAGGCTTTCTTTGCTCACCAGCTTCTTTCTGCTTCAGGGAAATCTGGCCATCAAATGATGGCCAGCACTTTTTTCAGCAGGACTCTTGGAGCTATCTAGTAGCATCAGGGGCCTCTTCTTCTGGGCTCCATGCACTGTCCTTAAATAGGAGGAACTCTGTTTCAGCTTAATTTGGGCTCCGCCCACTTAGCAGCTGGAAACAATGTCAGGCCAGATACTTTGTTTCTTCAAGTCCATTAAGTCTTTCCTGTTTTCCTGACTTCAACCTTGTTTTTCGGTCTATTGAGTGTTTCCTGTTTTTCCTGACTTCAACCTTGTTTTTCAGTCTATTAAGTCTCCTGTTTGTTTCCTGTTTTTAGTCCACATGCTGATAATGCTCTTCATGCCCCGAATTAAGAGACAGTTTCAGGCCGGGCGGTGGTGGCGCACGCATTTAATCCCAGCACTTGGGAGGCAGAGGCAGGCAGATCTTTGTGAGTTCGAGGCCAGCCTGGTCTACAAAGCGAGTCCAGGACAGCCAGAGATATTCAGAGAAACCCTGTCTCGAAAAACCAAAAAAAAAAAAAAAAAAAAAAGAGACAGTATCAGAAACCCCTATATATTTTCTAAATCTAATTTATCTAACCCCCTACATATCCCCCTTCTAGTAAAATAAAAAATAAATCTACGGGGCTGGAGAGATGGCTCAGCGGTTAAGAGCACTGGCTGCTCTTCCAGAGGTCATGAGTTCAATTCCCAGCAACCACATGGTGGCTCACAACCATCCATAATGAAATCTGGTGCCCTCTTCTGGCCTGCAGATATACCTGTAGACAGAACACTGTATACATAATAAATAAATCTTTAAAAAAAAAAACAAAATAAATCTACATAATATCTACATATACAATGTAAATAAATTGTCTATGTACAATACATAAACTAACTTTAAATTTTTATCAATATACATTAAAGTAAGTGTTAAAATAACCTTAAACATCTCACAATACATAGTTGTATTTACATCTTTTGACAAAAGACATTAAAGCAAACAAAACATTTTAAATTCTTATCAATAAACTTACTTTCTATTACATACAAAACATTTTTTAAACTTGCATCAATAAACAGAATCTTAAATTTCTACCAATATAACAAAATAATCTTAAGCTTTTAATAATAAAAGAGACAAAAAATAGAATGAGGGAAAAAAGAAAATCCTCAAATCCAATTCACAACACATAACATATATCCATTCATCCCAGACGACAACAAACAATCACAACACATAACATAACACACACAAAAAACTTCCAACCCATCTTTTGGGAATGGAGTGTAAATATTTTCGGGTACCATTCAAAAATTGAGATATTGGCCAATTCTCGGGAAAGTTACCTATGGCTTTTATTGTCCAGTCTCTGTAAGATCGATCATTTTTTGGACTAGCGCTTTTAAAAATGATTTGCATGCAAAGTTTTTAAGAAAACAGTGATTGAAGCAGTATGTTAGGTTGAATCTTCTGGCCCATTTGTCTTGTTGTTATTGTCATTCAGTCCTTGGCTCTGAAAATAAATTATTGCTCTAAATTTGAGCAAAAGGAAGGCATAGAACAACTTTGTAAGTCCATTTTAAGGCATAAACTCTGTCCATCCTGGATAAAAGATTGGAATATCATTAACACCATAAACTTAATAAAATATTCTTACCATGCGAAGACATTCATATTTCAGCTAATGGGAGGTTCTCCCTGGTCAGATCTAATCTTTATAAGTTTTGTTGGTAACCACATTTTTTCATTCCCTGTAGACACATAGGCATAACCACGTCCCCATCTTAAAACCATTGCAGGTTTCCACTCTAAAGTTAACATATCCTTATAATATATTGGTTGATTTAATTCCTCAGTTTTTTGTATAACCCAATGTCTCTCAGCTGCAGTGGTACCCTTTTCACCAACATTTAGGAAATTCAAAGTTAGCAATGCATTGTGTAATCTATCCCTGGGTTTCTTTAATTCCCCCTTTTGTTTAAAAAGCATCTCTTTTAAGGTACGATTAGCTCTTTCTACAATGGCTTGTCCTGTAGGATTGTGTGGTATACCAGTAACATGTTTTATATTATAATATGCAAAGAATTGCTTCATCTTATTAGATACATATGCAGGAGCATTATCAGTCTTAATTTGTGCAGGTACACCCATAAATGCCATTATTTCTAACAAATGTGCAATAACACAATCAGCTTTTTCAGAACTTAAAGCAGTTGCCCATTGAAACCCTGAGTATGTATCAATGGTATGATGTACGTACCTTTGTTTTCCAAAATCTGCAAAGTGAAAAATATCCATTTGCCAAATTTCATTCTTTTTAGTACCTCTAGGGTTACTACCAGCAGGTAATGGAATTTGGTTATACAGAGAACACATAGGACATTTTTTAATTATTTCCCTGGCTTGTTGCCAGGTAATAGAGAATTTTTTCTTTAAACCTGAACTGTTAACATGTTTCTGATGAAATTTTGAGGCTTCAACACATTTTCTATGAGTAACTGGTCAATTTCCTCATTTCCTTGTGCCAGTGGACCTGGCAAACCTGTATGGGATCGAATATGGGTTATATATAATGGATTATTTCTACCTCTGATGACCTGTTGCAATTGTATAAATAAAGAAGTTAATTCTGTGTTATCGGGAATAAATTCAGCAGTTTCTATGTGCAACACAACTCTTTCTGCATATAGAGAATCTGTGATTATGTTAAGAGACTCTGTTAAATCTAATAACACCATAAGGATTGCATACAATTCTGCTTTTTGAACTGAGGTATATGGACTTTTGATTACCTTGCTGATTTTGTCTGTCTTATAACCTGCCATTCCCATCTTGTTAGCATCAGTATAGAAGGTTGGTGAATCAGGAATTGGTGTTCCCTTTACAATACGAGGAAGAATCCAATTAGTTCTTTTTATAAATTGTATACGTTTGCTTTTGGGAAATTTGTTATTAATTTCTCCCAAATAATTACTGCAAGCTCTTTGCCAATCTTCATTGATTATCCACAATGACATAATCTCAGCATTAGTAAGAGGCACTACTATTTCAGCCAGGTCCATTCCTGATAATTGACGTAGTCTTATTCTACCTTTTACAATTAATTCAGATATCTTTTCTATGTATGTCCTTAATTTTTTACTTTGTTTATGTGGTAAGAAAATCCATTCCATAATACTATCTTCCCATTGCATAATAAGCCCTGTAGGAGAATGAGTTGATGGTAAAATGACCAAAATACAATCAAGTTGGGGATCAATTCGATCTATGTATGCATCTTGCAATCTTTGTTCTACCAACATTAATTCCTTTTCTGCCTTAGCAGTTAAACATCTTGGACTGTTTATATTTGAATCCCCTTGTAATGTTTGAAACAAATTACTTAACTCATGAGTACTTAAACCAAGGGTGGGCCTTAGCCAATTTATATCTCCCATTAATTTTTGAAAATCATTAAGAGTTTTCAATTGGTCTCTACGGATTTGTACCTTTTGCGATCTTATTCTCTGTTGACTTATTTTATAACCCAAATAGTTGATTGAATCTCCTCTTTGTATTTTTTCAGGAACAATTTTTAACCCCCATAGTGGTAGAATTCTTTGCATTTCTTTAAATAAGTTCTCTAAAACAACTACATTAGAATCAGCCAACAAAATATCATCCATATAATGATAGATAATAGATCGAGGAAACTGCTTACGCATTATTTCTAATGGTTTTTGTACAAAATATTGACACAGAGTTGGACTATTCAACATTCCCTGTGGAAGTACATTCCAACGATACCTCTTGATTGGCCTACTGTTATTAAGAGTAGGTACAGAGAAGGCAAACCTTTCCCTATCATTCTTATGCAATGGAATTGACAAAAAGCAGTCTTTTAAATCAATTACTATTAAAGGCCATGACTTTGGTAACAGAGAAGGTAAAGGCATACCAGGCTGCAAAGGACCCATAGGTTGAATTACTCTATTCACAGCTCTTAAATCTGTTACCATTCTCCATTTACCCGATTTCTTTTTTACCACAAACACAGGAGAATTCCATGGGCTGGTAGACTCTTCTATATGACGAGCCTCCAATTTTTCCTTTGTTATGGGCCACTGCTCTTGCCACACTGGTTTATTTGATAGCCATTTCAAGGGTAGGGCTGTTGGAATTTCAGCAATGGCCCCTAGTATAAATTTGGAAACTCGATACCTGGGGAGTCCTGTGTTTGGACACTAGATATTGCTTGCAATTGTTGTTGAGTATGCATATCAATACCTTCCTCAAAAGCATCCATCATTTCATCATTTGTTATTTCTGGCATAGCAGGAATGTTAATTTGAGTACCCCGTTGATGTAAGAGATCTCTTCCCCATAAATTTATGGGTACATCAGCCACATAAGGTCTCAACTTCCCTGTTTGCCCTTCTGGTCCCACACAGTTAAGCCATCGTACACTTTGTTTTACATGTGATAATTTACCAATTCCTATAAAATGTGTAGGAACCCTTTGAAGTGGCCAGTTTGAATTCCAAGACTC
>CAJQZJ010027388.1:0-27407 GCA_907164525.1 Lophiomys imhausi | reverse complement strand
CCTAACTCTGCCAAGACAGGGTAGGTAAGTCCTTCATAATCCCTGCTCTACAACAAATGTCTGTCATAGAAACAGGACCCAAAGGCTGAAGACTGATGCTGGAATGTATGGAGAGAAAATGGGAACTGTCCAGGCAGTCATTGGTATGTTCTTTCTTAGTTTTGGAAGCTGCAGGCCCTGCACTTCCTATATAAGCAAATATATTTATCCCTCTCAGGTCTCTGAGGTGGTTGAAGAATAGACAGCTAGAGTCTCATAGTTAAATTTTGAATTGTTTAGGAATCAAGAGGGTGCTATAGATCTAAGAAGATACTCTTAAAAGTGTGTTGCAAGATAGTATGAATGTTGAGTCACATATAGACCTTTAAACTCATGGAGTTGGTTAGATAGTAGAATGTTAAAGTCAGGGGCCAAATATGTATAAACTGGACATTGGGAAGGTATACTGGGCCATTTAACTCTCATAAATGTGGCATATTTATATCTATTGTTTTGTATAATACTTACTGTTATAAGAGAAGGAACCATCTGTTGGACTGAAAGGGGAAACTTCTGGGGGGAAGAGGGTGGAAGGGTGGGATAGGAAGGGGGAATAGGGAGGGGTTTGTTACTGAGATGTAACTTGAAGAAAAAAAATAAAGTATTTTAAAAAAAAAAGTTCTATGTCGGGGCTGGAGAGATGGCTCAGAGGTTAAGAGTACTGGTTTCTCTTCCAGAGGTCCTGAGTTCAATTCCCAGTAACCACATGGTGGCTCACAACCATCCACAATGTGATCTGATGTCCTCTTCTGGCTGGCAGGTGTACATGCAGACAGAATACTGTATACATAATAAATAAAAACAATTTAAAAAAAAAGAAAGAAAATAAAGCTCACCTCCACCCAAAAATCAATGAGGAACTCAAAACAGAGTAAGATGTTTTCGGAATGTAAAAGCAATGAAGTATCCAAGTATGAAGTGCAACAGAGGTTAAGAAAAGGACTAATGTACTCAGGAAAGGGCTTCCTGGGGAGAGAAAGAACTGAGTTTAATCTTCAAGACAGAGCCAGTTTGGGTGTCTAGCTCAGTTTCTGATCAGACTCTCCAAGTCAAAGTCCTAAGACTTGCATAGAAAAAGACAACAGTCCTCATGAAAACAGGAGACAATGACCTAAGGCTCAGGACACGAATACAGTGCATTTCAAGTGCTGCCATGTTACATAATTACATATGGCATGGTTCAATTTCATAGAGATTATCCCACAACTGATTGTTTCTCCTTCGATCTACCCCAGTCTTCCTGTCTGCGGCTGCATCCCATTCGACAGTTTTCAATAAGGACCAGGTTTCTCTCAGACGCCACGGGACAAATGGTAAGTAGGCATGTCTTGGGTCATGGGGAAAGAGTGGGTGAGACATCTTTCCCTAAGATGCTGATTTGCCTTTGATGTCACTGCTGCCACAAAGTAGAAGTCCTCACTGATCCCACACATGTATTTGTAGTCTATGCCAAGATCCCAGAGTCTGCGTGATTGAAGTCTCAGGACGGGTTTCAAACAATGACGTTCAGAAATCATGGGACTACTAGGGTAGATCTCGAGGACTGGAGTTGATGGCTTTCAGATGTGGTGGGAGGATACCACCTAGAGCCACCTGCTGTAGAGGGAATAGGATGTCAATGAATCGGACACATGCGAACAGCCAGAGAAATAAAACTCCCAAGTGTCCTGATTGTTACTAATTATCTACAAAACCATGACAATCTCACAGTCACCTTAAGCCTTGCCTTTCCAATTCAAGCCAGCCCTTTGCATACCTAGTCAGCAGAGTGCAGAAAAGAGCCAAGAGATGTCCAATAAGAGACCAGGGTTCTTCATCCAGAGCTCACATGAGGAACTGAACTTTAAAAACTGATAATGATGATGAGTTGAGTCTTGTCCAGTCTCTCTTTAATTAATTAACAGCTCCATACAGGGGCCTGATGTAGCAATTAGAGACCCTTGATGCAAATGAGGACAGATAGATAAGTCGTTTAAAATCAACACAGCAGATCCACGGTCTGAGGAGATGCCAAGGCTGAAGGAGAAATTCAACTTCCCAAGAGGGATTGGAGAGCCATGAGGCTGCATTGCCAGGAGTGTGGAGAATTAGGTTCTGTCCTGCCATCTGGGAGTCGAAGACTCTCTGCCAGCCTGCAAGCCACAGAGGAATCAGTGTTTCACACAGCAGCTATGGAGGAAGGGCTAAGGATTTACAGAGAAAACTGAAAAACACCAGCACAGAGTCTTGGAAGAATCACTTTCTTCTTGTAGGACACATATTCCCCTTAGTGTCCTGGAAGCAGGGTGTTCTTCAGTTCCACAGGCACTCCCAAGAACTAATAATCCCAACCCCAACTAAAACCCCAACAAGTAACTTTCAGAAATAACTCACTAGAGGTTAGATATTGTAAAATATTTTTTAGATAACAGATGCCGGCTTAATCATAAATATTGTCTTGATTGTAGATTGGAATGACATAATATACTTATATTGATTATTAGGAAATCACACGGAAACAAAAGCCAACAGTTCTAAAGTCTCCAACCCAAAGGTTTATAATGTGAACCTCCCCTTGTCTGGGCTTGGTTCAGGTACCAACGCTTCTGGTTACCTGGAGAGACAAAAGAGAGGAAGGATAAAGAAGGAATGGTTGGCTTTTATGAGTTACAGAATCCTACTTCCTATTCAAGATTGACACATGTCTAATCTTTCAAATATGAAAAGTTCAAATGCCAAATGCATACATATCCCCTTCCCCAGACAAAAATACCAGGAGAAAAAAGATAACATTCTATTTTTCCTAGTGTGTTTTCTATCTTACAGTTGAAGTGTAGAGACAGTTACCTTCTTGAATACTAACATCTACTAAATAGGAAAACTATGATGCAAATTTTAGTTTTCTTTTTTTCCTCTTTTAAATATTGATATGTGCCGGGCGGTGGTGGCGCACGCCTTTAATCCCAGCACTTGGGAGGCAGAGGCAGGCGGATCTTTGCGAGTTCGAGGCCAGCCTGGTCTACAAAGCGAGTCCAGGACAGCCAGAGCTGTTAAAAAGAGAAACCCTGTCTTGAAAAACCAAAGAAAAAAAAATAAAAAAAATAAATATTGATATGTAAAGTTTCAAAAATAAAAATGTGCTACATACCCATAGCCCCAAGTATTTAGGAGGTGGAGGCAGGATAATTAGAAACTTCATGGCAAATTCAAAGCCAGCCTGGGCTACATGACATCTAATCTTAAAACAAAGAAAAGTTTAAATGTGAAAAAAACGTTTTTCAAATGAAAAGATGAAAAAAAACAGAGTCACCATTAGCTAGCTTCAGTGATTATCAATTTGTGACCAATCTTACTTCATCTACACTCCCACATACTAACACATACACACACCCTCTTAAAAAACAAATACCACACATCTAAGGCTCATACCTTTACATGTCTTAAGTGGTTGACACTGTAATTTACTTGTTTAAGAACCCCAAGCCTTTATCTCTTAGGGTTTCCCACACTCCAGATTTTGCTACCAACCTCCCCATGATGGCGCTTAACATGTTAATTGCTATAGCCAGGTCTTTCCAATTCAAAAAGCCCAGACTACAATACGAGGTTGCCATCCTCAGGGCTTGCTCTGAAGATGGAATGTTCTGTTGGGTAGCTGCTTTTCAGTTGTAAAATCAGAAGCAGATTTCATTTCTGTAACTTCCCGCGGTCCCCCCATTCCCCCTGTAGGTTGTACACAAGGAGAGTTTCCTCCTTTTCTTTTCATTATCTTTCCCTTTCAGGAGCACATAGAAGAAAAACAATATCCCCAGAAATGCCAGGATCCTCTTTTGTCACACCTGCAGCCCCTCTCACCTGTCCAGACACATGGGGAGCTGAAGCAGCGCTACTACAGCATCTGCCAGGACACTGCCCTGAGGCCCTCAGGCTTCCAAGAAGAAGGTGGAGGGATGAGCCCTATGGAGAGGACTAGGAACTCCTTGAGTCCCACCATGGCACCCAAGCTCAGCTTGGAGGTTCGAAAACTCAGCAATGGCAGATTATCCACATCCCTGAAGCTGGGGCCCCTGCAGCCTCGTGGAGTGCCACTCCGAGAGAGGAAGGCCACACAGATGGTGGCCATTGTACTTGGTATGAGCTTCTAGTTTGGGTTGTGGTCAGATGGTTAATTGAAGCGAGGCTGGATGCTGCGATGGGGGAATGTCATAACCATATTTAAAGAACATTGGAAATTCAGTTATAAAATCTCTATAATACAACCGAAAAGGTTTCTGTATGACTATAACCACTGATGGAAACTCAAAGGACCTTAGTGAAATTTATGAAGCCATTTAATTTGGGTCATCATAGTGAATTATGATGTATAAATCGAATGATAATGACTCAACAAAAGTGGCACACATTAGGTATTTAATCAGTATTTACTTACTTTAAAATATAGGTAAGAAAACAGGACAGTAAAACTCTACCTGCCATATGATGGGATGATACTTAGATCACTTTAAATACAGGGAAAAAAGGACAAAATTAATTCATTAAGATGTAAACGTTGTGGATGGTTCTCTTTCTATGTCCCTGTATTTATTTGTCAAGTCTTCTACTATGTATATGGCCAATTTTAAATTTTATAGTAGAAAATCTAAGTTCTAACATATAATTCATTAAGGTTTGATAAATCACAGATGTCGCAAACATTAATGAATGTGATTTCATCGTGGCCAGTGTCACTGACAGACTTCAACATTCTCACACTTCTAGTTCCTAGGACAGGGATTGAATTGATTCAGTCCTTAAGGGTTTTATCATCTTTATCAGATCTCCTTCCTTCATAGGAAGGTACTATATAAATATCTGAATTTAATGTAAAAGGAAAAAAAGATTGCCTAAGAAATTCCTAAAGGTCAAACTAGAAAGTTAATTTAGCAACAAAGGCCTGAAGTGAATGAAAGACTTAGGATAGTTTCCACTACCGAGACACAAGTGTGTCTAATCATACCTACTTTGAGGAGTTGTTGTAAAAATTAAATGGGTGATACCAATGAAAGAAGAGGCAAATCAATGAGGGAAAGCAAAGCTAAGCAAACAGAAAGTAAGCGGCATGTAAAACTCCAAGCGTAGTGCCCAGTAAAAAGAGAGAATGACTTATAAGTTGTTCTTTGTGTTATAAGGAAAGCGGTGAGCAAACGCCTTACCCAGCTTCTCTCTTTCTTTGCAACTCAGGGGCCTTCATCGTCTGCTGGCTGCCCTTCTTCTTGACTCATGTTCTTAATACCCACTGTCAGGCATGCCATGTGTCCCCAGAGCTTTACAGAGCCACAACATGGCTAGGCTATGTGAACAGTGCCCTCAACCCTGTGATCTACACCACCTTCAATGTGGAGTTCCGCAAAGCCTTCCTCAAGATCCTGTCTTGCTGAAGGAGGAGAAGAGATCACAGTCTCCTTACCCACTTCAAGATGCCAGGCAGTCTGGACCGCTGCCCAGCAGGGTCTGCTTGGAATGACTACAGTGTCCTCCGGCGCTCATGGAATGAAGATTTGTGAAGCAGGACAGACCTGGTTAGGAATAACCAACTGTTTACTCCATGATAGAATGGTCTACCTCCCCAGCTTACATCTAGCTTCTTTCTGCCAGTCTTCAATGCTAGGCAATAATTCAGAGAGCAGTTGATTTAAAAAAATATATATAGGACACACTCAGAGAATTGTCATTGGAGACATGATGCAGTGTTGTGAAAGAAAAATGAACAGGTCTCAGCAGTCTCGGCCTGCTGGGGGTCCTTGAAATCACAGTCAGGAAGCTTCTTGCAGAGCTTTCAGTTCCTCCTCTTTCAGACCTGTAATTAACTGTCAGTCAGCTAACCTCGAGCATCTATGGGGCTCGCTTCCTTTCACTCTGTCCTGAAATACGAAAGGCAAGGCCAATGTTTATACATTCCACCTTTCTGTGGAATGGAATCAGCTGCATTTGGTGAGGGAAATTGTCACCCCAGAGTAGACACTGCCCCACACGGGGACTTGGCCTTTATCTCCACTCTTACTGCCCTTACATGTTGGCTCTGGCTAACAGGGTTCTTTGCTTTATTCCATGATTTTCTCAGGGTGTCTTGGCTTCCAGAATTATTCAAGACAAGACAGTTAAGTGAAGAAGGTAAGTCAGTTCCCTCTGCAGTGTCATTGCTGAACTTTGTGGTTCAGAGAGGGCCTTCCATATGCTACTCATCATTAGAAAGATTTTCCTAGCCAGGAACTTCCATGTGCTTAACAGAGACCCAAAATTTTCAGACCTTGATACCTGCCAAGTGTTTGGAAAGTGTTCGTTGCCTCCCAGGTCTGAATAGATAACAAGGACAAAAGCAGCTGCTGTCCTCAAAGACTTCAGTCTCCCCTTGCCATTGTGTTTATCCATGTGGGTGTCAGTGACTTGTCTAGACTTTCAGAAAAATCTGAGAATTGAGGGTACTGGGGGCTGGCCTTCCAACCATCACATGCATAGTTCTTATAAAACCCTAGTCAGATCCTAAACATCACCATTCTAACAACTGTGTTCAGAACATAGCAAAATCTGGGCGTGGTGCCTCAAAAAAAAAGAAACCCACCAGAAGTAATTTGTAAATGCCATTCAAAATTACATTTAGAAGGAGCTGGAATACTCACATCAGTTACCTTCTCACCTACAGAAGCTACTTTTTTATTGATTGCAGCTAATTAATAGATAATTTCTGAAAAGCTGTCAGCCTGAACTTCAATAAATTTACCTTTAAGAGCATTAGTATATAGCATGACAGATAGTGGCTGCCATGCTGTTAAAACTTTAAAGAGCCCAAGAACTCCACATAGAACCCAAGGCCTCCCCCACCCCCATTTTTATTCCTCTGACCCAAATGAGTTAGTTATCTGATAGTCCCAAATTCTTTAATTCCAGCTCTTAAAAGTGTTATTATTATTATCTATAATAATTGGTATTGTAACACAGTGTGAAAACCCAAAACCTCTCTACTCACTGCCTCTTATACGCAGTGCCATATAGTATGATAGGTTTATGCTACAAGCAAAGCTGAATTCCGGACAGTTAAATCTGCAAAAGTAAAGGTTTATGATTCCTGGATTTCCCCATGCAAAACAAATAAAAACAGACGAGCCTGTGGGGTAAAATATTGTAGAAGTCTATAAAAACAATCAGGATTCTAAAGGCAGAAATATAAGCACCAGTATCAATACCTTTGTGAGGAAGAATGACAGCAAATAATTTTTATTTTAGTTGATTTTACTTCGTGTGTATGAGAGTTTTGCCTGCATGTATGTATGTGCACCACATGCATGCCTTGTGTCTGCACAGGTCAGAAGAGGTCCTTGGATCATCTAGAACTGGAGCTGCCATGTTGGAACTGGGAACTGAACCCAGGTTCTCTAAAAGAGGGGCAAGTGCTCTTAATCTCTGAGTGATCCCTCCAGCCCCTTTGTATCTTTTCTTGGTATCAAGTGACCCACCTTTATAATGACCTTGGGTGAGATAACATTATTTTATAGATGAAGATACTGAGATAGAGGGAAGTTAAACATTTGCCTGCAAGTCAAACACTGTTAGTAAGTGGCAGGGGATTTGAATGTACATGTATCTGATTCCCATGCTGGAACATGGCTTCCTGCCAAAGAGCCGAGCTGGGGAAAGGTGAGGAGAAAAAAAGAGTGGAGATCCTAGGATGAATCTAACCCTACCCCACCAACCACCTACTATGTCTGACTAACTTTCCTACATTTTAAAGTTATTTCTCAACTCTGACAGTATTTGTCCATGGAGCCTACTCAAAGCTGAATTTGTGCCTACTAAACACTATGAATCCTATTTTTTATAGACAACAGGCAGGTAAGCACAGTGCACATAACTCATCTCTCTAGTAGACTATAAGCTTCTAGTGGAGGGATGGAGCACGTACTCAAGTACCTAAACTTCCTGGAGTCCAGCCTAATATATTGGTGTCATTGTTCTGCCACATTCAAGTCTTAAGCAGTAGCATAGGAGAGCCACAGTCTCTAGAGAGTGATTGGTTCTCCCTTCTCCTTCACTTACATAAAAGAGAACTAAGGCTCAGAACTGTGGCCCCCAGTTGGCTAAAGACAGCCAGTTGTACTGAATCCTAGCTCATTGTTCATTCTACTTGGCCACATTCCCCCAAGGACTTGCAAAAACTTTTATCTCCATATAGATACAATGTAAAGTTACATTGTCATTTATACCATTAAACTGTAAAGCATCTATTGGCTCCACAGTGTCTGTCAGTCTGTACAATGTCTACTTCCCGAATGTTTTTCTGGCCCAGGAAGAACTTCCCAAACATGTCTCCAAAATCCCACTGTAGCCTTTGTCCTAAGACCCTTCATGTCACCTCTTCTACCTCTCCAGTTCCCACCATGAGCCAGCACATTCAACCTCAGGGCTCATTCATTCTCTCTTTCCCTCCCTCCCTCCCTCCTTCTCTCCCTCCCTCTCTCTTCTCGCTCTCTCCTTCCTTTCTTACTATTTATTCTTCTCTCATCCAATACACACCAACTGCAGCCTCCCTTCCCTCCACTCCTCCCAATCCCCCACCTCCTCTCTCCCCCAGATCCACCCCTCCTCCTCCAGAAAAGGCCTCCCAGGGCCATCAACATGGCCTAACAAGACACAATAAGACTAGGCACATACCTTCATATCAAGGTAGCTCAAGGAAACCCAATAGGAGAGGTCCCAAGAGCAGGCAAAAGAGTCAGAGACAGCCCCTGCTCCAACTGTTAGAGAAGTCCTACAAGAACACCAACTACACAACCATATCGTGTATGCAGAGAACCTAGTGCAGACCCATGCAGGCTCCGTGATTGCTGCTTCAGTCTTTGTGTGGGCTCATTTTCTCTTTCTTTCTTTCTTTCTTTCTTTCTTTCTTTCTTTCTTTCTTTCTTTCTTTCTTCCTTTCTTCCTTTCTTTCTTTCTTTCTTTCTTTCTTTCTTTCTTTCTTTCTTTCTTTCTCTTTCTCTTCCTTTCCTTCCTTCCTTCCTTTCTTCCTTCCCTCTTTCTTCCTTTTTTTTCAAAACAGAGTTTCTGTCTGTAACAGAGCTCTGGCTGTCCTAGACAGACCAGGCTAGCCTCAAATTCACAGAGATTTGCTTGCCTCTGCCTCTTGAGTTCTGGGATTAAAGGCATGCACCACCATGCCTGGCCTGGAACTCATTATTTTATTTTATTTCATTTTACTTTTTAAAGATTTATTTATTTATTTTATGTATATGAGTGCTCTATCTGCATGCATACCTGTAGCCAGAAGAGGGCATCAGATCACATTGTGGATGGTTGTGAGCCAACATGTGGTTACTGGGAATTGAACTCAGGACCTTTGGAAGAGCAGTCAGTGCTCTTAACCGCTGAGCTCTCTCTCCAGCCCCAGATAATCGTTTTGTTTTGTTTTGTCTTTTGAGAAGGGTTTCTCTGTGTATCTTTGGCTGTCCTGGACACACTTTGTAGACCAGGCTGGCTTTGAACTCACAGAGATCCATTTGCCTCAGCTTTTCAAGTGCTGAGATTAAAGGTGTGCACCACCACACCCAGCAATTACAGAGAGCTGTGAACTGCCACGTGGATGCTAGGTTTGGACCCAGGTCCTTTGGAAGACCAGCTAGTGCTGAGTCATCTCTCTAGCCCGTTCATTATTTTCATTGCCAACATGACCACAAATCTCAGAAGAGATGTTGGGTAGTGTGAATTAGGGCATAGTTCTTAGTTAGGGAAGACTCTTCCAGAACCGAAAGAAATATTATAATTTCCCACTATTTGAATAAACTGCAAATAGTACAGAAATCTTAATATATTCCAATCAACATTCGACTCACTCAAATAAGCAAACATTTCACTCTTCTAGAGCATCATCCTTTAATATTTCATTACCCATTCTCTAAAATTAAACATTTATTCAATAAATACTGGTTTATCACCTTCTTATGTGTCAGACGCTGTACCAGGTACCAAGAAGCAGTGTTCAGGAAGACATAGTCATCACTCCACACTCCTCAAGAGGTATATAGCTCAGTAAGGAGATAAATTATGTATGCAGTGCTTAACTGCCTATTGTCTATGTTTTAAATTTTTGGATTCTAGGTGTTTGGTGGCCCCAGATTCAGTTCTGAGATGGCTTCCTGGACAAGTATACTGTCAGAGTTGAGATGATTTTACAATCTAGAAAAGATATTTCAGCCAGAGTAGTCCCCCGAAACACAAAGATCAGAACAAGCGAAGATCATGGAAGCAGTTGACAAAAATTACATCTGACTATAGAAATGAAGTTGTAGGGATGGGATGGGCAAGGAAGGGGCTTTGTTTCTCAATATCTCATGTAGCGCCAGATCAGGCACCAGCTGAGCGGATGGTGCCACTTGTCACATAATACATCTATATCTTGGACTCCAGACTCCCATGTGTGCTACACACAGTGTGGAGTGTCCACCACTGATTTATGTGTCTATTCTCTCTGTGCTACCCTGGGTTTCAACAAATGCAGGCTTTAACCTGAATTCTCTCATCTTTACTGAAGAAGAAGGAATGTCTACTTGAATGGACTTGATACCAGAAAGGGTAACCATTAGACACCTTGGAGACTTTGGATCAGAAATCAAGTGAGGCCAGTCAAAGAGATTTGTTTTTGTGAATGCTTAGGTCAGAAACACACAGAGAGGTGGAAAGGTTAAGAGTGTCATTTGCAATAGTTATTTGCTGGAGATCCTGGCTCCCAGGTCTGTGATTCTTGTTTGGTATCTGCTGACAGTAGAAGACTGGAAAAGCTTAATTTGAATCAATACACAGGGAGCAGAGAAGAGATGGCAGGCAATTAACTTGATTCCTCCATTCTACCTAATTGTCTACTCATCAGCTGAGGAAGCAAGTGAGTTGCCATGACTACCTCCTGACACAAAGACTCAGCACAGGTGATGCCATTGTCAGCTCATCTCTGCGGTACATGGCTGGCAGGGGCAGGGGCAGAACCCCAGAGCCCAGGCCTAGCACAAGACCTGGGACAGCTTGTTCCATCACCCTCAACTCAGTTAATCATCTGTCTCCACCACTGTGTAATGAATTTCTGCTTTGTGTAGAGTCTAGTTCCTCGGAGGAGAAGCTGCAGACTTCTAAGGATGATCATGCCCTCAGGTGGAAGCAGGGATGACTCCATGTTGGCTCTAACCACCTTAGATGGGAAACAATGTTCAGACATGAGTCAAGGGCTGAAGTTCTCATGCTAGCATGGACAAGTGCTTTAGACAAATGCTATAATCTCTCGGGAGCTTCACTTTACTTGTAAGAAAAATGGAGGCCTAAACTCCTGGCCTTTCTTATGAGACCATTTGAAGATTAGATTAAAAAATTAAAGATCACTAGTTAGTAGCTCTCTTTGTCTATTCGTGTTGCTATAGCAAAAGACTGCAGCCTGAATAATTTACAAGTGATGGAAATTTATTTCCTCACAGTTTTTAAAGTTGGAATATCTAAGGCCACAGCACCAGCAAATGTGTTGTCTGGGTGGGCTCAATATGTGTCTAAGACAGTGTCTTGTTGCTTGATCTTCCCAATGGGACAAATGCTGTGTCCTCACACTGCAAAAGTGAGTGGGAAGGCCATTCTGGTTCTTTCTAGCCTTCTCGTAAGGTATTAAGTCCATTCATAGGGGCAGAACCCTAATGGCCTAGTTACCTATGAAAGACCTTACTACTGCTGCATTGGTAATTACATCTCAGCATGAATTTTTAGGAGACACAAATGGTTCCACCAGGGCAGAAGGGCTTCATCATCAACTATAAAGCCCTAATAAATGCAAAAAGTCACTGTCACCCTTGGGTTTGTTATTATTACTTACTCCTCAGCTGTCATACCTGCCTCACTCATCTCTATCCAGGTCCTTCTCCTAAAGTTATCTGCCATAATCTTTCCAACCTCACCTGATCACCTGACCACCACCACACATTCTGACTGTTGGACAGATGTGTAGCACCTGACAGGGCCCCTTTTCTGCTGAAGTAGGTTGTGACCTAACACTCAAGTTGATGATGTCAGAAACTTCTTTACTGAAGTCTATTTTGTGTTCCCTGTTCCTCTACTCATCCTCAGAGGAGGAGCAGAATACACATACATATTCCTCAAAACTGCCTGGCTTTGTCCCTCATGATGTTCGATTCTGCCAACCCATCTTCTCACTCCATCTTTTTCAGCCTGGCAGAAGTGCCTTGGTTATGTGACACCTATGTTCAGAGCTCTGTGACAAGGGATCCACATGCTGGACAATTTAAAACAATATAGACTGTATTCACTCATGGTTTTAGAGGCCAGAATCATGAAGTCAAGGCATTTTGAGGGCTGTGCTTTCTCTGGAGGCTCCAGGGAAAG
Source organism: Lophiomys imhausi (assembly GCA_907164525.1). NCBI lineage: Eukaryota > Metazoa > Chordata > Mammalia > Rodentia > Muridae > Lophiomys > Lophiomys imhausi. The sequence goes on along the minus strand of CAJQZJ010027388.1, from coordinate 14,990 downwards.
ATCCTCCTTGACTATTTCCTAGTCTCCAACGGTTACTGGCAATCCCCTTAACGTGTTCCTCAGCTTTTGGCGATATTAGCCCATTTTCCACCTCCAACTTCTTATAGCATTGTGTCTGGGTCTAGATTTTCCTTTTGTGAATCACTGGATTTGGGCTGTCTTTACCTAATGTGACCTTATCTTAACTTGACTACATCTGCAAAGCCTCTATTTCAAAATCAAATCATTTATAGGTTCCAGGGTTTAGGACTTTAGCTTTGCTTTCCATGAAATATAATTCAACCCATAAAACACAGTGAGACTGGTCCAGAAGGAAGAAGATTCGGGACATGGATAAGTTTGGATGTAGGTATGAAAGTCTTATCCTTAATGTGAGAGATTGGCTTTCATCCCTGGCTTCTAGTCCCTCCATGGTCTGGGTCAACTCGAAACTTCCTGGAGTTCTACTTTATTTTTAGCAAGTGTCTAGCCTGAATTCCTAAGGCTGTGATAATACAAGCTAAAGCTGTTTGTAGAAGGATATAAATTATCTGCTGAGCCCTTAAAACCTGTAAATGTGCTTATTAATAAAAGTCAAAACTAATTCAAATCAACCATTTGCTTTTCTGTCTTAAGAGGGAGAACTGAACAGCAAACTCGTGGGTGGGCAAGATACATGAAAATACTTTGTTCTGTGTCAGGCCACTCTACACATACTGAAAGTGGTGGGGAGTATTTTTTTTCCTTCAAGAAAAACTGATAAGACTGAGTCTTGCATTACAGCTGATTCCACGAGTCTCCACATTAAGACCCTTAAAAAGTTTATAATTTATCACAAACCATAATCATGAGATTTGAGGATTGAAAAATGACTGAATCCCAGTTCTTAGTGGAGAAATCCTCTCTTGAACATTTCTGATCTGTGATCATATCCAACTATATTAAGGAGATGGCTCATTACTTCCCAAGACATGTAACAAGTTGTCCTAAAAAAAAAAAAAAGAAAAAGAAAAGAAAAGAAAAGAAAAACAAAACAAAACTCATGCCAGGTCAGGAGAGATGGCTCAGACGATAAGCATGCTTGTTGAATTTCCAGAGGACAAGAGTCTGACTCTCAGCATCCACATAGAGGCTCATAACCATCTGCAAGTCTAGTTCCCGGGTATCTGACACCCTCCTTTGGCCTCTGTAGGTACCAGGCATGCCAGTTGTGCACAGATATGCACACAGGCATAAAATGATACAATTTTTAAATTTATATTTTAAAAACCCCTCATTCAGCCAAAATCTGCCTCCTTTAAAAATCAGTCTTTAGGTTCCATCCTCCTTATGTGAGATTAAGACAGTCCTCAAAGTGTCAATTCCTCTAGCTCTAATTCAATAGGCCTCTTCTACCTATCTTGGTTGATTTCCTCTGAAAATAGCCATTTCATTAGTTTCTCTTAAACTACAGACCTCAATAGGTTATAATCCTTTAAATGTTGTTGAATCAGTTAAGAGTACCATAGATTCATTATTCCCCATGATTGGAATATTCAATTTTTAATGACCCAACTCAAATTGCATTGACTTTGTAGGGCTCGTATTGAAATTCTGAAAAGGAAATTTGCATAGAGAATGGAGACGTTTAATAGGCTATGACTTAGGGATCAACACATATAAGTGGGGTGGAGGAAGCAGGAGTAAGTACAGAAAGTATGATGGAGTAGCACAGAGAAGAATCCCATGGGGGAACTACGATGTAGATAGACCAGTTTTGATCCCAGTCGGTTACTGGACAACAACCACCTCTAAAGAGAAGGCATAATTTAGGCAGAGGCTCTCTTCAGTTGACAGCTTTTATTCCATTCTTAACAACTAGAGGAACAATTCCCCAAATGAGATCTAAGATTCACACATCCCAGTATCCAATAAAATCTATGCTTTGTGTCTCTTTGTTCTACCTTCTTCATATAATAGACTATAGAAACAGCAATATCAGGAATCTAGTTAGTGTCTCTTCCCATGGACATTTAGTAGGATGGTCTATAATCTCTAGTGGGTCTCAAAGTAATTATCAGCTTTTCAATACAAAGGAATAAAGTATTGGTTCATGGTACAATATGGATGAACACATTACACTAATGCAAGAAGCCAGACACACAAATCACATCTATTATGATTTTATTGTTATTAAATATTCAGAATAGATAAATTATGGAAATAAAAATAAGATTGTTGATTCCAAACATGTAAAGAAAGGAGAATGAGGGCTAACTGCTTGATGGGTGCCTGATTTCCTCCTATGATAATAAAAATGGAACTACACAGAGGGAGTGGTTGCACAATATTGTAAGTTACTAAATGTCACTGAACTATTTGCTTTAAAATGACTAATTTTGTATCAATTAAAAATTTCACTTAAGGAGTCAAAAAGGATGGGGACCTTTAACATCTCGTATCCTCAGATTAGAAGACTTGATATGTCAAGATGACAATTTTCTCCAAGTTGACAAATATACTTATGCAATGTCTCTCAAAATTTTTCTTCTCTTAACACCCTGAGGATGTGCTCTATGTGATCACAGAATGCTTTCCTAGTGGGCACAAGGCCCTGGGTCCAATTGGAGAACTATAAAAAATAAAGTTGACAAATAATATGGTATTTGCATAAAGATATATCAACTGGAAAAAAACACTAAAAGTCCAATGTGTGTGTGTGTGATATGTATGTGTGTATTTTATTTCATCAAAAACATTTATAAGTAAAATAATGTTTTAAACAAACAGCGCTGAGATAACTAGATAACAATATGATAAACTTGCACTAAATGGAAGAAACAAACTACAAGCATGTATAGGTGCTCGATATGGCAGAGAAAGGCTGGGATCCCAGCACTCAGGAGACTGAGACAGAAGATCATGAATTTGAGAACAGCCTAGGCTACATAAGAAGCTCAAGACTGCCCTTGGCTGCATAGCAAGACCCTGTTTCAAAACATCAAACAAACAAACAGCAAAAAAGAAAAAGAAAACACGAGAGCTGGGGTTATATTTCAGTGGTAGAGTGCTTGCTTGCTGTGCATGATTTCCATCTCTAGTAGAAGTAGGGAGGTAAATTACACAGTCCTATTTATATAAAATGTACCCTAAAAGAAAAATCTATAGAGACAAACAGTACAGTAGTAGTTGACTTGGGCAGGAAATAGAAACTGTGATTAACAATAAATGACCATAGAGGATTATACGAGAAATTCAGTTGTGTCTCCGCAAAATTCATGTTAAGCCCTAACTATCTAATTATACCTGGCTATAGGACCTATAGGGATGTAATTAGGAATAAGTTAGATAATAATAATAATGAGGTTCTGTTATGATATTAGGGTCCTTAAAAGAAGAGAATGCTTGTGAGGCCAAGCAGTGCCATAGAAGTAGGGCTGCCCATGTCTTTTGGGGTTAATGACATCCTGTTCCCTGGATGCTAGACATGGAGACACAGTGTCTGGTCTTAGCTCTTGTAAGTTTCACTCTTTCTTTGGTCCAATTTCCCTTCCTAGGGGCATTTCCTTCCTAGGGGCAAGTCCAATCTTTGTTGTTAGGGTATCTCCCAACCTCTTGTTTTCATTAAACAGCAACAACAGTAACCAGGAGTAGCAGCAGGGAGCAACAACCTCCACAGGGCCTCTCAGGGTTATCCCATTTATACCCTCTCAAGAGTTCCCAGAATTAAACTATCTTCAGCTGGCAAAAATCACACCCCTGCCAGAGCATGAGACACATTATAGTTAGCTGCTGTGGACAATCTGAAGCAGCCCCATATCCCACATGTGGGATTAAAACAAAAACATATTCACATAAAATAACTGGGTTTTAAAAGAAACCAAAATTCTCACTACAGAGGAGGATATCTCTCCTTCATCCAGGCCACTTCCCAGCAGACAAGAGGCAGGGCTGGCTTTCCTGCACTCATGCCCTTGGGGCCAGCTTACCTACAACCCTCACATCCATGTCTAACTCTACTGTGCTGCCTAAGTGAGTTACAAGGCCCACTTTCCTGAGTGCTGCAGGACATGATGGGGAGGGACAGCTCTCCTGCTTTCATGACCCCAGGGTCAACCCTCCTGACTACCATAGGTGGCAAAGGACAAGGGAGGGCATCTCTCCCTCACCTACACTGTCACATGGCAGACAAGTTGCAGAGCCAGATCTCCCATACCCACACTCTTGCCATCAGGATCAGCTCTACTGTGCTTGACCAGGTAAGGTGCAGGGCTTGCTCTCTTGAGTGCTGCAGCAGGTGAGGACAGGGTTAGCTCTCCTGTTCTCATGACTCCAGGGCCAGGTTTCCTGCCTACCACAGGTGGTGAGGGGGAAGGGGTGAGGATGGTATCTCTCCCTCATCCATGACACTGCACAGGAGTGGCTCACCCACAACTCCTTTGATGTGCAACCCACTCTTCAAGTACTGCAGCTGTCTAGTGTTGGGGTCTGTAAAAATAAATTAAATTATGTTGGGTGTCATTTGTAGAAATAATTAGTTAAATTGCTTAACCAGTATTTAGGTTATATTTAATTGATTCAGCAGCCGTTAATTCTTATCCAGACCTTATAAATGAGCACACAGAGACCACGTGGATTTTAACAAGCCTTGGCCTGAATTGAGCAATCTTAGCTCATCTAAGCTAGCTCTTAATTCTACTACCCAAATAAGACCCCATATATACATACGTCCCCTTGGACTGCCATTCTCCACGATATGCCAATGTTCCTGGCCATGTGGAATGAGGTTCTTTTTTCTAACCCATGGTGTGCTTCCTCTTTCCCTGCTACTCCTGGCTGGAATGCCTTAGTCTTCTGTCTAAAGTGCAGGCTTCCTGCTCTAATCTCAGGAAGTCCCACCTTTCTCTGTCTTTGCCCAATCTCAGGCCTCGGCATTTTATTTAACCAATCAGAGTCAATGTAAGTAACAGAAAGTAAGCAGGACCAATTAATTAACATTTAGAATGCTTAACACTACCCCAACAGGGGTCAGCTTTCCTACTCTCATGACCCCAGGGCCAGATCTCCCATGATGCCCAGGTGAGGGGTGGGGCCAGTTCTTCACAGCCATCAGACATCAACATGTCCCTGGGAGGTAGCCCAGACCAGGGACATCCACCTGGCCTTTGGTGGTAACAAACCTCTGCTGCTGCAGGACATGGCCCCCAGTGACAGCACAGGCCACCCACCAGGTGGAACCACCAGCTACTCACATCAGGCTCTTCCTCACTATCCTGGAGCCTCCAGTTCTGCATCTCTTCATTCTACCTGCATCCTTCTGTTTCTCTTTCTCTTCCATTTCTCCACCACTTACTTGCTCCTCTTGGACCTTCCCAGTGGTGCCTGAGGTTTCTGAGTGCCTGGGTTCATGTCAGGAGTGGTCTTCAGAGTTCTATGCCCCACTTGTTCATTGTGGCACCAGGCAGGGGTCATCTTGGGCATGGTTTGTGCTGTTCTGGTGACCAGAATACTGAGCATTGACACAGCCTCTCTCCTCTCTTTCACCTCTACTGACATACATATGACACAGCAGCCACACCTATAACATCTAGAGAGGTAGGTGGAATGGGAATATTTGCTTCATTTGTACACCATTGTACATTATTATGTAAGGTCCACTTTTATGATAATGGGACTCAGGGTTGAAAGTGTGCCTTGTTGTGGCTGGAAAGATGGGATCAGCAGTAAAAGGCATTTGCTCTTACAGAGTACCTGGTTTTGACTCCCAACACTCATATGCTGGCTCACAAACAACCATAATTTCATTTCCAAGGGAATTTTTAGGACACAGGTCTATTTGCTAGAAATGGACACAAGGGGGAAATCTTTAAAATTTATCCCCTACCACCTGGTTCCAGCACACTCTCCCTTCCTGGTCCCCTGTTATGAGAGAAAACTTTGCCACAGGCTTCCACTAGCATGGACTCACCCACACTTTCTCACCGTGATGAACTGAGACCTTCTGAAACCATGACCTAAAATAAATCTTCCCTCCTTTGTGTCACAAGCTATCTTGTGGTCACTTCCTTTAAAAATTGAACATGCTGAGTCTTTGTGTCCCTTCCGTCTGACTAGTACCTCAGAGAGTTGGTTTTCATCTTCAATGGGTTCCCTACGGGAGCTGAGCTGAGTTCCTTCCACTCCCACAAGAAATCCACTTATACCAAGCAATTGATAAATTTTAGTGCAATTATCTAAGCTGTGAGCAGAGGGACAAATAAAAAAAAAGTTGCAGGTCACCATATTCCAAGTTCTGTCTCTTTTCTGTGTCTGCCCTTCACGACTTTATCTCAATTTGGTCTGGTAACACACAAGTCTTCTGCCTTGGATGACTAGATTCTAAGAATTTCTGTCCCTTTTCCAATTGAGTTAATATCAATGTATGCCTTCTACACAAATACATTCTGTCTGTAAGAGAAATACTATCTTCTCCACTGTGTTAAAACCATCTTTTGCACCTTGGAGAATTCATAAGCAAAATCAACAACGAATGAAAACGTACAAACTCTTACAGTCTGTTGAGATCACACTATTTACTCAAAATATGAGTCATTCCACACCTTGCTTCTCCTTTGCCCTAAGCAGAGCAGCTCTGTTCGTAAGGCTGGGCTTATCCCTGACTTTACCCTCCTCCATTCTGCTCTTGAAGGTACATGATTGATCTTTGTGTTGAAGCTTATCTGTAATATCCCCTCTGCCTTTTGTTCAGAGAACTCCCTGTACCTCATTCTTTATCTGTCTTCCCCTTCATCACTGGAAATATTTCCTATTATATTATAGCCAGGAGTTTATTGTTTAAATCTCCCACCTCTCCCAACTCACATTCTCTTCTAAAGTCTCACATCACAGAATCACACCTGTGGTAAAGAGTCTTTTGAAGTGAAAAGTTAATTTGTAATGCAAATAATTACTTCTTTATTTATCTCATTTTCAAGTGGGTATTTTCACATAGCAAATTTTCAGAAAGATAAATTGGGGGCAAATGATTTCACACTTTTCCCTTCTCTGTTGCTCCCTCCTTATCCCTCCCACTTCCTTTCTGTCCTTTTCACCCCTGGTTGTCTCCAGCCTCCCTTCTGGGATTGGTGACAACCCCCTGGGTTTCTTTCCCAGGCTCTGCTTTTCTTAAGTGAAAAACTCCCTGCTTATGTGTCTTAGTCAGGGTTTCTATTGCTGCCATGAAGCACCATGACCAAAAGGCAAGCTGAGGAGAAAAAGGGTTTATTTGGCTCACACTTCCAAATCATTGTATACCACTGAAGGAAGTCAGGGCAGGAACTCGAGCAGGGCAGGAACCTAGTTGGAGGCAGGAGCTGATGCAGAGGCCATGGAGGGGTGCTACTTACTGCCTTGCTCCTTATGGCTTGCTCAGCCTGCTTTCTTATAGAACCAAAGACCACCAGCCCAGGGGTGGCACCACCCACAATGGGCTGGGCCCCCCACCCCATCAGTCACTAATTAAGAAAATGCCTTATTAAAAAAAATGCCTTATAGGCTTGTCTACAACCAGATCTTATGGAGACATTTTCTTCATCGAGTTTCCCTCCTCTCAGATGATGTCAGCCTTTGTCAAGTTGACATGAAACTAGTCAGCACTGGAGCAAATCATAAAGATTTACAAGGAAAATTCACTCGAACCCACCTGCTTCCACAGAAATCCCTGGGAAGTGCTCGGGGAAGAAGGTTCTTTTGTATGGAATTGTCTGTGTCTGATACCAGGATAGCTTGGAACTTCCCTTTGCTGGTGGTTCTGTTTCTGCTAACTTCAATTAAAGTCTTCCTTCCGCAGCTGACAAACTCTTAACAAGTGGATGTCTTTATACCTTGGTCTTCGTGGGAGTAAATGAGGACAGTAATTTCTGTTCGACCTCATAAAGTCTTTTCAGGAGAAATGTGAAAGATACCGTAGATTGCAAAGCATGACTCACATATAAAAGAATATATGCTTCTTATATTTAATCATAGGTCTGTACACTGAAAATATCAAGGTAGAACTTTTGAGCATGGACCTGGGCAGAATTGCACTTAGAGACGATGGTGAGCTAGGAACGCTAGGTCTTTTAAATCAAGAGTTGCCATGTTCTACCCATATGGAAGTGAGAGTGCCTCACAAGATGACAATGCTATTGTACTCTGAACTGAATTATTTCTCTCTCTAAAAATATGATGAGGACAAAGCTGCCTAGACTATCAGGGGGCAGGGGTAAGAGGAGAGTGGGGAAAAGAGCAGGCTTGCTTAGAATTATCAGGCAAAGATGAAGTGGGAGTGCACACACCCTATGAGATAGGTGAAGTTCTATCCACAGAAAGGGAGTGGGGAAAACTTTTTCATGTGGGGATAAATCAACATATTCTCAGAAAACAGGACTGAGAAGATGTGAGGGGTTAGCACTATCTCACTGCTGCGAGGAAGGATTCTGGAAAAAAGCTTGAAAGGATGAATCTTTGCAATCAAATAAGTAGAAGTTCTGTCGGTAACTCCGTCCCACCCATCCTTCCTGTCTCAACATCACCCGATCGACTCTTTGCCAGAGAACACATCTTAACTTCTTTCACTAAAAATGGGGTAAACAAATAAATATAGTGTGGTCAGTTAATTTTTGCGTGTGTGAAAAAACAAAAAACTAGAGTTACCTAGGAAGAGGTTTCCTCACCTGGGGAACTACCTCCATTAAATTGCTCTGTAAGCATCTCTGTGGTGCGTTTTCTTGATTGATGTAGAAGGACCCAGCCCGATATGGGTGGTGCCACCCTGGGTAGGTGGTCCTGGGTTGTACGAATCCCCTGCTTTGAGCTCCTGTCCTGGCTTCCTTCAGTGATGGACTGTAACAAAACATCCCCCTTTCTCCTCAAGGGGCTTTTGGTCATGGTGTTTATCACAGCAAACTAGGACAGTGTAGGGACTCTTAAATGGTGCCACTCGGCTGATTATGAACTATGACCTCATCCTAACTCCAAAGGAAGAGATAAAGAAGGTAAAGTTGAAATGTCCAGCTGGCAGAAATGCTGGTTTCTGCAAGTTTGACTGTGGCTTCTGAGATTAAAAACAAAATAGACTTCCTACATGATTTCTTCCACCTTGGAAATATTATAAAATGTACCAAACACTCAGAATACTTTAAAAATATAACTGTGTAACAGCTTTAACAAACATTGACATTTTCTCATGCTCATTTCAGATCACGTACAAGAAGGACAAATATACGAGGTCCTCCTCGAGTCATTTTCCTCTTCTGTGCCCGGAAGGAATCACTAGCTGGCATTCAGTGTTCATCACTTTCCTGTGTAATGCTTTGTTACATACGCGTGTTTCCATGCAGCACAGGATTGTAGGCTTTCAAAATGTGCATTAAACACTATTCTCTGACACTTCCTTTCTCATAGAAACTGATGCTTGTAGATTTAGTTCAGTCATTCATTGAAATTGCTGTGTAAACATAACATTCTCCTGCTGATAATCATTTACTTTGTTCTCAAATCTTTATTGCTTTAAAAAGCTGCAACAGTAAATGCTTTTGTATATGTATCCTTGAGCACGTGCGCTAAATTTCCTCTAGAAAGTAAATCTCCAAGAGAAATTACTGGTAGTGACATTTGCACATCTTCCTCTGTAGTAAATGCTATCAAATTGTTTTCCAAAACAGTTCCTTTTCCTGTTCCTAGTTTATGGAAGTTCCATCTTATGTTCATTTGAGTTATTAACTACAGACAGTTGGTCCCCAACTTACGACACTTCTAGTTATGATTTCCCAGCTTGATAATGGTGCAAAATCGATAAGCAGTCAGTAGAAACCATACTTTGTATTTTGATATTTTCCTGGGTTAACAGAATTTAATGTACAACACAAGACTCTCTTGAGATTCTGGTAGCAGCAGTAAGCCATACTACTGAAAAGATAAGCAACCAGTATTCTTCAGCATACTGCATTGCTAAGCATGGTGTTTGGCATATGGAATGCATTTTTAGCCTACAATATTTTCATCTTAACAATGGGTTTGTTGGAATATAAGCCTCATTGTGAGTTGAAGAATATCAGTGTGAAATTTGCCGGTCTGCTAGGTACTATTTGTTCCTGAACTCTCTATAATTTTATATCCATTGTTGTATTATTATCTTTCCCAATTACCTATTTCTTGAATGTAAAACTAGAATTGATTTTTATAGTGATCTTGTATCTAGCAGCATTGAAGTTCTCTAAAGAAGTATGCCTGTGGTTGCAAGATTCTCTTAGCTTTCCTGTATAATCACATATGTTGACAAAAATTTTTTTGCTTATGAATTTTTTCTAATTTTTGTGACTTCTTTTTTCTCATCTCAGTGGATTGTCTATGATGTTCAATAAATGATAGCATGAAATAGAACTGTAGTTTAGTAAAAATTCATCATTATGGAAGGATTTGAAGGGAGAAAAGGAAAGGGAGAAGGTTTAATTATATAATAAACTCAAAAAAAAGAAAAAAATCATTTATTTTCTAAGATTTTTATTATATGCATCCTCTCAGCAAGTTATGAGCTTCATTTTTTTATGAATTAAAAACAACTACACCTACTCCTATCTCAACACCTGTATGTATCCTTACCATCCCCCAAATATCGGCATGGCTGACTCTTCCCTTCCTTTTTCTCCTTTCTTCAAATTTTATAGATGGTGTGGTGTGGGCAGGCAGAAGACACCCAGAGGGCCTGCCCACATGCCCAGGCTGTGTCAGAAGCCACCATGATATGAAAGTATGTGGTGGTGGAGAGATGGGAGAGAAAGAGAAGCTGACCAGTTCGAGCATCATGAAGAGAGGGGAAACTGCAGGGCATCTATACCACGCCCATAGCACAGCATGGCAGATGGATGGTGGTGCCGGCTCACCCGTGTTCCTGCCACCATAGCCAGCTCTCCTGTGCTACCCAGGCATGGTGCAGGGCTGGCTATCAGCTCTCTCTAGAGAACTCGTCCCTTGTGGTGGGCAGGACAGCTGGCCCTGGGATCATGAGATCTCTGAGAGTGTTGGCCTTGGCTCTCACCTGCTGCAGCACTTGGAAGATCGGGTTCTGCACCTTGCCTGGGCAGCACAACAGAACTGGCCCTGCTGGCATGGGAGCAGGTGAGTGGGCCCTGAGGTCATGAGAGTGGGAGAGCTGGCCCTGCCCCTTTCCTGCTGCCCATTGGATGAAGGTAGCTGGGGCAGTGCTGGAGAGCTAGCCCTAGTGGTGGGAGTGCAGGAGAGCTGGCAGGCTGACCTACACAACTACAACCCTGATCCAGATCCAGGACTTAAACTGGTCCACCCCAGTATCTACCCCATCTATGAACTGCTGGAGTGCACGAAGGACTGGTTCTGTATATCCTAAACTGCAGGATCTCCATGACACAGCAACTACAGGGTATCCAAGAAGAGTCCCAGTGAGGATCCAGTATTGATAGAGTAACAGAAGCCAGAGGCCTGGAACCAGACCAATGACTCATTGCAATGAACATTTGCAAGCAAAGAAGTGTGGACAAAAGGCTGTACTGTGGGGCACACTACACATCCACAATGAGGTGGGTTTTTTTGTTTTGTTTAATTTTCTTTTGGGAGTGGGATTGCAAGGGTAGATGTGAAGGAACAGGGAGAAGAATGGGATTGAGGTGCATGATGTGAAATTCACAAAGAATGAATAAAATTTTTTAAAAGCAAATATATATAATATGTGAAAGTTTTATGCATAAAATAGCAGCTTTCTATGCCTAAAACATAGTCTGTAATTTTTTCTTAAATGAATGATTATGATAATGTATGAATATCAAAATGCCTTTTTCTGAATCTAAATTGATCACTTTTCCTCTTTTATTTGGTTGTGTGTATTTTCCAATATAAAATCATTTTGTATTCTTGAATCAATTAATATTTTAATCTTGCCTGGTAATAAAGAAGAAGGGTTGGGTGATCGAAGGAGGGAGGGAGGGAGAGAGGGAGGGAGGGAGAGAGGGGGAGAATTTTACTTTGGATGTTTAAACCTGTGTTCATAAGTGAAACTGATCTTTTTCCATGGATATAATTAAATGAGTAACTTTCCCTCACTACTGTCAAAGGTAGGATTCATCTGCTGAGTGCTTTCTGGGATTTCTATCATTAGGTTAGAGGTCACAAGAGAGCCACCATGAAATAAAACACTTTCTCTCAATGGGGTTCTGACCTAGAGACTGCTGACATCTCACTTCCCACAACGAGGCATATGCAAAGGTACCACAGGAGTCAATTATTCTGAGTTAGGAATGTTGCCTTCTAGAAAAGACTACAGGTCCTGCTCTTGAAGATGGAGGAATAGCAATGGCATCTGAGGAAGTTAGTAACATTTTCTACACATAGACATTCTGGAGTGTTGGAATACTTGTCTTCAGTCTGTCCTTCACCTTAAAACATCCCCAAACCCTGGTTCTTCCTTTGTAACCCTGACTGGCCTTGAACTTGTAATTCTGTTGTTTCAGCCTCCCGTGAAGTAGTTACACCATACCTGGCCTCTTTCATATCTCAAGTGAAACACACATGCACACATGCACGGGCACACACATTTATCTGACTTAATAATCTAATTTAATCTAACTGGTGTCATAAAAATAAGTGACAATAGCCTCCAATGATGCTGCTGAGTTCATTTTCTGCTGGTCATCTACTCCTGGGCATTCAGGCTTCCCTTAAGAGTGGTTTGACTCTCCAGTGAGACTCCCTTGGAGGAAACTAAATCTCCATCTGCAAATGGCCATCAGTTGGAGACAGCTTCAGGGTTAGGTATGGTGGCTTGTGTCCACTTCTTTTGGCTCTAGATTCCATCTGGTGAAGACCTGTGCAGGCCCTGTGCATGCTGCTTCAGTCTCTGTTCGTATGTACAAGGGACCTGCTGTGTTTAGAAGGCTTTGTTTCTTTAATGTGCTCCGTCCCCTCTGGCTCTTACAATCTTCCTGCCTCCTTTTCTGCAAGGATCCCTGAGCCCTGGGGAGACGGATTTGATGGAGACATCCCATTTAAGGCTGAATGGTCTGAGGTTTCTCACTCTTTGAGTTATGGCTGACTGTGGGCCTCTGTAGTCTGCTGCTTTGTTCAAATGATGGTGTCCTTTGCCATGGTATCATGGGGTCCCATTATTTATTTTTTAAATTAATTTATATTTTCAAGTTACATCTTGATCAAAGTCCCCTCCCTCCTCCCCTCCAGGTCCCACCCTCGGCCACTCTTCTCCATCTGTGTCTTCTCCTTCTCCTCAGACTAGGGGAGCCCCCACATACAAAACCCCCTCAGTTCATCAGTCACATGAGGGCTAAGAGCTTCCTCTTTTACTGGGGCCTGAGATGGCAGCCCAGCTAGGGTAATGGGTTCCACTAACAGACAACAGGGTCCATGCTCTACCCAACTCTGCTGGGTAGAGTTTTTCATAAGATAGTTATGCTAGGTTCCTGTCTGTTTGGGTCTGTGGGTTATAGGACAGTTGTCTTGTGCTCTATGGTTAATATCAACTTATAAGACAGTGCATACCATGTGTATCTTTCTGGGTCTAGGTTAGCTCACTCAGGATGAACTTTTCTAGGTTCCATTTAGTAATTGCTGATCTTAGTGACTGTGCTAATGGTCTGTTCAGAAAGTCTTCTTCTGTGCCATTGAGTTCAAGTCTATTTTTCACATTTTCTTCTATCAAGTTCATTATATCTGGTCTTATTCTGAGGTCTTTGAATCATTTGGAGTTGAATTGTGTGCACAGTGATAAATATGATATATTTGGGTTCTACATGGAGTCATCCAGTTTGATGCACTATTTGTTGAAAATGCTGTCTTTTTTTCCAGTGTATATTTCTGGCTTCTTTATTTAAAAACCAGGTGTTCCATAACTCTGTGAGTTTATGTCTGAATCTTAACTCTGATTGTGTTGATTGACATGTCTGTTTTGTGCCAATACCATGCTGTTTTTATTATTATAGCTTTGAAATACAGCTTAAAATTAGGGATGGTGATACCTCTGGTCTTTGATTGTTCAGGATTGTTTCAGCTATCCTGAGACTTTTTGTTTTTTTAGAAGCTGGGGCTAGAGAGATGGCTCAGTTGTTAAAGGCTAGCCTCACCACCAAAAAATAAATGAAGCTGAAAATTCTTTCAAGATTTGTGAAAAAAATTAAAAATTAAAAAAAAGATTTGTGACCTAAGGGGTTTATAGGCAGAAGCTGATCTTGCAGGCTTCACTGAGGTTCCTGCTGGGGCATTGTGTAGAGCTGAACGGTCCCAGCGACACTGGATTGCCGTGGTGGTTGCAGGCCCCCGATGGAGACAGCTATTGAGGAAGTCTGCCAGGCAGAATCAACTGGGTCACTCGTCCTCCTTGGTGCCTGATTCTGCTCTCTGCTGAGGTTTCCGCTGTCCAGCCGTCCCCGGGCTCCCCTAATGGACGCTTCGATTCTCCTGGAAAGATAAGAACAGAGCTCTGCCCCAATCCCAACCCTGGGACAATTGCCCTCTTTTTTTTTTTAGGGGGGGGGGCTAGGTAGTACTTCTCCTGAAGCAAATTTGGCCTTCTGACAACATACAAAGCGTTATCTTTCAATCCGGGTTAAAGAAGAAATCATTCTGTCACCTTGGAGCTAAACCAGCTCTAGGGTATATATTTTGAGATCCCAAAGGACAATCTGCCTGCATCGAGAAGGCCTTTTGTAAGTAGCCTCCAAACCTAGGTCCCTCCAAATCCCATGTGTGTGTCTCTGAACTCTAATTATTGGGATCAGGGACCTGTGTTTCCCATCTGAAGGGATCAAAGATGTGTTCCACCACTCCTGGATCGAAGTCTTTCTCTATTTAGAGTTTGCCCTGCATCAGGCTGACCCTGAGCTCCGGGATCTGCCCGTTTCTGTCTCCAGTGTGCTGGGAGCTGGGACCAAGGGTGTACTCTTCTTGAATGGTGGGAGCAAGAGTATGCACCCTCACCACCCCGCTCCGTATGACTCCAGAATACATAAGACCACCAACTCTATGCCCCCCCC